>CM032161.1:21819675-21974770 GCA_018901935.1 Pugionium cornutum
AAATAGTGATTCATTTTGCGACTAATTTGCGACCACTTGGTAGTGACTATTTTTGCGACTAATTTGCCACTGAATTTCCGTAACAAATTTTGCCACTGTTTTGCGACTACATATGTGGTTGCGAAATATGTAGTCACAAATCAGTCACAAAATTTTGTGACTGATTTGCGACGACATTGGTCCTGTAGTCGCAAATCAGTCACAATTTTTTGTGACTGATTTCTGACCACATGTATGAAGGAGTCGCAAATCGGTGGTAAAAATTGCGACTGATTTGGGACTCATTTGCGACTACAACGTACTTAGATTTAAAAATATATATATAATTTTAAATTATTATTGAAACAATTTTTATATTTTGAAAATAAAAATATTAATATTTTTTAAATTTAATTTCAAAATATTTAAATTATTTCAATAATAAATGTAAAATAATATTTGTAAATATAAATTTTAATAATATTTTTAAAAATTAATTTCAATAATAATATTAATATTTTGTAATTAGAAATATTAATATAATAATTTATATTATTATGTTTTAATATTAATATTAGTTAATGTTTTATAAATATTAATATAATAGTTTATAATTTATGTTTTAATATTAATATTATTTAATTTTTTTATTAATTTATAATAAAATTATTTGAAAATATTTTTGAAAATTAATTTCCAAAATTATTATGTTTTAATAATATTTTTAAATTTTTAATTAAGAATATTTTCCTAAATTTATATTTTTTAAACTATTAAATATTATAAATAGTTTTTATTAATGAATAATAAATATTATAATATTAAATAAAAAATATATGAACTAAATAATATAAAATATTGAATAAAAAGAAATAAAAAATTAAAATTCTAATATATATTATTGAAAATTTAATTTATAAGAAAAAAAATTTAATTTTCAGGAGGCGGAAATTGGAAAGTCTGAAGGCGAAAATGGGGTCGGGGTCGGAGCCGTCGATGGTTCTCATGTGCAATCGTTATCCCATATATAGGAGGCGAATGCGGGATTCGTCCGTTGGAAATACCCGTAGAGCATCTCTAAGCTCGAGATCTTCTTTCGGTTTTCTCTATTCAGCTCTTCCATCTTCTGATTTGCTTTCAAAATTTGCGCGTTTTGTTGTTTAATTAACGCGTTTTGTTCTTGAAGCATTACGTACTCGGGAGAATTGGTTTGCAGCCCAATATGTCTACCCGTAGAATGTATGCGGTTCAGGCTACCAAGTCCATAAAGACGGCCTCGGTCATCCGCAACAGAAGACTACAAAATAACAAAAACAAAAATTAAATAATAAATTTAGTTATTTAATTAATTATAAAAATATGTTATAACAAAAAACTTTGAAAATTTTTTTTTACCTGAATGAAGATCTCATTTTTTTGTTCTGGAGTCAGCTCAATTGGACGGGAAGTTCCATCAGATGTTTCTGTTGGATCGACCTCCATGATCGCCATCTTTTCTTGGATGTTTCGTTCGTATGCTTCACAGATTTGTTTTGCTTTCAAATCTACATACGAACCATCCGGTCTTGTGTGAGTCTTTATAAAGACCTCACCTATTGAGGCTGGTCGTCCCAAATTATGTTCCTTCACAGATATTAAAATAAATTTTATTTAATTAACATCCACATAATTTGCTAAATCTGCCGCATAGCCGTCCGGAAATTTGACATCATTTTTTATACATTCCAATAACCGTTCTTTCGCTTTTTGGTTCAATCAAAATATAGGGAATGGAGGATTACCCCAAACATCCACGTGCAATTCTTTTCGAGAGCAAAACTTCGCAATATCCAACCTTGACTTAACTGTATCTTTTGATTTCTCTTTCACATTCATAACAGTATTAATGATGTTATCAAAGAAATTCTTCTCTATATGCATCACATCAAGATTATGTCGAAGGTTAAGATCCGTCCAGTACGGCAACTCCCAAAATATACTTTCTTTGTGCCAATTATGCCAGCTGCCGTAACCTTCTTCTTTACTTTCATGACCGTTTCCGCCGTACTCAGATGTTCTTAAAGGATTGACAGTTTTTATTCGCTCGTATAAAACTTGTTCTCTTGTCAATGATTGTGGAGGATAGTCATTCAAAACGTGCTTCCCTTTTAAAAAATTTGTTTTATTTTTCCGTAACGGGTGACCATTAGGAAGAAACCTTCTATGACAATCAAACCAACACGTCTTTCTTCCATTTGGTAATTGAAATGCCTTCGTATCATCCATACAAATTGGATAGGCAAGCCTTCCATGCGTTGTCCATCCAGACAACATTCCATAAGTGGGAAAATCGCTCATCGTCCAAAGTAACACGGCTTTTAGATTGAAATTTTGGTTCAACGATACATCGTATGCATCAACTCCCGTAGACCATAATTCTTTCAACTCATCAATCAAAGGTCGGAGGAATAAGTCCAGACTAGCACGCGGATGATTTGGCCCCGAATTCAAAATAGTTAGAAACAAATACTCTTTCTTCATACACATCTCCGGTGGCAAATTATATGGAGTGATAATCACCAGCCATAATGAGTGATTACGAGACATCCCAAATGAGTTGAACCCATCAGTACATAAGCCAAGATAAACGTTTCGAGATTCAGCAGCAAATCTATGATGTAGATATTGAAAATTTTTCTACTCTACAACATCAGATGGATGACTCATTTCTCCGTCTTCTGCTTCATGCTCTGCGTGCCACCTCATTGCCTCTGCGGTTTTCTCACTTTGATACATTCTTTTAAGTCTATCACCTATAGGTAAATACCACATACGACTGAAAGGTATTCTCGTCCTGCCCTCACTTGGCTTATACCGGGGGGAATCGCAAAATTTGCATTTTTCCCATTTCTCATCTTCTTTCCAGAAGATAATACAATTTTGAACAAACACGTCAATTGTATAAAACAGGAGGCCTAAATTTCGCATCAATTTTTTGGTTTCATAATATGAACTCGTTGCCTGATTCTCCTCGGGTAAATATTCTGTAAACAGCTCCGCCCAAGAATCCATACATTTTTCTGGTAAATTAAATTCAGACTTGATGTTCATAAACCGAGCAGCTAAAGATAACTATGAGTACCCTTCATGACAACCATCATATAATGGATTTTTCGGAGCTTCTAACATGTTGTAAAATTTTTGTGCTTCTTCATTAGGCCGTTCTTCTTCATTATAATTATAATTTTCTTCGTTCTGATTATAGTACTAATGATCATCAGTCGTTGTCTCACGAAATGCATCCGTCACCATTTCAACATATCTATTACTGGATATACCAATTTTGTCATCACTAGTACAACCACGCGTACCTCCCTGATTTCTTTGTACATCACCCCGACTAGTACTCGTCCCTAACTGAACATTCAGCTCTTCTCCATGTTTATACCAAATATAATAATTTGGCATAAATCTTCGACTATATAGATGACTCCATATTTTCCGTCCCGAAATAAATTTATCATTTTAGCAATTAATACAAGGACAGAAAAATTTACCTCCGCTACTTTGAGCTATAGGTTGACTACTTGCAAAATTCATGAACTGCTCTATGCCTTGTGCAAATTCCGCCGATATATTTCTTGTTTCATTATCAATTCTTTTGTACATCCAATCTCTCGAATTGTTATAATTTCCCCACATGTTTTAAATAAATTTTTTTCTTCGATTTTACAAATGAGAGAATGGGATGGTGCATATATATACAACATTTTGCCACTACTTTGCTACTACTTTGCCACTGATTTGCTACTACTTTGCGACTACAACAATGTAGTCGCTTAAATGTCGTTATACCTAACATGCACATGTTTTTTATGTTGGAACTTTGCCACCACTTTGTGACTGCAGAGCCACTACAGAACGTAGTCGCAAATTGGTCGTATTTTTAGCGACCAATAAGCGACTACCTAGGCCAGTCGTAAAGCAGTCGCATTACAGTCGCTAATTGGTTGCGTATTGTGACCAACATGCGACTACACTTATTGGTCATATTTTTGCGACCAATTTACGACTACTTTGCCGTAGTCAAAAATTAGTCGCTAAACCGTGGCAAATGTGGTCGCAAAAATTGCGACCACGTATGTAGTCGCAAATCGCAATCGTAAATTGACAGTTTTCTTGTAGTGACGCATTTCTTTAAACCTTGGAATTACCAATCCTTGAACTCATCCCAAAACATGGCAATTCCAGCTTAGATTTGACATTAATGATCAGAAAGTCCCATTGTGGGGACCATCTTTTGTCTCTCCAAGTATACTTCACCATACCTTTTAGGTCATCATCTATTTTTCTCTTTTGACTGATATTTTCATTCGTAGCTTAAAATAAGGAATGCTCTTTTAAAGGATCTTTTAACTATCTAGTCTTATTGAACCTTTTGGTCTTTGGGAGACTCTTTCTCCGATTGTTTTCTCTTTTGTTCCAGAAAAACTAGGCTCAGAATGGCATTTTTGTTAACCATTGAACAAAACTGAAAAAACTTGAAACTCTCCATTGAAACTAGCTAAGGCACTTCATGAATATCCCTTTTCTTCTGTTGGCATCCAGTCACATGGTATTCATGCCTTAAGAGCGGAAGAGATAAGTTTCTGGCCTTTAAAAGGTATTTTCTGCGAACTGTTAATTTCTTTGGAAATTTCAAACTCTAATACAATTCTTTTTTTTGTCTACTTTCAAAGATACCACTGGAGCTTTCTCAAGCTGAAGAACCATATTTTGGGTTACTAGATCTTTTTCTATTTCTTGAATTGATTTTTTGACTCTATCCTCTCTGATGAGCCTTTCCTCACCATTAACTATCCACAAGTACTAACGCATTCCTTCCAGTATTTCAGCTGCTATCTTTCGCCTTCCTGTGACTGTTTTACCCAACTTGATTTTCCTGCAGTAGTGCACACAAAGGATCTGACTCTGTTAATATTTGTTGCACCTTATGTGTTTCCATAGACATTCCTTGTCTTGTAGCTTCACTATGTAATTGTCTATCCGTTATTAACATGGGCATAAGTCCTTCTCATGTGTAAGTCTCTGACAATGGTATGCTCTCTTGAAGGTAATTTCACCACTTAGATTTTCTCAAAAGCTTTAAGACCAAACAATACTTTCTCCCTTACATAATCTCTAGTATTTGGTTTGTGGGATCAAATGACACTTCATCTACCTGACCAATGAGTTCTCCAAGGCTGTAATTGCTCTGATCGTATAGTAATTCACAGGTAGATTGCGAATATGTAATCAAAAGGGTATAAATTGTAAGAAATATGCCGGATACATTTCAACCCCTCTTTCAATTGCTAAAGCCCATTCATTGTAGGTATGAACTCCTTTTTATCGTCATCACATATCATGACTGGATAACATGTTCGATGAGTTTCATGGAGCCACGATCTTGTCAAAGATATATCTACACAGTGGCTACCACCAAGTAAAGATGAAGAAAGGAGACTAATGGGTACATTCAAGGCTAAGCAAGATCTATACAAGTGCTGGTCACGCCGTTTGGCCCAACACCCCTAGTACGTTCACGAGGACAATGAACCATGTCTTATGGCCTTTATTAGTAAGTTTGTTTTCGTCTGTTTTAATGATATTTTCATTTATAGCACTTGTTTTACTAACCATCTAACGCCTCAAGTAATTACTAGAGACTCTATGGCAATAAAGTGTTTATGCCAACCTCAATAAGTGCACATTTTGTGCTAATCAATTGGTTTTTCTATGCTTTATTGCGAGTTCACGAAATTACAAGAGGACTAAGAGAAGATCAAAGGAATCCAAGAATGGCGAACGCCCATGGGCTTCTTTCATGTACGAAGTTTTCACGGCCTCGCCAGTTTTTACTAGCGCTTCCTGAAGGATTTCAGTATTCTGCCCACGCAACTCAAGGCCATGATTAAGAAGGCATCGTCTTTGCATGGGGACCCACCCAAGAAGACGCCTTCCAGAAGTTAAAGGATCGGCTCACTAATTCTCCCGTATTAATTAGTATATCCTAATTTTGACAAAATGTTTGAAGATGAATGTGATGCATCAGGTATAGGAATTGGAATCATGCACTCCCAAGGAGGAAGACCCGTTGCCTATTTTAGTTTAAATTAGACGGTACCACCCTTAACTATCCGACCTATGACAAGGAGCTTTATGCCTTTGTAAAAACACTACAAAATATCAACACTACTTGCTGGTCAAAGAGTTTGTCATCCACACCGACCATGAGACATTTACGCATCTCCGTGGCTAGACAATGCTAAAGAGGAAGCATACAAGATGGTTCGAGTACATTGAGATATTCCCCTAGATCATCAAGCACAAAAAGGGGAAGGACCAATGCCTTTTCTCGGTGTTACACCCTTATCACCACCATGGAGGCTAAGGTAATTGGGGGGAGGGTATTTGAACATCTTAAGGAGCAGTACACAAAAGATCCGGACTTTGGCAGCACATATCAAGAGTGTGACCAAGCGGCTTCCAACCAATACTACCAACACGAAGGGTACTTGTTCTAAGACCGCCGATTGTGCATACCAAAGGGGTCAATGCAAGAAGTGCTCATCCGGAAAGCTTATGGTGGAGGTCTAATGAGTCATTTCGCAGTTGACAAGATCTTAAGCATTCTCACGAACACATATTTTAGCCACACCTTAAAAGCGACGTGGAATGCTTCTATTCAAGATGCATCATATGCCTTAAATCAAAATCTAGGTCACATCCTTATGGCTTTTACATACATTTGCCTATTCCTAACATGTCGTGGGTAGATATATCCATGTACGTTGTTCTAGGTTTATCTAAGACGTGGTACAAAGATTCTATACTTTTTGTGGTAGATCGGTTTTCTAAGATGACCCATTTCATACCATGTGGCATGACCAATGACACCACCCAAATGACCGACCTGTTAAGTAGTCCAGCTAAATGGCCAGCCCCGTTCTTTCCGTGTTTGATAGATACACCAAATTCCTTAGCCAATTTTGGAGGACTTTATGGAGAAATTTAGGCACCAAACAACTTTTCTCCAGAACCTGCCACCCCAAATGGCCAAACCGAGGTCATCAACCACAACTTATCCACCCTCTTAAGGGCCACAATCAGTAACATCTTGACAACTTGGTTGGATTGCTTGTCTTTTGTAGAATTTGCTTATAATCGTGCTAAACATTGTACTACTAAGCTTTTCCAATTTGAGACTCTATACGGATTTAAGCCGCTCACATAACTAGATCTATTGCTACTACCGACCTCGTAGTATTCAAACCAAGATTCTCCCACCAAGGCCGATGCCATTACCAAACTACACCAAAAGGTAAAAGAGAATATAGAGAAGAGGACCATGCAATACAAATGGCAACGAGAAAAAGGGAGGAAAAAAGTCATCTTCCAGTTCGAAGTTTGAGTGTGGCTACACATGAGGACTGAGAGGTTTCCAGCACAAAGAAAATCAAAGCAAGCACCATGTGGAGATGGAACATTCAGAGTTTTGGAGTACATCAATGACAACACCTATAGCTTGGAGCTGTCCGGTGAGTTTAACATTTCGCCCACCTTTAATGCTGAATTTTCCCGTTTCCATGTAAGTAAAGAGGTTATGAAGACAGAACCTCTTCAAAAAAGAGAGGATAATACGGACAGCGGCCCGGCCCGTGGGCCTAGGATCCGGAAAATACTGAGCATGAGAATACCACCATGGACACGATCCGGTACAAAAAGGTTAACGCAAGAATTCAACAAGGTCGTGGAGAATTTGATCCATCTAAATTCCAAGGAGACCCACAATCTCACTTGGTCTTCTTTTGCCTTTTAGTAGTACTAAGGCGTCATTTTGTCTTTTTTTTGGTTTCCCGTATCAGTTTAAATATTTAAGAGTGGTTTAGATCAAAGAAAATACATGGAATTTGAGGAAAAATTAAAAAATCACCTTTGGATGCATATCAACCAAATGCAAATATAGAGGTAGGACAATATATCCAAAATATTTTACCGAATGAAGATCTTAAACATCTAGGATGAAGGTTATATTTTCACAAGATGAAAAAAGTTTAATTAGCTTAAAGATGGAAGTTGTTTCAAGTCATTTGGACTTGTATTTCAAAAGTTATGACCAATTATGTAGACGCATATCAGATCTTTCCAAAAGAGCAGATATCCAAAGAAGAGAAGTTCACTGTCTTTCATGAGATTGGGCAATTGAAAAATCCCAGACATCTTTGGTAGCAGCAAGACTCTAATTAAAGGCAAATCCCTAAACTTTGAGCGGTTGGCCGGTGAGCCAATGGCGACACCAGTTTCTGCAAGTTTTTATTTTATTTTTAGGTTGGACTTGGTTTGTCTAGGATTGACCAATTTCTTTTAGCCACCTGTAAATATGTTTAAAAACACATTGAACATAATTTTTCCTTCTCTCTTGAGTTCAATTGGATTCAAACTCTCTCCTCGTGATGAGTTGGGTTGTTCTTCAACATTCATGTCACTTAAGTAAAGGATTCTTCATCCTTATCTTTATTCATGCATTTTCATTATATCTATTTCTTTTCCTCAATAATTCTTCGTGTTTAAAACTTAGCCTTAAATATGGACTGTACGGGATTTAATATTCATGTTTTTGTATTTTTTTCACCTTGCATTTAATAATCAATTTTTTTGCATTCATAGACATTTAGATCATTTGTTCTTTTAGCAATCACTTTCATATAGCATATATGTTAGAGTATAGGATTTTGCATTCTTGCATGTTATTTTGAGTGATTTCATGTACCAATATGACAAAGAAGTGGTTGGAACTTGACAAGAAATGAATTGTTGATTGGAGAGAGACGAAAATGCATCAGAAGAGAAACCATCGGCCCCTGGCTTGTGGGTAAAGTAGATTAGGTGGCTTTGATGTTGATTAATGATTTTTAGGGCCACTAGATTATAATTCCTCATGATTAGGATGAGTGTTTTGCTAAGATTGAATAGATAATCAGTTGTTAGGTTTATGCTATTTTGCGCCCGAGATATATTCGACAAACTTTGTAGATAAAATCTAATCATGCTTTTCACATATTAAACAACGATAGTTGATGTTTAAGATATTAGTTGACTAAGACAGACATAAACTCAAGAGTTACTGACTAATTGATTATAGTTCAAAAGATTTGATTAATCAAAGTTAAATGAACTATTGTAATGAAAGTGGATTAGTATATTAGCAAGTATTCCATGTTTTATGCATTTGATTTGTCATGTAAACATTGTTGGTTAGAGGATAATCACCTCAAGCCAATTGTCTTATCCATCATCCATATGGTTTTATAATTGTATTAATATTGTCATTTTATTTCCTCTCCACCGTCCATATGGTTTTATAATTGAATTAATCTTGTCATTTTTTATTTTCTGATTATGTGCATTTAGATAAATATAAAATTAACCAAAAACCTAAACTGAAATTTCTTAGATTTAGCCATTTTTTGTATTTTAATGTGTTATTATTTCTTTTTTAAGGATTTGATACCCGAACTAATACTTTGATTACTCTGCACTTAAAGTTATATTATGGATAAACTTTCCATCAGTTTTCCTAAAGGATTGACTCTCTACGAAGCACATATTGAACGTCTTAGCATAGAAATGGCTAGTTTAAGGCAGCATATGCGAAAAACGGATTAGAATTTCAATGGCAAGAATATGAGCAACAGCCAAAGAGATGAAGAGTTGAAGATGAATCATCTTTTGAAGGAAGTGGAGTTTTTTTCATAATTATGATACTTATCATTATGGTTTTATGGAACAGGGGAGAAGGAGAAGGAACAAGTAGGAACATCATCGTCTTGAAAGTGACATCAAAGTGGGGTTTCCTGATTTTGAAGGTAATTTGATTTCAAATGACTCTATTAATTGGTAAATCTATCTTAAGTCACAGCATATTAGAAAAGGTAAGGCTTAATCAAGTCTTAAGGAAAATTGAAGAGACATAATGATGAGGATCTCTGTACCGAGCATGAACCGGAGCTATGGCCCGTGGTACGAAAAGCACCGACCACACAATCTAAGAGCAAACTGAGAAAGAGGTTCAACCTAGCCATGAAGAACTACCCCAAATCCTTGGCCACGAAGAAATGATATGGCTAGAGACCCGATGTACCCTTGCCACCAACAGCCTAGATGGCTTGCCGGCCACGATACATCACTAATGATCTTGCCCAAGCTTTCGGCCAACTGACCATTGGCCACAACCATGATCATCTAATTCCAGTTAAGTATTCTGCCGTTAATTGCAAACAGCTGTCAGAACTCATTTTAAAGGATTATAGCACACAAAGATCCGAGATGGCTACAATGGGCAAGAACAACACCCACAATCCTAGAGTTTCAAGATAGAGCAAGGCAGCTGGAAGAGATTCAAGAATAAGACCCTGAAGCATCAAATAAAAACTTAGAAGATTTTAGAGCCCACGGCCAAGACCCCAGACACGCCATGCACCAAATACACACAAAATCAACATTTAGTGTTCTTACACGGCCATTTGTGAGTAAGGCTAAGGTATGGTCCATTTATTATATTCTTATAGGATCAAATGTTCCTTAAAATAGCCCAACATGACGCCTCACATAAGAAATCACAAGCATATTAGACTTTTTCCTTTTTATAGTTTATGCATTTTTTTCTTTTTATGTATTGTTGCGATTTTTTTTTATTTGTGATTACTTTGGTGAATTTCTTTATTTCGTCCATTAGGTCAAACTGAAGGTTTCCTTCTAGATTTATAATTTTTAACATTTTTGATATTAATAAAGATAGCATTTTTTTTTCAAATAAAGAACTCTTTACGAGTTCAACCAAGAGAGAGTTGCCGCCTGCTTTCTTGTAGCTCATGTGCTGTACCAAAGATTTTTTCACTATTTTTGTGGTGTACTTCAATCTCCCAACAGTACCTCTGTCTTGATCCCATGAGAGAGAGCGAGCACCATCTCGTTATATCTCCATCCCCTTGGTTGTACTGAGAAAGAGTGACCATCAACTCGTGCCACGACAAGTCCCTCGACCTTTGTAAGGATTCATATAACATCTTAAATCATCTAGTATTAGGGTTAAAAGCTCCTACAGTCAGGTTTGGTTCTTAATTGTTGTTTCCATTCGATTTTTTAGGTAGTAATAGAGTAGTTTCATTGCAATGGTTAGTCATTAAAACAATCACAAAAAATCAGTTTGCACCTTTTTCTAATTGTTGGTTTCGTCTTTAATCAATAGTCATCATCTTCATCCTTTTAATCTTGAGAAAATAGAAAAAAACAAAAAAGAAGTAGAAAAAAGAAGAAAATAGGATATATTCGCAACCAAAAAAAAAGCTTCAAAGGAACAAATTTCCTTTTTCTAGCAAATTGCCTTTTTGTCCTTAACCTTGTTGATCAAGCCTTAGTATTATAGTTAGATTGCCAATTATTTTTGAATATTTACACTGCTTACAAACACCATAAACCCAAAAGAAAATAATGGGATTCCATTCACATATTTTTGCATTATTTCGTTTCTCGAGGAAGGTAGAGTGTTTTAGTTTTTTACAACACACACTATAGCAGAAGAGGCCCAAATACCACAAGATACCGTTCTCCGATGCTCACTACCAATACAGAGGAGATGAGGAGCTTTGGATATTGACTGGTATGGCTAGAGCAACCATACACATGCATATCCGAGGGATAAGACAGAAAAGACTATCGGCCATTTGGTGAAGATGGGTCTCGCTTTTGACGAAACAGATTTTTATCAAGAACATATGGCATCCCAGCAGCCTCCACACCCTAGGAGACATGAACCAATTTGAGGGTGTCAGATTAGACACTAAAATTTTTGAGAAGGTAAAACAGAGCAACAACTTACCTTTAGACAAAGGTAAAGCTATAAACATGGAGACTTGGTTTAAGAGTTAGAATGCAGAGCCATCTACAAAAATCCGGCCAGAAAAAGGTACGTATCCTAACATTAATCAAGGTAGAACACGTGATATTACTTGTTGTAAGTGCTAGGGCTAAGGACATGGCAAGAGACTGCCCAAATCAACAAGCGATGAGCATCACTCCGAGTAGTAATTATGAATCACAAGATAGCAAGATGAGGATTGAGGATAACGTAGGGTACCATGACATAGGAGATCTTCTAGTGACCTAGAAGGTGCTAAGTGTTTTGATACAACCTAAAAAGAAAGTCTAAAGAGACAATATCTTCCACATTCGTTGCACCATCAAGGATAATGTACATAATCTTGTAATTGATGGAGGTTGTGCTAATGTAGCTAACAAGTATATGATACACATGGAAAATGTTTCTAGACTGCCATGCCATGAAAAACATCACAATCAAATACCGGCACCATATTCCACGCGTAGATGACATCATAGACGAGTTGAGTGGAGCTACTATATTTTATAAGATTGATATGAAATAAGAATGAGATAAAAAGAGAAATGCAATACTGTTTTCAAGATCAAATAAGGTTTTTATGAATGGGTAATCATGTCCTTCAACCTAACGAATGCTGAAAGGAAAGCCAACTACACAATCTGATGTAAGAAGCTGTCGTGGACTTTTATTATTACTCTCGATGGTTTGTGTATAATTTCAGCATTATCACGGCTCAGCATTATCACGTGATACAAGCCTTGATTCAAGGATGTGTGCGCGTGGGCTGTTTGTAGAAGATTAGGTGAGAGACTCAACCTTAGGCTTCTGGATAGGGGTTTTCTGGTTGGTAAACGATGGAAGGGTGAAGTGAACCACATGAGGGATGATGAACCTCGTGATAAATCACAAACTTAGAGCTAGGAGGGCTGGTCTCAACTAGGTTATAAGCGCACAAGTCTCTCTTGAGAGAAAGCTCGTAGGGAAAAAGTTCTACTTTATTAATAATCAAAAGGTTGTCGAACTACA
Source organism: Pugionium cornutum (assembly GCA_018901935.1). Classification (NCBI taxonomy): domain Eukaryota; kingdom Viridiplantae; phylum Streptophyta; class Magnoliopsida; order Brassicales; family Brassicaceae; genus Pugionium; species Pugionium cornutum. Next base: position 21,832,601 of record CM032161.1, read on the forward strand.
ATGCTGGAAGGAGCCTTATTAATATGCTCGACAGCTTGACCTACTAGGGTCGACTCAAATAAGAAAAATGGAAAGTTTACAAAAGTGCACAAAAGGAAAAGATACAAAAGTGCATAACCGAAAAAGGACCTATTCCTAAAATGTTCTTGACTCAAAAATGTAAAGCAACTAGCACTACAAGAAAACATTAACATTTCCGACGGCATTTCCGACGGACAAAAAACCGTCGGACTTTTCCGACGACGTTACGACGGATAAGCGACAAATAACCAAAGGATTTGAAACCATCGGAGGTCCGTCGGTAATTTCCGACGCCGTAGGGATCGTCGGTAAATCGATGGTGAAAACAGACGGTAACCCGTTGCGTTTCCGACGATATCCTAATCGTCGGGATATCCTCTTGAAATCATCGGAATATTACCGACGGCTTCGGATACGTCGGTAATATTCTGACGAATTCGTGACGGATTATGTATTTTATAGCCCGTCGGGAATCCGTCGACAGGCGTCGTCGGAAACCCATCGGAAATATCCGACCATTGTCGGATACAGTCGGAAATCCATCGGAAATATACGTACCTTGTTAAAATTTTGTGTTTATCCGTCTATGGTCGGACATCCGTCGGAAAACCGTCGGTTTATTTTGATAAGATTTATTCGAAATACGTGAATATCCGGTTGTGGTCGGTAACCGTCGGAATTCCGTCGGAAATAGAGAATATTCTGAAGAATAATCTTTTTACAGTTCGTAATTATCTGTTAATAATTCTTAATAATCTGTTAAAAAATCGTGATAATATCTATTTTTCAGTATAAATAAGCTATGATCTTTCAAAATTTTAATAGAACCAAATTTTTTTAAAAAATGTGTTCTTCGGGTTCTTTTGAGTATTTTCGATCGTGGATGGATAAACCTCGATATGATTCAACCACGGGGGAATTGACTGATGAATTTGCGCAAGGTGTTGAAGAGTTCATGACATTTGCATCAAAGAATAGCATGACATCGGAATACGGTAAAATGTATTGTCCGTGTATTAAATGTCGAAATCATAGATTAATCTCTGTTAGAGAAATACGTAATCATTTGTATAGGAATGGATTTATGCCGGGTTACAAAATTTGGTATTCACATGGAGAAACTGATGCAACGATGCAATATTATGGTAGTACTTCAAAAAGGATAGATAATACTAATGTTAGGGTAGAGGAACCGACATCAGAAGTTGATATAAACGGAGATACTGTTCAAATGGTGAATGATGCATTTCGTGAACAAAGAGAATCGTACATCGAAGATATTAGCAGAATAGAGGAACCTAATATGGAAGCCCGGAAATTTTTTGATATGTTAGATGCATCCAAGCAGCCTTTGTATAAAGGATGTAGAGATGGATTATCGCCTTTATCTGCTGCAAGCAGGTTGATGACGATAAAGACGGATTTCAACTTGCCTGAAGATTGTGTGGATGCGATAGCTGATTTTGTTAGAGATATATTACCTGAAGATAATATTGCACCTGCTTCATATTACGAGGTTCAAAAACTTGTATCTGGTCTTGGATTGCCATATCAGATGATCGATGTATGTATTGACAATTGCATGATCTATTGCAGAAATGATGAAAACCGCAAGAAGTGTCGATTTTGTCACAAACCTCGATTTATTAAAGATGCTTCATTCTCTTTTGAATAAATCATATACCAAATTTCGAGATATTCCGTACGAAGAACGTCAGATTTGGTTCAGGACGTTTGCGGTACGTTATTTAAATTTTAAATATATAATTATTTTAAATATTTTTTAATAATAATTTTTAGTAATATATATTAAAATTTCGCAGCAAGAATTTACATGGGATCCCATGAACACAAAATTGGTGGAAGACGCTTTCGAAAAAGAGGCTGCAATACAATTTTCCCGCCATATGAACGAATGGAAACAAAAATGGAAAAAGGGAAAAGATAAACCAAGAGGGTTGAATGAGTCGGTTTGGAACGACTTTATTCGTTATTGGGAATCTTCCACCGCTGAGGTTATCTCGAAAACTAATTCGGGAAACCGGAAGAGCGACCGAGGAGGCAAAGGCATTTATATTCACAATGCCGGATCGACTAGTTTTCTCAGACGAGCCGATCAATTGGTAAATTAATTATTATATTAATTATTTATTATTATTTAAAAGTTTTTAAATTATTAATTTAGAATTTTTTATTTTTAGGCACAAGAAATTGGAGCGCCTCCAGATCACTTGCAACTTCTCGAGGCCGTCCACACAACCAAAAAGACTGGTCGTATCCAAGATGGTCTCGTTAGTGAGATCATCGAAAAAGTAAAAAAGAAAAAAAGTGATATTCTAACCCAGCAATCTCAAGTTGGTTCTTCATCTTCGGTCGCTGAATTGCCGCGTTCTGAGATTAACCGTCTCGTTCTTGATGTAAGTTTTTTTAAAAAATATATAATTAATATTATAATAATTTTCATTAAATTTTTTAATAATATTTCTTATTTTTACAAGAAGTACCATTTTCAAAGGGTCGTCATCCAGGACTCGGGAGAGTTGCAGATACTGGTGGCGCAACATCTACAGTTAGAAACGAAGAAAATGAACAGTTAAAAGAAGAAATGGCGTCCATGAAAATAGAGATGAATAATCTCAAAAACTTTGTAGAAATGATAAAAAATAAATTGCGTGATGACTTTTTTTCTCCTCCTTCTCCTCCTGCTCCTCCTTTGTAATTTGTAATTTAAAATAAATGTTTAATAATATTAATATTTATAATATTATTTTTATTAATTGTATGATTATTTTTAGTAATATTAATTTAAATATTAAAATAAAAATAAAAAAATTATTTTTTTAATATTTATATTTTTAAAATATTTAATTAAATAATTAAATATTTTAAATATATAAATATTAAAAAAATAATTTTATTATTTTTTCAATTATTTCGTGTTTCCGACGGCTACTGTCGTCGGAAATTCCCGACGGACCAGTCCGTCGGAAATGTGTTGGTACATCCCGACGGTTATAAACCATCGGGAAATATCATCGGACAATATTTCCAACGGCACAAGTCATCGGAAAATGCCCTCGAAAATTCGTCGGCATTTTCCGATGTATCCGGACCATCGCAAATCCGTCGGTTAATTCCGACTGAAGGATGTCATCGACCATCCGTCGGAATTTTCCGATGGCGCAGTTAATCGCTAATCCGTCGGAAATTATCGATACGTTCCCGACGGAAGAGCATTTCCGACGAAATAGTCCCGACGGACTATTTTCATCGGAAAGTAGTCGAGAAACCGTGTTACCGACATATTTCCGACGGATACAGCCGTCGGAAATGTTAATGTTTTCTTGTAGTGTAGATCCTACCCTGCAAAACAGAAAGAGGAATATATTCGAATGTAAACTTACCTTAACTCACCTCACGGCCAAGAAATGGAAGGTGGCCGTCCTTGTAGCATGCACACGCCTTGCTCCTAGTCTTCGACTTGGAGTAGGGTTACAAATCTCTGTCCTTGACCTCTCTTGCTACTAAAGCCCAAGTCTCTGAATCCCTTGTGTTGTTGAGAAGCTATTGGACTCTTCCTTGTATTTTTGGCCCATTGTCCTTAGTCGATCTTCTTCTAGAAGCTTGTCGACCCATAAGCTGAATTTGTGGAAGAGCGCCCTTGATCTGCTTCTTGTCATTGCTCTTTGAGGTACCACTGGTGTTGAGACTTCCTCTAAGTGCATGTCCTGGAGCTGGTAGCTCATTTGGTCCGAGTCCTCTTGTCTAGAAGTGGAAGTGCGCGTGTACTCGGCTGGATGGCCTGTACCGGCTGGATTGTGCGCGGTACTGGCCGGAATGACTTCAGGACCGGCCAAGTTGATCCCGGAGTCGGCGGTGTCATCAGGGGGACCGGCGGTGTCATTCACGTCCCCACCAAGTGTGCCGGAAGCTTGGGCCTCTCTGCCGGCAATGTTGACCGGTCTGGTCCTATAGGTCGAGGGTCCGGCGGTACTGTCTGGTCCGGCAGGCGCGCCAGATGGTCCTGCTGTCTCGGGCAAGCTTCCTGGTCGGCCAGTCTGGTCTCCTGGCTGGATGTACGACCTAATGTCCTCATCATTCCCTCCCTCTTCAGTAGGTTTTGTCCTCAAAACTGGATCATCTGCATGGAAAGGGGCCAAGTCAGTAACATTGAACGTGTTGGACACATTAAACTCACCTGGCAGCTCGATCCGGTAGGCGTTGTTGTTGATCCTCTCGAGCACTCTGAATGGTCCATCTCCTCTTGGTGCTAGCTTGGAACTCCTTAGGTTTGGGAACCTCTCCTGCCGTAGGTTTAGCCACACCCAATCGCCTGGTTGAAAGATCACCTCCTTTCTTCCTTTGTTGGCATGAGTCACGTACTGTACGGTCCTCTTCTCCAAGTTCTCTGCTACCTTCTGGTGTAACCTCCTTATGAACTCTGCTTTGGATGCTCCGTTGAGGTTGGTCATCTCAGCTGGTGGCAGTGGTGTTTGCTCCAATACGGTGAGAGGGTTGAAGCCGTATACCACTTCAAATGGGGTCTTCTTGGTTGCTGAGTGCACGGCTCGGTTGTAGGCGAACTCAATGAATGGCAGGCACTCCACCCAAGTCTTTAGGTTCTTCCCTAGTGTTGTTCTGAGAAGATTTGATAGGGTCCTGTTGACAACTTCAGTTTGGCCATCGGTTTGAGGATGGCAAGTGGTTGAGAAGAGTAGCTTCGTGCCTAGCTTTCTCCAAAGGGTCCTCCAGAAATGGCTGAGGAACTTGGTGTCCCTATCTGATACGATAGTCCTTGGCACTCCATGAAGCCGTACTATCTCCTTGAAGAACAGCTCAGCTGTTTGTGTGGCATCATTGACATTGGCACATGGGATGAAGTGTGCCATCTTGGAGAATCTGTCCACCACTACAAAGATTGCATCTTTGTGTTTGATCTTGGGCAGACCTAGAACAAAATCCATCGAGATGTCCACCCATGGATGTGTTGGTATGGGCAGTGGGAGATACAACCCGTGAGGTTGCACTCGGGACTTTGCCTTCTTGCAAGTGATGCATCTTGCACAATGAGCTTCTAATGTCCTCTTGATGTGTGGCCAGTAGAATTGCTCCTTGACCACTGCTAGAGTCTTGTCGACACTAAAGTGGCCCATGAGTCCTCCTCCATGAGCTTCTCGGATGATAAGCTCCCTTAGTGATCCTTGTGGTATGCACAGCCTTCTTTCTCGGAACAAGAATCCCTCATGGGTGTAGAATTTGCCATGACTCCCTGTGCTACAATCCTTGTAGCTCTCAGCAAGGTCAGGATCATCCTTGTATAGATCCTTGATGTGCTCGAATCCTTGGACCTTTGCCTCCATGGTTGATATCAAGGCAAACCTCCTTGATAGTGCATCGGCTACCACATTATCTTTGCCCTTCTTGTACTTGATGATGTACGAGAAGGTCTCTATGAACTCCATCCACCTGGCATGTCTCCTCTTGAGATTGGTTTGCCCTCTGAGGTGTTTGAGAGCCTCATGATCAGTGTGGATCACAAACTCCTTGGACAGCAAGTAGTGCTGCCAAGTCTCCAATGCTCGGACAAGGGCATAAAGCTCCTTGTCATAAGTGGGGTATTTCAGTGAGGCACCACCTAGCTTCTCACTGAAGTATGCCACTGGTCTCCCTCCTTGGGTTAGCACTGCTCCTATGCCTATTCCAGAGGCATCACACTCCACTTCAAACGTCTTGTTGAAGTCGGGAAGGACTAACACTGGTGCGTGTGTAAGGCTGTCCTTCAAGGCCTGGAATGCCTTCTCCTGAGCTTCTCCCCAGATGAATTCCACGTTCTTCTTCACTACTGCCGTCAATGGTGAGGCAATACTGCTGAAGTTGGGCACGAATCTCCTATAGAAGCTGGCCAGTCCGTGGAAGCTCCTTACTTGGCTGATGTTCCCTGGTGTTGGCCATTCTTGTATGGCTCGAATCTTCTCCTCATCAACCTGTAGGCCCTGTGAACTCACAACAAAACCTAAAAGACAAGCTTATCAGTACAAAAGGTGCACTTCTTGAGATTGGCATAAAGCTCTTCTTGTCGAAGGGTTTTAAGTACCATCTCAAGATGTGTGAGGTGTTCCCGTAGGCACTTACTATAAACCAAAATGTCATCAAAGTAATTTACTACGAACATACTGGTGTACGCCCTAAGAACTTGGTTCATAAGGCGCATGAAGGTGCTTGGGGCATTAGTCAAGCCAAATGGCATGACTGTCCACTCGTAGAGCCCTTGCTTTGTCTTGAAAGCAGTCTTCCACTCATCACCTTCCTTCATTCTTACCTGGTGGTATCCACTTTTGAGGTCTATCTTGGAGAAGACCGTGGCTCCACTCAGCTCATCTAGTATGTCATCCAGTCGTGGTATTGGATGCCTATACTTGACTGTGATGTTGCTGATTGCTCGGCAGTCCACGCACATGCGCCAAGTCCCATCCTTCTTGGGCACTAGTAGCACTGGTACAACACATGGACTGAGGCTCTCTCGAACATATCCCTTCTCCAGGAGCTCCTTGACTTGCTTCTCAAGCTCCTTGGACTCCTCTGGACTCATCCGGTAGGCTGGCCGGTTGGGCAGGGCTGGTCCGGGCACTAGATCAATCTGGTGTTCTATGCCACGTAAAAGAGGCAAGCCTGCTGGTATCTCCTCTGGAAATACATCCTGGAATTTGTTGAGGAGTGTTGCTATTTCATGAGGTAGCTCTACCTGTCCCTGTTCTATACTCAACACTTCCTTGAAAACCATTAGTAACATTAAGTCCTTCGAGGCTAAAGATCTCCGGACATGACTAGGTTGAATAAGAAAGTTAGACTTGACAAGTTTCTTTTCCTTACTCATTTGGAGTTGTAGCTCATGTACTTGGGCAGGTGTAAGAGGAGCTAGGCTGACCTTTCTCTTGTCATGCACAAAGGTGTATAGATTGGTTCGCCATCATGCCTGGTCTCTTTGTCAAACTGCCATGGTCTTCCTAGTAGAAGATGGCCAGCTTGCATGGGCACCACGTCGCACACGACCTGGTCTTGGTACTTGCCCACACTTAATGGCACAGTGACTTGCTCATGAATCTTGAGCTCCACTTTGTCATCAAGCCATCTCAGTCTATATGGTCGAGGATGCTGTGTCCTCTCTAGACCTAGCTTATCAACCATATACGCACTAGCAACGTTAGTGCAAGAACCACCATCTATGATGAGGTTACATACCTTTCCCTTGACGGTGCAACGGCTGTGGAAGATGTTCTTCCTTTGGATGGTCTCTGAAGGATCCACCATTGCACTGAGGATACGTCTAGTGACCAGCACTTCCCCCACATCAGGGTACTCAATGTCACCATATTCTCCTTTTGGCTCATAGTCCTCTTCATCTTGGGACTCATATTCTCCTGCCTCCGTAATCAGCATGACTCGGTTGTTTGGGCACTCCCTTGAGATGTGTCCAAGTCCCCTGCACTTGAAACAAGTTATGTCACATGATCTTTGAGGGTTAGAAGACTTACCAGGCTCTCTCTGGTCACGGGTGGGTTCAGGAGGCTTGCTCTTGAACCTTGACTCGATCTCTACGCTTTTGCCTTTGTCCACTGTCTTAGGCATGTTGCTTGGTGCCCAAGGTATCCTAGGCTTGCTGCGGATGTCTTGGCTCTTACGTTTGATGTGCTGTTCAGCTTGCACAGATAGGTGGAACAAGTCTTTGAAGTCGTTGTAGATTTGCCTTTCCACCTTGCAGCTGATCCTTTCTTGGAGTCCATCCAAGAATTGCGCCATCAATGCTTCTTCATCATCATTGAGCTCCAATCTGTTCCTTAACTTCTCGAACTCTTCATAGTACTCCTCTACTGATCTGGTATCCTGCTTAAGAGTACGAAAACGATGTTGCAAATCCCTATGAAAGTAAGGTGGAACAAACCTTTGTCGCATGAGGTCTTTCATGTCGACCCATGAGTCTACGGGTCTCATTCTCTTCCTCCTTCTGTCAGATACCTCACGATCCCACCAGATGAGGGCATTGTCCGTGAGTTGTGCTACTGTCATTGAGACTTTCCTAGGCCCTGGTTGGTTGTAATGATCGAAGATATGATCCATTCTTCTCTCCCAATCTAGGTAAGCCTCGGGGTCTACTTTTCTTGCAAAACTTGGAGGAGTTAGCTTAACATCAGGATGAGTTACCCGGTTATAGGCGTGTTCATCTCCATCCTCATGATGTCTAGGAGGCATTCTTGGTCTCTGGTGAAGACCATATGGCTCAAAGCCATCATCTTCTGCCTCTGGTTGCCGTGGAGGTCCTCTCGGCCTATGGTGATAGTTATGAGGTTGTGTGTCCTCATCTCCTTCTGGTTGGGGTTCCTCCTGTTCGTGCTGTGTCCTAAGGTACTCAGGACCCTCAGGACGGTCTTGCTCAGCTCTCACGTCCCTTATGGCCTGGAATCTTACTGGTCTTTCCACGCACTCCAACCTCTCGCCTATGGATGCCAGTTGTGTTTGGAGTGTGGTGAACATGGCCATCATGGCTTCAGCTGCGCCTCTATTCTCTTCTCCCATGGTGTGCTACAAAGAAAGAAGACAATTAGGGATCTCCTAAATTATTAGGAGGGTTTTCTTTTTATAAGGGGTTTGAAAAAAATGCAAAAAGGAAAAATCCTAAGGAAAGGAAATTCGACTACAAGAGAAAAAGGAAACTTCCTAGACAACTTGTGCTAGCTGTCCAATTCGAAATATCTTGGGTATTTTCCTATTCTCTTTTCTTTCCTTTTTCTTTTCTTTTCTTTTTTTTTAATTTAACTTAAAATTAATGGAAATATGAATTAAACAAAAGGAAAACGTGAAAGACAATGCAAAAGTGAATCTAAACCCTAGTGATACACGTAGGAGGCTAGATGCACTCGGTTTGGAGTTTGATGTTGTTTTTTTGATTTTTCTTGAATACGACTTAATCTAATGCAAGAACTAGAAATAAGACAAGCAAAAGGATATAAACAACCTGGTTTAGGAGCTTTAAGCTCTGATACCATAATGATACAAGCCTTGATTCAAGGATGTGTGCGCGTGGGCTGTTTGTAGAAGATTAGGTGAGAGACTCAACCTTAGGCTTCTGGATAGGGGTTTTCTGGTTGGTAAACGATGGAAGGGTGAAGTGAACCACACGAGGGATGATGAACCTCGTGATAAATCACAAACTTAGAGCTAGGAGGGCTGGTCTCAACTAGGTTATAAGCGCACAAGTCTCTCTTGAGAGAAAGCTCGTAGGGAAAAAGTTCTACTTTATTAATAATCAAAAAGGTTGTCGAACTACAATGCTGGAAGGAGCCTTATTAATATGCTCGATAGCTTGACCTTCTAGGGTCGACACAAATAAAGAAAAAAGGAAAGTTTACAAAAGTGCACAAAAGGAAAAGATACAAAAGTGCATAACCGAAAAAGGACCTATTCCTAAAATGTTCTTGACTCAAAAATGTAAAGCAAGTAGATCCTACCCTGCAAAACAGAAAGAGGAATATATTCGAATGTAAACTTACCTTAACTCACCTCACGGCCAAGAAATGGAAGGTGGCCGTCCTTGTGGCATGCACGCGCCTTGCTCCTAGTCTTCGACTTGGAGTAGGGTTACAAATCTCTGGGCCTTGACCTCTCTTGCTACTAAAGCCCAAGTCTCTGATGTCCCTTGTGTTGTTGAGAAGCTATTGGACTCTTCCTTGTATTTTTGGCCCATTGTCCTTAGTCGATCTTCTTCTAGAAGCTTGTCGACCCATAAGCTGAATTTGTGGAAGAGCGCCCTTGATCTGCTTCTTGTCATTGCTCCTTGAGGTACCACTGGTGTTGAGACTTCCTCTAAGTGCATTTCCTGGAGCTGGTAACTCATTTGGTCCGAGTCCTCTTGTGTAGAAGTGGAAGTGTGCGTGTACTCGGCTGGATGGCCTGTACCGGCTGGATTGTGCGCGGTACTGGCCGGAATGACTTCAGGACCGGCCAAGTTGATCCCGGAGTCAGCGGTGTCATCAGAGGGACCGGCGGTGTCATTCACGTCCCCACCAAGTGTGCCGGAAGCTTGGGCCTCTCTGCCGGCAATGTTGACCGGTCTGGTCCTATAGGTCGAGGGTCCGGCGGTACTGTCTGGTCCGGCAGGCGCGCCAGATGGTCCTGCTGTCTCGGGCAAGCTTCCTGGTCGGCCAGTCTGGTCTCCTGGCTGGATGTACGACCTGATGTCCTCATCATCACGGCTCAGCATTATCACAGCTCAGCATTATCACGGCTCCAATAATTGAATGGACAAGTTTGAATGGAGTTACAAAAGGCATTTGAATTGGTGAAATGGATTTGATTTCAAGCAACTGTTTTAAAAGGTATTCTTTGTTTTCTATTAATGAACTTTCTGATTTTAATTAAGTTGTTTCGATTGAAGTGTGATGCAAGTGGCGTTGGAATAGGAGCCGATATTTTCTGGGGATAATTTCTTATAGCTTATTTCAATAAGAAGCTAACGAAAATAAGAATTAACTATTCATCATATGATAAGGAGTTTTTATCCGATTGTAGGAGCTCTAGATCATTGGAAACATTCTGATTATGAGGCATTGAATTTCATTAATAACATGCACAAGCAAATTAGTACACATGTTAAATGGGTGAAGTTTCTAAAATCATTATCATTTGTATCAAAGTACAAGGCTGGAAAATAAATGTCGTAACTCGGTAGGTATACTTTGATCTGTACTATGAATTCTCCGATTATGGACTTGACATATTTAAAGATTTTTATGATGAGATTAGGCTTTATGCAATTCTATGTTGAGTGCAAGAAAAAAGTTACAGATCAGTACCAGTTTCAAGATGGATTTCTTTGCAAATGAAACAAGTCATGTGTTCCTTAGAGTTCAGTAAGGGGGTTGGTGATTTGCGAGGTAATGGTGGATGTTTTTCTGGTAATTTTGGAATTACTAATACATTTGACATGTTGCAAGAGTTTTTGTTTGACAAAAGATGGCCAGAGATATTCACACTACAATAAAAAGATGTTTAACTTGTTAAAAAATGACACTACAAGAAACATTAGCTTTAGCGACAGTCGATTCCATGTATATATTTAATATCTTTGTGGATATTCGTGCCAATAACTCGACAAAATGGAAAGAAAGTTGTATAGTCCTCGTTCGACCATATTATATATATACATAATAAAATTTATTTTGGTTGAACAATCATACGTTCGAACATATTATACATATACATAATAAAATTTATTTTGGTTAAACAATCATACGTTCGACCATATTATACATATATATAATAAAATTTATTTTGGTTGAACAATCATAAGTTCGACTATATTATACATATACATAATAAAATTTATTTTGGTTGAACAATCATACGTTCGACCATATTATACATATACATAATAAAATTTATTTTGGTTGAACAATCATACGTTCGATCATATTATACCACAACTTTTTCAACTCATGTATTAGCGGCTCACTACAAGAAAATAGTGTATTTCCGACGGCTGTATCCGTCGGAAATATGTCGGTAAAACGGTTTCTCGACTACTTTCCGATGAAAATAGTCCGTCGGGACTATTTCGTCGGAAATGTGCTTCCGTCGGGAAGGTATCGATAATTTCCGACGGATTAGCGATTAACTGTGCCATCTGAAAATTCCGACGGATGTTCGATGACATCCTTCCGTCGGAATTAACCGACGGATCTGCGATGGTCCGGATACATCGGAAAATGCCGACGAATTTTCGAGGGCATTTTCCGATGACTTGTGCCGTTGGAAATATTGTCCGATGATATTTCCCGATGGTTTATAACCGTCGGGATGTAGCAACACATTTCCGACGGCCTGTTCCGTCGGGAATTGCCGACGACAGTAGCCGTCGGAAACACGAAATAATTGAAAAAATAAAAAAATTAATTTTTTTTAATATTTATATTTTTAAAATATTTAATTAAATAATTAAATATTTTAAAAATATAAATATTAAAAAAAATTAATTTTTTAATTTTATTTTAATATTTAAATTAATATTATTAAAAATAATCATACAATTAATAAAAATAATATTATAAATATTAATATTATTAAACATTTATTTTAAATTACAAATTACAAAAGAGGAGCAGGAGGAGAAGGAGGAGAAAAAAAGTCATCAGGCAATTTATTTTTTTATCATTTCTACAAAGTTTTTGAGATTATTCATCTCTATTTTCATGGACGCCATTTCTTCTTTTAACTGTTCATTTTCCTCGTTTCTAACTGCAGATGTTGCGCCACCAGTATCTGCAACTCTCCCGAGTCCTGGATGACGACCCTTTGAAAATGGTACTTCTTGTAAAAATAAGAAATATTATTAAAAAATTTAATAAAAATTATTATAATATTAATTATATATTTTTTTTTAAAAAAACTTACATCAAGAATGAGACGGTTAATCTCAGAACCCGGCAATTCAGCGACCGAAGATGAAGAACCAACTTGAGATTGATGGGTTAGAATATCACTTTTTTTCTTTTTTACTTTTTCGATGATCTCACTAACGAGACCATCTTGGATACGACCAGTATTTTTGTTTGTGTGGACGGCCTCGAGAAGTTGCAAGTGATCTGGAGGCGCTCCAATTTCTTGTGCCTAAAAATAAAAAAATTCTAAATTAATAATTTAAAAACTTTTAAATAATAATAAATAATTAATATAATAATTAATTTACCAATTGATCGGCTCGTCTGAGAAAACTAGTCGATCCGGCATTGTGAATATAAATGCCTTTGCCTCCTCGATCGCTCTTCCGGTTTCCCAAATTAGTTTTCGAGATAACCTCAGCGGTGGAAGATTCCCAATAACGAATAAAATCGTTCCAAACCGACTCATTCAACCCTCTTGGTTTATCTTTTCCCTTTTTCCATTTTTGTTTCCATTCGTTCATGTGGCGGGAAAATTGTATTGCAGCCTCTTTTTCGAAAGCGTCTTCCACCAATTTTGTGTTCATGGGATCCCATGTAAATTCTTGCTGCGAAATTTTAATATATATTACTAAAAATTATTATTAAAAAATATTTAAAATAATTATATATTTAAAATTTAAATAACGTACCGCAAACGTCCTGAACCAAATCTGACGTTCTTCATACGGAATATCTCGAAATTTGGTATATGATTTATTCAAAAGAGAATGAAGCATCTTTAATATAGATTTGCTTATTCCATTGTTTGAAATACCAAACCTACGAATTTTTATTACAATAGTATTAAAATAATTATTTTAAATATAATTATAGAATAGTATTAAAATAATTATTTTAAATATAATTATAGAAAATTTAATTTACCATGTCGAGTTTCCTTGACGTCTCGGATCGAGAAATGTGAGAAGTTCACGACCAGGCTGTTGAACCAATTCTTCAATTGTCATTGGTCGGAAAGAATCATTTGTAGATTCTGGAACTTGAGTTGGTATAAAACTCGGAGTCGATGACTCACCACGTCTTTGGTAATCTTGATACGACCTATAATTTTTTAATATTTATAATATTTTTATAAAAAAGTAATTTTAATAATATTTAAATAAAAGTTGATTTAAAAAAACAGTATAATAAGCTATATATATAATATATATATTTGCAAATGAAATATAAATTTGATAGTTTCGCATAAATAATAAATCAGTTGAGATGTTATTGTATTTCTATTTAATATATTATGGGTTATCTCTTTCTTCACGACGTATAAATTACTGTCCACATCTCCATCATCCTCGACATGAACCAAAAGAACTAGGATGGATGTTGTACTATATTTGAAACTCATTTCCACTACTTAACTATCAACGTACATCTCAACGTCACTTATATCCCTACAGTATTGAAAGACAATAACTTCTAACACTATCAAACTGTGGATCTACAGTACCATATCAAAATCTATTCTTAACTATATTCCTAAAACTCAATGCAATGCTCGTGATCTTTGGGTCACATATCAAAAATATATTCCAACGACAACGAAGAAACCCATGCAATTCAACTAGAGAATTAATTCCTAACAATATCTCCAAACCTTAATTAACTGTGTAGGAATACTTAAATTCTGAAATCGTCTGAATTACATACTTTAATTAACTGTGTAGGGAAATCAAAACCTACACAGTTACCAAAAACTTACATGGACGCGAATAGGCGGCGACGAGGAGAAAAACGGCGGCGAGGAGCAACGGCGAGGAGGAGGAATCGGCGATTTGTTAACGGCGACAAGGAGGAAATTTGAGGGTAACGCGAAACGGCGAGAGAGAGAGGAGAAGAAGAAGTCGTAGGTTATAATCGATATTCCGACGGACGATTCCATCGGAAATCCGTCGGCAACTCAATTAATTTTCGTGAAACCCCGCATTTTTAATTTCGTTTACCGCTTAAATTCGTCAGAAATCCGTCGGATTTTTTATAACGCCGTGCATGATTGACACGTGGTCTGCCCACGTTGCAAACGATTTCCGATGGCCGTCGGAAATGCGTCGGGCAGTATAGTAAATATTCAAAAAATGATTTTAATTATAAAATTGTCGACGGCTTCCCGACGGAAATACTAAAGCCATCGGGAAGCCGTCGGTAATGTTAATCAATATTTCAAAAAACTATTTAATTTAAAAAGTTACAAAATATATATATAAATTTATTTTTAAAAAAGCACTTTTAATTATAATATTGTGAAATGTTTGTGCACATAGATTTAAAAATAAAATCATAAATATTTATTTACAATATTTAAAATTAAAATCATAAATATCACAACAAAATCACAAATTTAATCTGAATCTGATGAATATTCTGAATTAGCTGAATTTTGGTCGTCAAACTCGCCAATCTCTTCTTCTGAATCTTGAAACACGTTGTAATCTTCGTTCGTGGTATCATCAACAACAAGGTTAACTTCAAGAGAAGTGTCTATGGAACCTAAGTTACCAATTGTGCTTTGTTGCATAGGCTCTTGTTCGGTAATACCACATACCATTCCTCTAGGATGTATTGAGGTCACTGTAATCCAAGGATCTTGCTTGTTTCTCACACGAGGATATCGAATGTAACAAACCTGGTCCGCTTGTGATGCAAGTATAAAAGGATCATATTTTCGATGTCGCTTACGAGAGTGGACAGATGTAACACCGAATTCGTCTTCACGTTGACCCATGATAAGGTCATACCAGTCACAATAGAACACAATACACCTCAAATCAATCATTCCTGGATAGTGAACTTCTAATATTTCACGAAGAATACCATTGTATACAATTTCTCCCGATTGAGATGATACACCATAATTACAAGTTGTTTGTGAGTTTCCTTCGCGATGACTCTTAAAAGCATAACCACGAGTGCAGTACATTGGATAAGATTTTGCAGTAAATGTAGGACCACTCACCAACTCAACTAACCACGTGGGAAACGTTATGCCCCTAGAAGGACTTGTAGTAACCTACAAAATAATAGAATGTAGTAAATTATAAATATATATATATAGATATATAGTAAACTATTATTGAAAATTATGTAATTAATTGTGGTAACACTAACATAAAAATGCAACCATTTTGCAAATTCGCTTTTTTTAAGTTCGGCCAACTCATTCTCGCTGTAATCTGAATAATGAACACGTATTTGTTCCATGTATATCCTGTTAATTATAAAAAATAAATTAACAATAAATTATAATAATAACTAAAAACAAAATTAAATTGAATGTACCTTTCATATTCCAAAACGTCATCGCAATTTGTCAAAATATACAAATGCAAGTGATTGTGTTCCTCCTCTGATAGGCGTCGCATCTTCCCTTTTCCACTTAAACGTCCAATTTGTGCAAATATTTCTGGCACATACACTGGATAGCTTGGTTTTTCTCCTCCATCATCATGTCGTGAAGGCCGTCTATTTTTTGTTTGCACTTGCAATGGAAAATAGTAGCTAGCAAAGTTAGATGTTTCTTCATTAATACTTTGTGCGACGATTGAACCTTCAACCCTCACAAGATTTTTAACTTTTTTCTTTAGGTGGAACATATATCTCTCAAAAGGATACATCCATCTGTACTGAACAGGTCCTCCAAGGGCTGCTTCTCTAGGGAGGTGAATAGGAAGATGCTCCATAACATCAAAAAAGGCTGGTGGAAATATTTTCTCCAGGTTACAAATGAGAACCGGTATTTTTCCCTCCAAATTTCGGATATCGTCTATAGTAAGTGATCTTGTACATAAATCTCGGAAAAAAGCACCAATCCCTACATAAAAAATATATTTTAATATCATATAATATATGAAAATATTATTATATATATAATAATGTAAATTTAATGTCGTACCTGCAATTGCTCCGTGAACGTTTTTAGGCAGTAGATCGCTAAAGGCAAATGGTAATAATCTTTGCATGACAACATGACAATCATGACTTTTCATCCCTGAAAATTTACCTTCAATAGTATCGACACAATTACGAAGATTAGATGCATATCCATCCGGAAATTTGACACTATGCTTAATCCAGTCAAAGAATTCATCTTTTGCATGCGCATCTAACCGGAATGCGGGAGACAATGATTTTCCATTTGACATTACATGTAGTTCCTTCCGGGAACAAATATCCGGTAAATCCAATCTAGCATTCAAATTATCTTTTGTTTTTCCTTGCACATTTAGAACGGTATTCATTATGTTGTCGAAAAAATTCTTCTCAATGTGCATAACATCTAGATTATGGCGCAACAAATGGTCCTTCCAATATGGTAAATCCCAAAAATACTCTTCTTGTGCCAATTATGGTATTCGCCACAACCATCAACAGGGTAATGTCCGTTACCTCCACAAGAAGTCGTTCTCTCAGCACCAAAATCTCTAAGTTGAGTCAACATATAATTCCCGTCAAAAATAGGAGGTGGAGCATCAAAAGTTTTTTTGTTTTTCCTAAACAATGTCGTGCTCCGGCGATATGGATGATCTTGTGGTAGAAATCGACGATGACAATCGAACCAACTAGTCTTTCGTCCGTGTTTCAGTTGGAACGCATCAGTATTATCTTGACAATATGGGCATGCTAATCTTCCATGCGTCGACCATCCTGATAACATACCATATGCTGGAAAATCACTTATCGTCCACATAAGTACAACTCGCATCAAGAAGTTCTGTTGGTTGGAAACATCGAATGCTTCGACACCATTTTCCCATAATATTTTTAACTCATGAATTAGTGGCTGCAAGAAAATATCAAGCGATCGCTTAGGATGCTCTGGGCCAGGGACGAGAATTGTTAGAAATAAAAACTCTCATTTCATGCACAAAGAAGGAGGCAAATTATAAGGTGTAACGATAACTGGCCACAACGAGTATTGCCTCCCATGCTTCCCAAAAGGATTGAATCCATCTGTAGATAACCCGAGGTATACGTTTCTAAGCTCATATGCAAAACTAGGATAAACCTGTTGAAAATGTTTCCATGCTTCTGCATCCGAGGGATGCACAATTTCTCCATTCGAATTATGTTCTGCATGCCATCTCATAGGTTTTGCCGTGTGTTCAGATTGATATAACCTCTTTAACCTCTCTGTTAATGGCAAATACCACATCCGTTTATGCGGAATATGTACTCTACCGCTTGTCTCTTGAAATCGAGGTTTGTGACAAAATCGACACTTCATGCGGTTTTCATCATTTCTCCAATAGATCATGCAATTGTCAATACATACATCGATCATCTGATATGGCAATCCAAGACCAGATACAAGTTTTTGAACCTCGTAATATGAAGCAGGTGCAATATTATCTTCAGGTAATATATCTCTAACAAAATCAGCTATCGCATTCACACAATCTTCAAGCAAGTTGAAATCCGTCTTTATCGTCATCAACCTGCTTGCAGCAGATAAAGGCGATAATCCATCTCTACATCCTTTATACAAAGGCTGCTTGGATGCATCTAACATATCAAAAAATTTCCGGGCTTCCATATTAGGTTCCTCTATTCTGCTAATATCTTCGATGTACGATTCTCTTTGTTCACGAAATGCATCATTCACCATCTGAACAGTACCTCCGTTTATATCAACTTCTGATGTCGGTTCCTCTACCCTAACATTAGTATTATCTATCCTTTTTGAAGTATTACCATAATATTGCATCGTTGCATCAGTTTCTCCATGTGAATACCAAATTTTGTAACCCGGCATAAATCCATTCCTATACAAATGATTACGTACTTCTCTAACAGAGATTAATCTATGATTTCGACATTTAATACACGGACAATACATTTTACCGTATTCTGATGTCATGCTATTCTTTGATGCAAATGTCATGAACTCTTCAACACCTTGCGCAAATTCATCAGTCAATTCCCTCGTGGTTGAATCATATCGAGGTTTATCCATCCACGATCGAAAATACTCAAAAGAACCCAAAGAACACATTTTTTAAAAAATTTTGGTTCTGTTAAAATTTTGAAAGATCATAGCTTATTTATACTGAAAAATAGATATTATCACGATTTTTTAACAGATTATTAAGAATTATTAACAGATAATTACGAACTGTAAAAAGATTATTCTTCAGAATATTCTCTATTTCCGACGGAATTCCGACGATTACCGACCACAACCGGATATTCACGTATTTCGAATAAATCTTATCAAAATAAACCGACGGTTTTCCGACGGATGTCCGACCATCGACGGATAAACACACAATTTTAACAAGGTACGTATATTTCCGACGGATTTCCGACTGTATCCGACAATGGTCGGATAGTTCCGATGGGTTTCCGACGACCTCTGCCGATGGATTCCCGACGGGCTATAAAATACATAATCCGTCACGAACTCGTCGGAATATTACCGACGTATCTGAAGCCGTCGGTAATATTCCGACGATTTCAAGAGGATATCCCGACAATTAGGATATCGTCGGAAACGCAACGGGTTACCGTCAGTTTTCACCATCGATTTACCGACGATCTCTACGGCATCGGAAATTACCGATGGACCTCTGATGGTTTCAAATCCCTTGGTTATTTGTCGCTTATCCGTCGTAATATCGTCGGAAAAGGCCGATGGTTTTTTGTCCATCGGAAATGCCGTCGGAAATGTTAATGTTTTCTTGTAGTGGCTTTATCAACGCATCAAAAGATTGTTTATGATGATTAGGAGTAGGAACTAAGACGTTTAAAATAGAAATTCTCTTTACATACACATATCCAGAAAAAGATTGTACAAAATTACGATGACCGGCTACAATGAATATTGCATTCTGTACATACCAAAAATATTAAACCCATCAGTACACAAACCAAGATATATATATTTCTAATTCTTTTACTAAATGTGATGTGCATTTTGTTGAAGTGCTTCCACGCTATTGCATCAGACGGATGAATGACCTATCCATTGTATTGTGAATGTTCAACATGCTATCTCATCAATCCAGCTATTCTCTCAGACTAGTACATCTGTTTCAAACCATCAGTTATAGGAAGATACCACACCTTTTGATATGGTAATTTAGTCCAGCTAGTATCTTACCGCTTATACCGTGGTTTCTGGCAGAATCTACGTTCTTTTAGCTTATCAACTATTTTTCCTAAAATTCATACAATTTTTAATATAATAATCTATCATATCAAATAGTAAACCAAGATTGAAAACCAGCTTCTGTATCATGACTCACGAGATAAATTATCAAGTCATTCCAATCATTCATGCAAATTTCAAACAAGCTGTAATCAATTTTAATGTTCATCATCCTAACGGCTAATAACAATTTTGATTATCATTCTGTACAACCACGATAGATATGCAGACGTGTCTAGCATATCATAGAATATCTGTGCATCTATGTTAGATTCTTGTGTATGATCACCAACAGCTTCATGAAATGTATCACTAACCATGTCATGTGTCATATCATGTTTTTCGCCATATTTTTCATTATATAAAAAATTGTTTCTGGTTATAAACATTATTAGAATCATTACCTCATTACACCATAATTATTATTATTACTACTACATGTAACTCCTTCATGTCCACCATAATCTTTACTGTTGGGTTGTGTCTCAGAATCACAAGTTATAACTAAGATCGGTTTAAGCATAAACCGGAAGACTCAAAGACAGACAGAGACTCTCACTCAGAAATGGAAAAGAAGGAGGAAGGACTAAGACACTGGCTGAAACAGAAGGTTTCTAAAAGGAAGGAAGACAGCCTTGTTTTCTGTTCCGAGTTCAGCCACGCTTACCACCCTTTCTCGGAAGGTTTTTCAGAGTAGTTTTGTCTCTCTCTCAGACAGCAAACACGGGCTGCAGAAGAAGGAGTTCCAACGTCCAAACGAGTACAAATTGTAGGAATCATTAAGGCAATTGTCGACTTGTTTTTCCTTTTAAGAAAGACGTTCTGGAATTCTTTGAAAGTGTGTTATCTTCTTAAGTTTATAGGAAAAACGCAGAGAGAGTAAGAGAGAGAGGTGTGAGAACTTGTTAGAGTTGAGTAACAAGTCGTGAGTCTTTGTAAGAACTTCTCAAATATAATGGATTCCCGGAGAACAAGCTCCGGCGAGACGTAGACTTAACATTCTTTGGGTTAAGTTGAACTCGTTAAACTTTGCGTGTGTACTCTGTTTTTACATTCCATAAGATCTAAACCAACTCTAAATGGCTAAAGGAATCAACTTTAAAACAAAATTTACCATATTAAAACCAAATATAATAATATGGTGCAAACTCTCTATTCAATAAATGTTTTCACAGTATGTCAATAAGAATAAATTTCTTATTCATGCGTTTCCGACAGGAGCTGAACAGCTTACCGGTTTCAAGTCAACGGTGCATATTGTGTTTGATAAATGAATATCTCAAATTTATCACAAAATTCTTTTAACCCTGATCTCCATATCTTTATGCGTGTACACCCAATTTTGTAGTTTGTAAATAGATATTATTAAAGAGTTTACGTTTTTTTGTGAGAAAGTGTTTTTTTTGTGAGGGTTGTTAAAATTGAAAAATGAGCATTTATAGGAAAATTTACAAAAATAACGTCCAATTACCATTGGTTATATGTGATGGATTAACGTCCAAATTTGTTCTGTTGACTAATCAAAGCTTTTACGATGAATATATTCGTCAATACATGGTAGGTGCAACATAGTTAACACGAGTTCACCTACCAGAATATACAACGATTTTATGATGTTTTTTGTGAGGATTTCAAGTTGACGCAAAT
The DNA here is from genome assembly GCA_018901935.1 of Pugionium cornutum. Taxonomy (NCBI): domain Eukaryota; kingdom Viridiplantae; phylum Streptophyta; class Magnoliopsida; order Brassicales; family Brassicaceae; genus Pugionium; species Pugionium cornutum. Next base: position 21,853,901 of record CM032161.1, read on the forward strand.
TTTTTGTTAAGAATCAAAGGACTAACGACGAAATTGAAAATCATTGTTAAAGCAACGAGAATGCACTCTATTATGCGTAGGTTTAACGTCAAACTTTGCCATCCCAACTTTACGTGAAAGTTACGCCGATTTGAAAATGTATTGCAAATACGATTGTAGTCCGTCTCTAATTAGTGAGGGATCATATTCGTCTAAAAACTTCAACACTAATGCCCCTCTTTCTTGTAGTATGAAAAATCTTCCAACCTGGAGTTTACAATCCTTTGCCTATTCCTACACGACTGTGGGATATTGTGATCATGCATTTCATTGTGATATTACCAAGAACTCAAAGAGGAAAGGATTCTATCATGGTTGTGATTTGTTAGCACAGAAATCCAAAGGTGATCCTTGCACAGGAAGTGCAACAACATAGGTGTGTCCAGGTGGATATTGCACATGTGCTGCAATACGATTAGAGCTCATGGATTGTGACGAAACATATCACATGTGGATGAGCAGTGGAGAATATTGTGTAAGAAAACAATCTACAAAATAAGGTAAGCGTTGTACAGGTGATGCATCAACACGGGGTTATCCAGGTAGACGTTGCACATGTGGTGAAATCTGATTGCAGCTCATGGGATGTGATGTGGAGTGTCACAAGTGGATGAGCAATGCAGAATATTGTGCAAGACAAGAATCTTCACAATAAAAAAGACAAAATTGGTGAATATTGGAGATTCACTAAATATAGAAGTAGAGAATATCAAAGGGAGTCATATAAATAGTTGTATGATGAAAAACCCTAGAATTAGGTTTTCTGAAGTTCAGAATAGGGTTAGTTCGTGGGTTAGGAGAACTTGTCAAGTGAACAAAAAGTGTGAGCGATATACGTCGCACAAGTGAGCTCGGGTAGATTAGGAATTGGTCAGAGGCAAATCGGATGTGACATCGCGTAAAACTGATTAAATAAGTTGTAAGGAATTTATTTAATTGGTTTCTAATAAAGTTGTGTGAGTTTACACACATAAACCTCTGTGTTCAACTGTTATTCATATTCTAGTTTTTTCATGATTGATTAGTAAAGTAAGATGACACATTTTTTTAACCTACCATAAGACATATGACGGATTGTCAGGATATTGATTCTTACTTTATGGAGGTTGTGCATCTTCGTGCATATCTGAAGAAGCTTGTTTCTGACCATGATTCATAGTTCATAGTTCATGAGTTATATTTGAAATAAATTGTGGAGGAAACTTTGATAGGAAAAAACAAGGACTGTTTTAAGTTTTTCATGGAGACTAGAAATGCTGACACGTTTTCTCTTGATAAATTTCTCTTTCTTCAGGATCATAAGATGTTGGATTCTAGAGAAAATTCTCTCTAACCCAAGGAGTTTGATGCGGGAGCATTTGCTCAATAGTGTGATCATTTAATTGACAGAGTTAAGGATGGAAAAAAATCTTATCAAACTGGAGCTGAATGGGTTAAATAAGGTTGATCATCATCAAAAGAACATAAGGAGGACATCCAAGTCTAATGTTCTCTATGATAAGAATACGCTTTTATGGTTAATTCAACACAAGGAGAAGATTCAACAAGCCTAGGAAAACACACAAGAAAATGAGAATATTAATGAGATGGTTGTGACCATGTTGCCTATGGTGGTCCAGTTGAATAATTAATATGTGGACTGCAACATTCTCTAGAGGTAGAATTCATGGGTTTTACGAGTTGTAGTAATCCCATATCTTCCTATGTGTCTGGTTACTTCATATTGTTTTCAAGATTAAACACCATAAAACACGCATTAAGTTGATGTGAAAGTTGTCATCTTGCAGTCTTATCTCTTTCATTCTGTTTAGCTTCTAGCTACATGCATCAAACCCTTTCATCATGTGCTGCTTTTGGTCTCGCAAAGGTTGTATGAACTTGAAGAGTAGAGGAGGAGAAATTATTGAACTAGTACCCAAGTTAGTACTTCTCGAATGAGAAAGCTAAAGCGAATGGCTGAGAAAAGGGAAAGGTAGTTGGCTTTCAGAGGATTGGAAATGGACAACACACCCAACCAGAGGTACGAGGAGAATGAGGTGAAAAGTGTTAAGCAACACCCTAAAACATCCATCCATTCTAAAAAAAAAGGAAATTAGGATTGAATATTTTGATGAGTCTACCAAAAATATGATGAGAATGGAGATAAAACCACCATCATGTGAGCTCACACTCTTTCCATTCTCACTCGGAGATAAATCGAGTCAGTGGAAGAAGGTGTGCCAAATTAAAAGAATGATTTTTGTTGATTCATAAGTGACGATTACAATACTTTATATAGAACATTAGAGATAAACATCAACCCATAATTATTAGAGATAATTATGAATTATGTTACATTCTAATATATCAAACCCAAAATTATTGTAGATAATTATGAATTATGCTAGATTCTAATATATCAATATCTATGATATATGTATATCTCAAACCGATAGCCTGTGATGTCGCCGGAGATGTCGCCTGAACACAGGGGTGGTGCGCGACAGAGGAAGCTGCCAAAAGAAAAAAACGAGGAAATGAGGAGGAGAAACAAAAAATGGAACTCGCGAGGGAGAAGGCTTGAAGAATCACACCTAGAAAACGAAGAAGAAGGCGAGAAGAGCTCTCGAAGAGGAAGCTTCGAAGTGAAGCTTCGAAGTGAAGCTTCAATGGAGGCGCAAAGCGTGAGAGTTTTCGGGAGAGAAGCTTTCGGGAATGGGAAGTTTCGGGAGGGAGAAAGAAAACTGAAATGAAAAAAAAACAACCTCAAAATTGCGACAAAAAACTGGAGAAAAGCCAACAAATCGGAAAAATTCGACGGCCACACTCGCAAGAAAGAGGAAAAGGAAAGAAAGGGGGAAGAAGCTACGGTGTCTAGCTTAAGTACTCGGTTTCAGGAGGAAGCTAAGTTTTGGCATGTGGGCTTCGAAAATCACTCAGGCCCAAGACGAAAAATTGAGAAAGGATGGACATTAATTTGTTGAATTTGGCCCATATTCTCAATAAATTTGCCTGGGCCAGACGAGCCCACTCTGTCCAAAAAGGCAAAACCCTAATACATTAGCACACATAGAATGTATAAATACATTCTGTATCCTCCTCTTCAAGCCAGCCGAAAAAAGCACCCTGCAAAGAGATAATTAAAAACTACTGCGAGAGAGCACAGAGAGAGATATAGAGATTAGAGAGAGAGAGTTGTATTATTGAGTGTTTTGATGTTTGTACTCATTTGTAAACCTTTTATCTAATAAAATCTTTCTTTCGAGAGGTATTTTAAGAGAACTCGGGTATATCGCGTGTATAATGTTGATAATTCACCTCACAGGAGTAACCAAGCCACTGTCACGTGTAAGAATTCAAGAGATAAGCGACAAAACTAGAGTAATATAGGATCCATTCGGATATTTTACTCTTTCTGATTCCGTTCGTTATTCGTTTTCGGATCGGTTTCATTTTGGTTCTTTGGTTCTGGATATTTTGGCCAGGCCTAAACTTTACTCACTTAACATGGAATGATGGAATTATGTTAAACTATCTCTCCCTTACTATATCTTCATTATTTGCATTATCTATATTCCTCAACATTCTCTCTCATGTGATTCATATAACTATCGAAAAGGCGGAAAACCTTTTATAAAATGTGATAATCATGGTTTTTGTATTGTTTCATCCTGCGATTCATCATTTTCCTTGTATTCGTAAGTATTTTAGGCCATTTATCTATCATTTGACATATATTCTCATATAACATTGTATTCTATAGCTTAGGGTATGCATTTCGCATCTTTGCATGTTTTTTCAAGTGTTTTTACGTACTACTCGGAAAAAAGGAAGATTGGAGTTTGGCCATAAGCAACCAAAGGTTGGAGAAGGAGATAGGACAAGTGAGATGGCCATCTATGTACTGCATACTGGAGTTCACGCGATCGGCCTGTTGGCCGCCCCCCCATGCCGATCGCTCAGGTAGACTGCCCAGTTCTACATGCTCACATAGCGATCGGTCCAACGACCGATCGTACAAGCCGATCGCATAGGTAAACTGCCCAGTCCTTCCTGCTCACCCAGTGATCAGCCCAACATGCACTAGCCTAGGTAGATCGCCCAGTTTTGCGTCCTCATCCAGTGCTCGGTGCAACGCTCGATCGCCCAGTCTTGCCTTCTTGCCCATAGATCGGCCAGTTGGCCGATCCCCCAGACCAATCGCTCATATCCTTGTCCAGTCGTTCATGCTCCCTAGCTATCGGCCATGTAGTCGATCTCTCAAGCCAATCGCCTAGTAGACTACCCACTTATGCCTGTTCACCGAACGATTGGCCAATGGCCGATCCCACTGGCCGATCCTGGGAAGTACCGTGCCTATGCAAATTTTTATTAATTTTAAGTTAACCGGTTTTTCTCGGGTTAAACCAAGTTGTATTAGGGATACTATATAAACCCTTCTAGGTCACAATTAACCTAGTTTTCTTCTACTTTTGTTTTCTTTGGCTGGTTTTTGGAGGAGACTTTGCACTTGGATTTTGTTCTTTCTACTTGCAATTCTGGTGAAGAAATTCTTATCTCTATCCCTTGTTTTATGTTCAACTACTCTTATTTCATTTTCTTTGCTATTATATATTATGAATATGTGTCACTAGTTTGCCTTATGGATTTTGGATAAGGTAGATTAGGGAAATGTGATATTGACTTAGAGTTGTTTAGGTAGATTAGATAACAAATCCCTCATGTTTAAGATATGCTTAATGCTAGGATTGACGATAATTCATCCCTAGAATTATGATGTTTTTCTCCCGAGAAATGTAGAAAGAATTTTTAGGTAAAACGTAAATATGCCTATCAAATCTTAGCCAATGAGAGTTGATGTCTAATGTCATTGGTAGACTAAGATAAATGTGAACTTAAGGATTGCTACTTGATAAATTACGATTCAAAAGATTTAATTAATCTATAGGCTAGTAAATGGGCTATTGCCACAAAAGTGGATTAGTCTAGTAGAAAATGTTTTATGTCCAAGGGATTAATCTAATCAAACTTGTAGCATCATAGGTCAATGCAAAGTTGCCTCGAGTTGAATGTCTTACCCATGATATATATTGTTTTTCATTGCATCAAACTTGTTGTTTTACTTTTTTGCAATTAGATAACTAGAAAAATAAACTAAAACTCCAATTTGAATCTTCCTATATTTAAGTGTTTTGTTCATTCCTAATGTGTTAATATTCCTTTCATGTGAATTTGATACCTAATCACTACTCCGACTGCTATGCACTTGGAGTCGTATTAAGGTTTAAAACTTAAAACCCCATCAAGTTTTTGATGATGTTGTCATGGAAGTTAGCGATAGTCATTAAGATTTTTGATTCACTTAGAGATTTAGGTGTTTAATTTCACTTTTGATTAATTTTGGCTATAGTTATGTGGGTTTTGCAAGTGCATGAACTTAAGAAGCCGTGAACACATAAAACCGCAACTTAGTACATCGATATTTTGTAGTTAGAAAGAGAAGCTGCAAGAGCAGAGAGAGAGAGAGGCTGGATCATCTAAGGAGGAATTTGGAAATGGAACACCAAGCATAATACCCTCCCTACAAGATGATGAGAACGAATTAGCAGAGGAAGAGGTCTGATACACCCTCAACGACCTCCTAGAGTCATTGGCACTTTTGATGAGCCAAATGTGTCTATGGGTAGGAAACAAGATTTCGTCCACCACATGTTGAAAATAACAATTTCGAGATCAAGACGATAATATGGTGCAACGCAGTAGTTCCACGATCTACCAACGGAATATCCCTTAGATCATTTGGACTAACTTGATAGGATTTGTGGAACTGTTAAGATCAACGAGATCTCAGAAGATATTTTGAAGTTGTGGTTTTTCCCATTCTCTCTAAGAGATAAGGCTCATAAGTGGAAAAAGAATTTGCGTCATGATGCTATCACCTCATGGGATCAATGTAAGAAGGTATTTCTAGCTAAGTTCTTCTCAAACTCAAGGACTGAAAGGTTGTGGAATGAGATCTCTAGTTTTGTGCAACAAGGTACTGAAAGCTTCTCCGAAACATGGGAACGATTCAAAGGTTAAACAGCACAGTTCCCCCATCATCGACTTTCTAATGAACCACTTTTAAGCATCCTATATAGGGGAGTGTTCCCCAGCATTCGTGTGGTCCTAGACTGATACAAGCCTTGAATCAAGGTCGTAACACTCGCGGGCTGCTTGGAGAAGATTAGGCTAGAAACTCGGCCTTAGACTACTAGATGGGGTTTTTTTGGTAGGTATTGGATGGAGAGGTGAAGTGAACCATACGAGGGGTGATGAACCTCGAGATAAATCACAACTTAGAAACTAGACGGGCTGGTCTCAACTAGGGTTCTAAGCGAAAACGTTTTTTGAGAGAAAACTCGTAGGAAGAAAGTTTTATCTTTATTAATATCAAAAAGTTGTCGAACTACAATGCTGAAGGAGCCTTATTAATATGCTCGGCAGCTTGCCCTTCTAGGGTCGACCCAAATTAGAAAAATGGAAAAGTTACAAAAGTGACAAGGTAAATTACAAAATGGAAATAATCGAAAAAGGACAACTACCTAAATTGTTCTTGACTCAAAAATGTAAAACTTCTCATTTCTACCCTGAAAAACAGAAAAGACAATTATATAAATGAAAACTTACCATTCTTACCTTTCGGCCAAGAAATTGAAGGTGACCGACCATGTGGCATGCACGCGCCTAGCTCCTAGTGTTCGACTTATAGTAGTGTTATGAATTGTTGGGCCCTGACCTCTTTTACCACGAAAGCCCAAGTCTCTAGAGTCTTTTGCAATGTTGAGAAGCCTTTGGACTCTTCCTTATACTCTTGGCCCAATGCTCTTTGTCGATCATCTTCTAGGATCTTGTCTACCCACAAACTGAACTTGTGGAAGAGTGCCCTTGTTCTACTCCTTGTCATGGCTCCTGGTGGCACCACTGGTGTAAAGACTTCATCCAGGTTCATGCCTTGAAGCTGGTAGCTTAGTTGATCCGAGTCTACTTGTGTAGATGTGGAAATGGTGGTGCAATCGGCTGAATCGGCTGGACTGTATGAGGAGCTGGCCGAGTTGTCATCGGAGCTGGCCAGATTGATTTCTAAGCCGGCGGCATCACCAGTTGGGCCGGCGGTGTGTTCACGTCGCCGCCAGTTGTGCCAGAGGTTTGGGCCTCTTCGCTGGAAAAGTTGGCCGGCCCGGCCCGGCTGATCATAGGGCCGGCGGTACTGCTTGGGCTGGAAGATGCGCCAAATGGCCCAGCTATCTCGGGCAAGCATTCTAGTCGGCCATTCTCGTCTTCTGGCCGGCCAGACGATCTGATGCCCTCATCATAGACATAGTGAGTAATGAAAACTTCATGGGGGTAGGAAGTTGATACAAGCCTTGATTCAAGGATGTATCCGCGTGGGCTGTTTGTAGAAGATTAGGTGAGAAACTCAACCTTAGGCTTCTGGATGGGGGTTTTCTGGTTGGTAAAAGATGGAAGGGTGAAGTGAACCACACGAGGGGTGATGAACCTCGTGATAAATCACAAACTTAGAGCTAGGAGGGCTGGTCTCAACTAGGTTCTAAGCGCACAAGCTTCTTTGAGAGAATAACTTGTAAAGAAAATTCGATCTTTATTAATTAGCAAAAGGTTGTCGAACTACAATGCTGGAAGGAGCCTTATTAATATGCTCGACAGCTTGACCTTCTAGGGTCGACTCAAACAAATAAAAAGAAAGTTTACAAAAGTGCACAAAAGGAAAAGATACAAAAGTGCATAACCGAAAAAAGGACCTATTCCTAAAATGTTCTTGACTCAAAAATGTAAAGCATCTAGATCCTACCCTGCAAAACAGAAAGAGGCATATATTCGAATTGAAACTTACCTTATCTTACCTCATGGCCAAGAAATGGAAGGTGGCCGTCCTTGTGGCATGCACACGCCTTGCTCCTAGTCTTCGACTTGGAGTAGGGTTAAATATCTTTGGGCCCTGACCTCTCTTGCCACTAAAGCCCAAGTCTCTCATGTTCCTTGTGTTTTTGAGAAGCCTTTGGACTCTAATTTGCTCTTCTGGCCCATTGTCCTTAGCTGCTCTTCCTCTAGAAGCTTGTCGACCCATAAGCTGAATTTGTGGAAGAGTGCTCTTGATCTGCTTCTTGTCATTGCTCCTGGAGGTACCACTGGTGTAGATACTTCCTCTAAGTGCATGTCCTGGAGCTGGTAGATCATTTGGTCCGAGTCCTCTTGTGTAGAAGTGGAAGTGCGCGTGTACTCGGCTGGATCGGCTGTACCGGCTGGATTGTGCGCGGTACTGGCCGGAATGACTTCAGGACCGGCCAAGTTGATCCCGGAGTCAGCGGTGTCATCAGAGGGACCGGCGGTGTCATTCACGTCCCCACCAAGTGTGCCGGAAGCTTGGGCCTCTCCGCCGGCAATGTTGACCGGTCTGGTCCTATAGGTCGAGGGTCCGGCGGTGCTGTCTGGTCCGGCAGGGGCGCCAGATGGTCCTGCTGTCTCGGGCAAGCTTCCTGGTCGGCCAATCTGGTCTCCTGGCTGGATGTACGACCTGATGTCCTCATCATTCCCTCCCTCTTCAGTAGGTTTTGTCCTCAAAACTGGTTCATCTGCATGGAAAGGGGCCAAGTCAGTAACATTAAACGTATTGGACACATTAAACTCACCTGGAAGCTCGATCCGGTAGGCGTTGTTGTTGATCCTCTCGAGTACTCTGAATGGTCCATCTCCTCTTGGTGCTAGCTTGGAACTCCTTAGGTTTGGGAACCTCTCCTACCATAGGTGTAGCCACACCCAATCGCCTGGTTGAAAGATCACCTCCCTTCTTCCCTTGTTGGCATGAGTCACGTACTGCCCGGTTCTCTTTTCCAAGTTCTCTGCTACCTTCTGGTGTAACCTCCTTATGAACTCTGCTTTGGATGCTCCGTTGAGGTTGGTCATCTCAGCTGGTGGCAGTGGCGTTTGCTCCAATGGGGTGAGAGGGTTGAAGCCGTATACCACTTCAAATGGTGTCTTCTTGGTTGCTGAGTGCACGGCTCGGTTGTAGGCGAACTCAATGAATGGCAGGCACTCCACCCAAGTCTTTAGGTTCCTCCCTAGTGTAGTTCTGAGAAGAGTTGATAGTGTCCTGTTGACAACTTCAGTTTGGCCATCGGTTTGAGGATGGCAAGTGGTTGAGAAGAGTAGCTTCGTGCCTAGCTTTCTCCAAAGGGTCCTCCAGAAATGGCTGAGGAACTTGGTGTCCCTGTCTGATACGATGGTCCTTGGCACTCCATGAAGCCGTACTATCTCCCTAAAGAACAGCTCAGCTGTTTGTGTGGCATCATTGACATTGGCACATGGAATGAAGTGTGCCATCTTGGAGAATCTGTCCACCACTACAAAGATTGCATCTTTGTGGTTGATCTTGGGCAGACCTAGAACAAAGTCCATCGAGATGTCCACCCATGGATGTGTTGGTATGGGCAGTGGGAGATACAGCCCGTGAGGTTGCACTCGGGACTTTGCCTTCTTGCAAGTGATGCATCTTGCACAATGAGCTTCTACTGTCCTCTTGATGTGTGGCCAGTAGAAGTGCTCCTTGACCATTGCTAGAGTCTTGTCGACACCAAAGTGGCCCATGAGTCCTCTTCCATGAGCTTCTCGGATGATAAGCTCTCTTAGTGATCCTTGTGGTATGCACAGCCTTCTTTCTCGGAACAAGAATCCCTCAAGGATGTAGAATTTGCCATGACTCCCTGTGCTACACTCCTTGTAGCTCTCAGCAAGGTCAGGATCATCCTTGTATAGATCCTTGATGTGCTCGAATCCTAGGACCTTTGCCTCCATGGTTGATATCAAGGCAAACCTCCTTGATAGTGCATCGGCTACCACATTGTCTTTGCCCTTCTTGTAGTTGATGATGTACGGGAAGGTCTCTATGAACTCCATCCACCTGGCATGTCTCCTCTTGAGATTGGTTTGCCCTCTGAGGTGTTTGAGAGTCTCGTGATCAGTGTGGATCACAAACTCCTTGGACAGCAAGTAATGCTGCCAAGTCTCCAATGTTCGGACAAGGGCATAGAGCTCCTTGTCATAAGTGGGGTAGTTCAGTGAGGCACCACCTAGCTTCTCACTGAAGTATGCCACTGGTCTCCCTCCTTGGGTTAGCACTGCTCCTATGCCTATTCCAGAGGCATCACACTCCACTTCGAACGTCTTGTTGAAGTTGGGAAGGACTAGCACTGGTGCGTGTGTAAGGCTGTCCTTCAAGGCCTTGAATGCCTTTTCCTGAGCTTCTCCCCAGCTGAATCCCACGTTCTTCTTCACTACTGCCGTCAGTGGTGAGGCAATACTGCTGAAGTTGGGCACGAATCTCCTATAGAAGCTGGCCAGTCCATGGAAGCTCCTCAATTGGCTGATGTTCCCTGGTGTTGGCCATTCTTGTATGGCTCGAATCTTCTCTTCATCAACCTGTAGGCCCTGTGAACTCACAACAAAACCTAAAAAGACAAGCGTATCAGTACAAAAGGTGCACTTTTTGAGATTGGCATAAAGCTCTTCTTGTTGAAGGGTTTTAAGTACCATCTCAAGATGTGTGAGGTGTTCCCGTAGGCACTTACTATAAACCAAAATGTCATCAAAGTAAACTACTACGAACTTACTGATGTACGCCCTAAGAACTTGGTTCATAAGGCGCATGAAGGTGCTTGGGGCATTAGTCAAGCCGAATGGCATGACTGTCCACTCGTAGAGTCCTTGCTTTGTCTTGAAAGCAGTCTTCCACTCATCACCTTCCTTCATTCTTACCTGGTGGTATCCACTTTTGAGGTCTATCTTGGAGAAGACCGTGGCTCCACTCAGCTCATCTAGCATATCATCCAGTCGTGGTATTGGATGCCTATACTTGACTGTGATGTTGTTGATTGCTCGGCAGTGCACGCACATGCGCCAAGTCCCATCCTTCTTGGGCACTAGCAGCACTGGTACATCACATGGACTGAGGCTCTCTCGAACATATCCTTTCTCCAGGAGCTCCTTGACTTGCTTCTCAAGCTCTTTGGACTCCTCTGGACTCATCCGATAGGCTGGCCGGTTGGGCAGGGCTGCTCCGGGCACTAGATCAATCTGGTGTTCTATGCCACGTAAAGGAGGCAAGCCTGCTGGTATCTCCTCTGGAAATACATCCTGGAATTTGTTGAGGAGTGTTGCTACTTCATGAGGTAGCTCTACCTGTCCCTATTCTATACTCAACACTTCCTTGAAAACCATTAGTAACATTAAGTCCTTCGAGGCTAAAGCTCTCCGGACATGACTAGGTTGAATAAGAAAGTTAGACTTGACAAGTTTCTGTTCCTTACTCATTTGGAGTTGTAGCTCATGTACTTGGGCAGGTGTAAGAGGAGCTAGGCTGACCTTTCTCTTGTCATGCACGAAGGTGTATAGATTGGTTCAGCCATCATGCCTGGTCTCTTTGTCAAACTGCCATGGTCTTCCTAGTAGAAGATGGCCAGCTTGCATGGGCACCACGTCGCACACGACTTGGTCTTGATACTTGCCCACACTGAATGGCACAGTGACTTGCTCATGAATCTTGAGCTCCACTTTGTCATCAAGCCATCTCAATCTATATGGTCGAGGATGCCGTGTCCTCTCTAGACCTAGCTTATCAACCATATACGCACTAGCAACGTTAGTGCAAGAACCACCATCTATGATGAGGTTACATACTTTTCCCTTGACGGTGCAACGGCTGTGGAAGATGTTCTCCCTTTGGATGGTCTCTGAAGGATCTACCATTGCACTGAGGATACGTCTAGTGACCAGCACTTCCCCCACATCAGGGTACTCAATGTCACCATATTCTCCTTCTGGCTCATAGTCCTCTTCATCTTGGGACTCATATTCTCCTGCCTCCGTAATCAGCATGACTCGGTTGTTTGGGCACTCCCTTGAGATGTGTCCACGTCCCCTGCACTTGAAACAAGTTATGTCACGTGATCTTTGAGGGTTAGAAGACTTACCAGGCTCTCTCTGGTCACGGGTGGGTTCAGGAGGCTTGCTCTTGAACCTTGACTCGATCTCTATGCTTTTGCCTTTGTCCACTGTCTTAGGCATGTTGCTTGGTGCCCAAGGTGTCCTAGACTTGCTGCGGATGTCTTGGCTCTTACGTTTGATGTGCTGTTCAGCTTGCACTGATAGGTGGAACAAGTCTTTGAAGTCGTTGTAGATTTGCCTTTCCACCTTGCAGCTGATCCTTTCTTGGAGTCCATCCAAGAACTGCGCCATCAATGCTTCTTCATCATCATTGAGCTCCAATCTGTTCCTTAACTTCTCGAACTCTTCATAGTACTCCTCTACTGATCTGGTACCCTGCTTAAGAGTATGAAAACGACGTTGCAAATCCGTATGAAAGTAAGGTGGAACAAATCTTTGTCGCATGAGGTCCTTCATGTCGACCCATGAGTCTACGGGTCTCATTCTCTTCCTCCTTCTGTCAGATACCTCACGATCCCACCAGATGAGGGCATTGTCCGTGCTACTGCCATTGAGACTCTCCTAGGTCCTGGTTGGTTGTAGTGATCAAAGATATGATCCATTCGCTTCTCCCAATCTAGGTAAGCCTCGGGTCTACTTTTCCTGCAAAAGTTGGAGGAGTTAGTTTAACATCAGGATGAATTACCCGGTTATAGGTGTGTTCATCTCCATCCTCATGAAGTCTAGGAGGCATTCTTGGTCTCTGGTGAAGACCATATGGCTCAAAGCCATCATCTTCTGCCTCTGGTTGCCGTGGAGGTCCTCTCGGCCTATGGTGATAGTTATGAGGTTGCGTGTCCTCATCTCCATCTGGCTGGGGTTCCTCCTGTTTGTGCCATGTCCTAAGGTACTCAGGACCCTCAGGACGGTCTTGCTCAGCTCTCACGTGCCTTATGGCCTGGAATCTTACTGGTCTCTCCACGCGCTCCAACCTCTCGCCTATGGATGCGAGTTGTGTTTGGAGTGTGGTGAACATGGCCATCATGGCTTCAGCTGCATCTCTATTCTCTTCTCCCATTGTGTGCTACAAAGAAAGAAGACAATTAGGGTGCTCCTAAATTATTAGGAGGGTTTTCTTTTTATATTGGGTTGAAAAAAAATGCAAAAAGGAAAAATCTTAAGGAAAGGAAATTCGACTACAAGAAAAAGGAAACTTCCTAGACAACTTGTGCTAGCTGTCCAATTCAAAATATCTTGGGTATTTTCCTATTCTCTTTTCTTTCCTTTTTCTTTTCTTTTCTGTTTCTTTTTAATTTAAATTAAAATTAATGGAAATATGAATTAAACAAAAAGGAAAACGTGAAAGACAATGCAAAAGTGAATCTAAACCCTAGTGATACACGTAGGAGGCTAGATGCACTCGGTTTGGAGTTTGATGTTGTTTTTTTGATTTTTCTTGAATACGACTTCAACTAATGCAAGAACTAGAAATAAGACAAGCAAAAGGATAGAAACAACCTGGTTTAGGAGCTTTAAGCTCTGATACCAAAATGATACAAGCCTTGATTCAAGGATGTATGCGCGTGGGCTGTTTGTAGAAGATTAGGTGAGAAACTCAACCTTAGGCTTCTGGATGGGGTTTTCTGGTTGGTAAAAGATGGAAGGGTGAAGTGAACCACACGAGGGGTGATGAACCTCGTGATAAATCACAAACTTAGAGCTAGGAGGGCTGGTCTCAACTAGGTTCTAAGCGCACAAGCTTCTTTGAGAGAATAACTTGTAAAGAAAATTCGATCTTTATTAATTAGCAAAAAGGTTGTCGAACTACAATGCTGGAAGGAGCCTTATTAATATGCTCGACATCTTGACCTTCTAGGGTCGACACAAATAAAGAAAAAGGAAAGTTTACAAAAGTGCACAAAGGAAAAGATACAAAACTGCATAACCGAAAAAGGACCTATTCCTAAAATGTTCTTGACTCAAAATGTAAAGCAACTAGATCCTACCCTGCAAAACAGATAGAGGCATATATTCGAATGTAAACTTACCTTAACTCACCTCACGGCCAAGAAATGGAAGGTGGCCATCCTTGTGGCATGCACGCGCCTTGCTCCTAGTCTTCGACTTGGAGTAGGGTTAAATATCTTTGGGCCCTGACCTCTCTTGCCACTAAAGCCCAAGTCTCTGATGTTCCTTGTGTTTTTGAGAAGCCTTTGGCCTCTGATTTGCTCTTCTGGCCCATTGTCCTTAGCTGCTCTTCCTCTAGCTGCTCTTCCTCTAGAGCTTGTCGACCCATAAGCTGAATTTGTGGAAGAGTGCTCTTGATCCGCTTCTTGTCATTGCTCCTGGAGGTACCACTGGTGTAGATACTTCTTCTAGGTGCATGTCCTGGAGCTGGTAGCTCATTTGGTCCGAGTCCTCTTGTGTAGAAGTGGAAGTGCGCGTGTACTCGGCTGGATCGGCTGTACCGGCTGGATTGTGCGCGGTACTGGCCGAAATGACTTCAGGACCGGCCAAGTTGATCCCGGAGTCCGCGGTGTCATCAGAGGGACCGGCAGTGTCATTCACGTCCCCACCAAGTGTGCCGGAAGCTTGGGCCTCTCCGCCGGCAATGTTGACCGGTCTGGTCTTATAGGTCGAGGGTCCGGCGGTGCTGTCTGGTCCGGCAGGGGCGCCAGATGGTCCTGCTGTCTCGGGCAAGCTTCCTGGTCGGCCAATCTGGTCTCCTGGCTGGATATACGACCTGATGTCCTCATCAGAAGTTGATGGGGACATCAGATCGTATGGCCAGACAGGAGACCAGATTGGCCGACGTGGAAGCTTGCCCGAGACAGCCGGGCCATTTGATGCATCTGCCGGCCCAAGCGGTACCGCCGGGCCTTCGACCAGCCGGGCCGGACCGACCAACATTTCCGGCGGAGAGGCCCAAACCTCCGGTCCAACTGGTGGCAATGTGGATGACACCGCCGGTCCAATTGGTGGCACCACCGGCTCCGGAATCAACTTGGCCGGCTCAGATGACATTTCGTCTAGTAACTCGCACAGTCCAGCCGGTACAGCCGATCCAGCCGAGTGCACCACCATTTCAACATCTACACAAGGAGATTGGGACCAGATAAGCTACCAGCTTCAAGACATGCATCTAGAGGAAGTCTCTACACCAGTGGTGCCACAAGGAGCAATGACAAGGAGCAGATCAAGGGCACTCTTCCACAAATTCAGCTTGTGGGTCGACAAGCTCCTAGAGGATGATCGACGAAGGACATTGAGCCAAGAATGTAAAGAACAGTCCAAAGGCTTCTCAACAATGCAAGGGACTTCAGAGACTTGCGCTTTAGTGGCAAGAGAGGTCAGGGCCCAAGGATTTCTAACCCTACTCCAAGTCGAAGACTAGGAGAAAAGCGCGTGCATGTCACAAGGTCGGCCACCTTCCATTTCTTGGACGAGAGGTAAGAAAGGTAAGTTTTCAAATTATATACTTGTCTCTTTCTGTTTTGCAGGGTAGGATTTATAAGAATATTGAGATTATAGAGGAGAAATGTGAAGAATTGAATCTGAAAACTCAAAGAGAAGTCTGAGAAAATGAGAAATGACTTAGACTTATGGAGAAGAATCTCCTAAGAGTATATTATACATTGAGTCTTTACAGCCCTTTTATAGAGGATTTACAATGTGAACACAAAAGAAAACGAATTCAAACTTGTGGATGAGTTTGAATAGAGGAGGAGCCTGTCAGCAACCAATGAGAAGAGAGGAGACAGCATGGGCATGACTGTTTGGTGTGGTTGCCAAGACTGTGTGCAGCATGGGCATGACTTTTCCACCTTGATTCTTCTCCCAAGGTAGCTATTTAACCATTTCAACCATGTGGTTAATAATAACCCATCCCTTTTCATTTCCCTTGTTATTCAAACTGAATTTTCGTGCTCACACTTGCCTTGTAGGTCAAGATAGGTCTTATTTGATTTTCCTATGTCAATACTCCCCCTCAAGCTAAAGACTTTGGAATCACCCTAAAGTCTTAAGCTTGGGAACCCAAGGCAACACCTCATTAAAAACCTTATTAAGGAAAACCACTTGGGACAAAACCTTAATAAGGGAAAAAGAGTGTGTTGCTCTTGGATTAGGAGACCTTTGATCATGGGTGTGATAAATCAACAAGCCCAAGTTTGCTAAAGATGTTCTTGCAAACTTTGAGACTTGCTGCCTTTGTGAAGATGTCAGCTAGTTGGTCTTCACTCCTTGTATAACATGGCAGAATGGTTCCATCTTGAACTTTCTCCCTAACCTTATGGCAGTCGATCTCTATGTGCTTGGTCCTCTCGTGAAACACTGAGTTTGAAGCTATGTGAATGGCTGCCTGATTATCACAATGGAAGGTAATTGGCCCTGGTTGTGCAATACCGAAATCTTTCAAGAGTGCTTTGAGCCAAGTTACTTCATTTGTCAGCTTCCTCATAGCCCTATATTCTGCTTCAGCACTAGAACATGATACCACCTTCTGCTTCTTAGTCTTCCAAGTGACTAAGTTCCCACCAACGAAGGTGCAATACCCAGTGGTTGATTTCCTATCCACCCTATCACCAGCCCAATCCGCATCACAATACCCGACAATCTCAGTGTTCCCATTCTTGCCCATCCATATACCTTGACCAGGAGATCCTTTGATGTATCTAAGGATCCTTTCTACCATGCTCCAATGATATACAGTAGGCTTTTGCATATGTTGACTTACTTGATTCACAGCAAAACACAAGTCTGGTCGTGTGAGGGTGAGGTAGATCAGCTTCCCAACTAGTCTCCTATACTGAGAAACATCCTTAAATAACTCATCAGCTTTCTCCCCCTTTCCGCTGACCTTGTAGCCATCTTCAAGAGGAGTTTTGGCCGGTTTAGCCCCAAGCTTTCCCGTGTCTGTCAACAGATCAAGAGCATACTTTCTTTGGGATAGAAAGAGCCCTTCTTGAGACCGACACACTTCAATACCCAAGAAGTACTTCAACTCTCCAAGATCCTTGATGTCAAATGATCTGTTTAAGAAGGCCTTTGTGGACTGAATTCCTTCCTTATCATCTCCTGTGATGATAAGGTCATCCACATAAACCAAGACCGCCACGATTCCTTTGGAGTTTTGACGAGTGAACAAAGTATGATCTGAATGGGATTTCCTAAACCCATTATCAGTAAGTGTGGAGCTTAATTTGTGATACCAGGCCCTTGGTGACTGCTTCAACCCATATATTGCCTTCCTAAGTCTTAGAACCTGTCCCTCTTTGCAAAAATCTTCAAGGCCTGGTGGTGGAGTCATATACACTTCCTCTTCAAGTTCTCCTTGTAGGAATGCGTTCTTGACATCCATTTGCCATAAGTCCCAAGTCAGATTCATAGCTAGTGAAAGAACAACCCTTACAGTGTGTAGCTTAGCCACCGGTGCAAATGTATCAGTATAGTCCTCTCCATATGTCTGAGTGAAACCTCTGCAACTAGACGTGCCTTGTACCTTTCTATGTCCCCATTGCTCTTATACTTGATGGTGAACACCCACTTGGAACTCACAGCCTTCTTGCCTTTGGGAAGTTCTTGTATATCCCATGTATGATTCCTTTCCATAGCTCCCTTCTCATCTCTTACTGCATCTAACCATTCTTTCTTGCTCTCAGCTTCTTCATAAGTCCTTGGAATCTGACTTTGTTCAATCTTTCCAAGGAATGCTTGATGACTAGATGGCAAGAGGTCAAGGAAACAAACAGCTTGTATGGGATGAGCCACGGCCTGGTTGTTGTAGAATACCCTAGTGTTCCTAAGTCTAGTACTCCTCCTTAAATGCTGAACAGGTGGTGCAGCCTCCTCTACAACCGTTTCCTCTTCCATTTGGTGAATAGGTTCCTCTATACCCACTTCCAAGTCGTCTTGTTCTTGATTTTGGGCCATAGCTTCTTCTTGGATTGGAGTTGGTTCTTGAGTTACCACCCTTGTTCATTCTCTTGGGTATCTTGTGAACTACTTAAGGTTCTTGTTTCTTCGTGTCTTGAATCCTTTGGCAGATCATTTCCCAAATGATTCAAGAGAAACCTCAAACTCGTAGCCAAATCAGAAGGTGACCTTGAGAGATCCTTCAATCCTTCCCAATCTTTCTGATCATAATAGCTTTGTTCTTCTATGAACTTGACATCTCTAGACACATATGTCCTGTTGTTGCTCGGATCATAGCACTTATAACCCTTTTGTGTTGTCGAATATCCAAGGAACATACACTTGATGCTCTTTGCCTCCAACTTGTTTCTTAGATCACCTGGAACATACACAAAGCACACACACCCAAATACACGTAAATGATCAATGGAAGGTTTAGTTTTATTGAGTACCTCAAATGGGGATATATCTTGCAAGACTTTGGTTGGAATCCGATTGATGAGGTAGCAAGCAACCAAGACTGCATCTCCCCAAAAACTTTTAGGAACATTGGTATGAAACATCATGGATCTTGCTACTTCCATTAAGTGTCGGTTCTTCCTTTCAGCAACTCCATTTTGTTGTGGTGTGTGTGGACAGCTAGTTTGATGTAGTATTCCATGTTTGTTTAGATGAGCTTTGAATCTTTGACTTGTGTATTCCCTCCATTATCTGATCTTAACACTTTGATCTTGGCATTGAATTGATTAGTAACATAATTATGAAAGTTTATAAATGCCTCATAAACCCTATCTTTAGATGGAAGTAATGTAACCCATGTATATTTCGATTTCTCATCTATAAAGGTCACAAAGTATTTATTCCTATCTCTAGACATGTAAGGTGAGGTCCAAACATCGGAATGTACTAAATCAAAGCAATGCTCATAAATTGTAGACGATTTAGGGAAAACAACACGACAATGTTTGCCAAGGATACAAGCCTCACAAACTGAGTGATCATAAGCGACATTAGGAATTATTAAGCTTAAAGCACGAGCATGAGGATGTCCTAATCTAGCATGCCATAAGACATCTTTATTAGCAAAAACACAGGATTTGAAAGCTAAGGAATCCAAATTGCTTGGAGGGTCTTCAAGAACATAGAGCTCATCTTGAGTTACACCACCTCCAAGTATCTTACCACTCTTAATATCCTGAAAGTAAACATTGTTAGGCCCAAATGTAACATTGCAATTGAGGTCTTTAGTAGCCTTTTTGACAGAAACTAGATTAGACTTAAATTTAGGTACAAAGAATGCATTAGTTTCTTTGTCAAATAGTCTTAATTTTCCGGTTCCTTCAATTGGAATACCCTTACCATCAGCTATAGTTACTTGTCCTAGACATGGTTCAATGTTCTTTAACAACCTAGCATTGCTAATCATATGGTGAGAAGCACCTGAATCCACTACCAACTTATGATCTGGTTTATCAAGCGATTTATGGGAGTAGAGTGTGATACCGGAGAGTTTTGAGGCATAGGCCTTGATGAGATCCTCCAAGTCACTCTTCTTAACATACTCCATGGATACATTCATAGCTAGCTCCCCTCCTTGGTTGGATGAACTTGCCGGTTCAGTCGCAACCATTTGAGAGATGTTAGCCTTTGAATCCTTGAACCGGTTTGGCTTGAGATAAGGATGAAGTATCCAGCACTTGTCCTTGATGTGGCCATTCCTCTTACAATGCTCACACATCACACTCTTCCTATCCTCTTGCTTAAACACGCTTTTGTTGGCCATGACTAGTTCTCCTTTACCACCAAACAAACCAATGTTGCCTTGCTCCTTTTGAATCCGTGAGCACACCTCTTCGAAATCAGGGAGTTTTGGCTCTCTCAGGATGGACTTAATCACATCCTTAAAGGCTGGATTTAGGTTGAGAAGGAGCCCAAATATCTTGTCTTGTTCCTTCCTTTCATTAAGCACCTTTGGATCCATAGAACTTGGTCTCAACATGTCAAGCTCGGACCATGTTGACTGGAACTTGCCCAGGAATTTTGTGAACTCCATATCCTCTTGGTGTAGATCATTGAGAGCCTTCTTAACCTCATACACACGGCTGAGGTTTGAAACATCCCCATACACCCTCTTGAGAGTGTCCCAAAGAGACTTGGCAGTTTCACAATGTGAATAAGCTTCAAGAATGGATGGGTCCAATGAATTTTGGAGGAATCCAAGGACTGATTGATCTTCTTGGAACCACCTAGCTTCTTCTTTTCTTGTTGCCTCATCCTTCTTCTCCTTTGGATCATCTATAGATGGAGTATTATCCTCCAAGATGTGATTCCAAAGTCCTTTGCCACAAATGGCTGTCTTGATGGTTCTTGACCATAATGTGTAGTTCAAGCCTTTGAGAACTACTGCTATCACCGTAGGTTTCAGGCTGGAACTAATTTGAACTGTATCCTCCATTGTTAGGCTTTGAAGAGCTCAAAGGAAGCAGCTTTTATGGTTGAATGAAACCGTGAGTTTTTAGTCTAAAGACTGAGAGATTTTTGACAGAATTTTAGATTAGAAACTGAGAGATTTTTGACAGAATTTTAGATTAGAAACTGAGAGATTTGAGTAGAAAAGATAAGAGAATGATCTTATGCTCTGATACCATATAAGAATATTGAGATTATAGAGGAGAAATGTGAAGAATTGAATCTGAAAACTCAAAGAGAAGTCTGAGAAAATGAGAAATGACTTAGACTTATGGAGAAGAATCTCCTAAGAGTATATTATACATTGAGTCTTTACAGCCCTTTTATAGAGGATTTACAATGTGAACACAAAAGAAAACGAATTCAAACTTGTGGATGAGTTTGAATAGAGGAGGAGCCTGTCAGCAACCAATGAGAAGAGAGGAGACAGCATGGGCATGACTGTTTGGTGTGGTTGCCAAGACTGTGTGCAGCATGGGCATGACTTTTTCACCTTGATTCTTCTCCCAAGGTAGCTATTTAACCATTTCAACCATGTGGTTAATAATAACCCATCCCTTTTCATTTCCCTTGTTATTCAAACTGAATTTTCGTGCTCACACTTGCCTTGTAGGTCAAGATAGGTCTTATTTGATTTTCCTATGTCAATAGGATTTAGATTATTTATATTTTTGAGTCAAAGACATTTTAGGAATAAGTCCTTTTTGGTTATGCACTTTTGTAAGTTTTCCATTTGTGCACTTTTGTAAGTTTTCCATTTCTTTTCTTGAGTCGACCCTAGAAGGTCAAGCTGTCAAGCATATTAATAAGGCTCCTTCCAGTATTGTAGTTCGACAATCTTTTTGATAATTAATAAAGATCAATTTTTCTTTCTACAAGTTATTCTCTCAAGAGACTTGTGCGATTATAATCTAGTTGAGACCAGCCCTCCTAGCTCTAAGTTTGTGATTTATCACGAGGTTCATCACCCTTCGTGTGGTTCACTTCACCCTTCCATCCTTTACCAAACTGAAAACCCCCATCCAGAAGCTTAAGGTTGAGGTTCTCACCTAAACTTCTCCAAACAGCCCACACGCGTGTAAGCATTGAATCGAGGCTTGTATCATTTTGGTATTAGAGCTTAAAGCTCCTAAACCAGGTTGTTTCTATCCTTTAATTAGTTTTGTTTCTAGTTCTTGCATTAGTTTAAGTCGCATTTAAGAAAAAAAATATCAAACTCAAAACGAGTGCATCTAGCTTCTACGTGCATCACTAGGGCTTACATTCATTCTTGCATTGCAATTCGATTTTCCTTTTTGTTAAATCATATTTACATTATTATTAAGTTAAATTAAAAAGAAAAGAAAAAGAAAATAGGAAAAAAACCAAAAGAATTCGACCAAAAACAGCTAGCACTAGTTATTAGGAAGTTTCCATTTTTTCCAACTTTCCATTTTCTTTGAATTTCCCTTTTCCCCAGTTTTTCCTTTTTGCATTTTTTCGAATTATTCTATATAAGAAATCCTCCTAATCGATTTTAGGAGTAGAGTAACTTGTTCCTTTCTTTTGTAGTACGTAATGGCAGAAGAAAATCAAGATGCAGCCGAGGCCATGATGGCCATGTTCACCACCTTCCAAATGCAACTCGCATCAATTGGCGAGAGGTTGGAGCGCGTGGAGAGGCCTGTGAGATTCCAGGCCATAAGGCATGTGAGGGCTGAGCAAGACCGTGCTGAGGGTCCTGAGCACCCTAGGAAACGGCACGAATAGGAGGAGCCCTAGCCAGATGGAGATGAGGACGCACAACCTCAAGGCTATCACCCTAGGCCGAGAGGATCTCCATGGCAACCAGAAGCAAAAGGAGATGGCTTCGAGCCATATGGTCATCACCAGAGACCAAGAAAGCCCCTTAGACATCATGAGGATGGAGATGAATACACCTACAACCGGATAACTCATCCTGATGTTAAATTAACACCTCCTAGTTTTGCAGGAAAAGTGGACCCCGAAGCCTACCTAGATTGAGAGAGGAGGATGGATCACATCTTCGATCACTACAACCAACCAGGCCCTAGGAGAGTCTCCATGGCAGTAGCACAACTCACAGACAATGCCCTCATCTGGTGGGATCGTGAGGTTTCTGACCGAAGGAGGAAAAAATTGAGGCCCATAGACTCATGGGTCGACATGAAAGATCTCATGAGACAAAGGTTTGTTTCACCTTATTTTCATAGAGATTTGCAACGACGTTTTCGTACTCTTAAGCAGGGCACCAGATCAGTATAGGAGTACTATGAAGAGTTTGAGAGACTAAGGAACAGGCTGGAGCTAAATGACGATGAGGAGGCTTTGATGGCATAATTCTTGGATGGACTGAAGAAAGAATCAGCCGCAAGGTGGAAAGGCAAATCTACAATGACTTTAAGGACTTGTTCCACCTATCTGTCCAGGCTGAGCAGCACATCAAGCATAAGAGCCAAGACATCCGCAACAAACCTAAGACGCCTTGGGCACCAAGCAATATCCCCAAGCCCGTAGACAAGGGCAAGAGCATAGAGATCGAGTCACGGTTCAAGAGCAAGCCTCCTGAGCTAACCCGTGACCAGAGAGAGCCTAGTAAGTCCTCTAACCCTCAAAGATCACGTGACATCACTTGTTTCAAGTGTAGGGGTCGCGGACACATCTCAAGGGAGTGCCCAAACAACCGGGTCATGCTGATTACGGAAGCTGGAGAGTATGAATCCCAAGATGAAGAGGACTATGAACCAGAAGGAGAATACGGTGACATTGAGTACCCTGATGTGGTTGAAGTGCTGGTCACTAGGCGCATTCTCAGTGCAATGGTGGATCCCTCAGAGGCCATCCAAAGGGAGAACATCTTCCACAGCCGTTGCACCATCAAGGGAAAGGTATGTAACCTCATCATAGATGGTGGTTCTTGTAGTAACGTTGCTAGTGCGTACATGGTTGATAAGCTGGGTCTAGAGAAGACAAGGCACCCTCGACTGTATAGACTGAGATGGCTCGATGACAAAGTGGAGCTCAAGATCCATGAGCAAGTCACTGTGCCATTCAGTGTTGGCAAGTACCAAGACCAGGTAGTGTGCGTTGTGGTGCCAATGCAAGCTGGCCATCTTCTGCTAGGAAGGCCATGACAGTTTGACAAGGAGACCAGGCATGATGGTCGAACCAATCTCTACACTTTTGTGCATGACAAGGGAAAGGTCAGCCTAACTCCTCTCACACCTGCCCAGATACATGAGCTTCAACAGCAAATGAGTAAGGAAAAGAAGCTCATGAAATCTAACTTTCTCATTCAACCGAGTCATGTCCGGAGAGATTTAGCCTCGAAGGATTTAATGCTACTAATGGTGTTCAAAGAAGTCTTGAATGTAGAGAAAGAAATGTAGAGCTACCTCCTGAATTAGCAGCTCTCCTCAACAAATTTCAGGATGTCTTTCCTGAGGAGATACCAGCATGCTTGCCTCCCCTACGCGGCATAGAGGACCAGATCGACCACGTGCCCGGAGCAGCCCTGCCGAACCGGCCAGCCTACCGGATGAGCCCAGAGGAGTCTAAGGAGCTTGAGAAGCAAGTCAAGGAGCTCCTGGAGAAAGGCTATGTTAGAGAGAGCCTCAGTCCATGTGTCGTACCAGTGCTACTAGTGCCCAAGAAGGATGGGACTTGGCGAATGTGCGTGGACTGCCGAGCAATTAACAACACCACAGTCAAGTACCGGCATCCGATACCATGGCTGGATAACATGCTAGATGAGCTGAGTGGAGCCAAATCTTCTCCAAGATAGACCTCAAGAGTGGATACCACCAGGTCAGGATGAAGGAAGGTGATGAGTGGAAGACTACTTTTAAGACAAAGCAAGGGCTCTACGAGTGGACAGTCATGCCATTCGGCTTGACTAATGCCCCAAGCACCTTCATGCGCCTTATGAACCAAGTTCTTAGGACGTACATTAGTAAGTTCGTGGTAGTTTACTTTGACGATATTTTAGTTTATAGTAAGTGCTTAAGGGATCACCTCACATATCTTGAGTTGGTGATTAAAACCCTTCGACAAGAAGAGCTTTATGCCAATCTCAAGAAGTGCATCTTTTGTACTGATAAACTTGTCTTCTTAGATTTTGTTGTAAGTTCACAGGACTTACAGGTTGATGAAGAGAAGATTCGAGCCATACAAGAATGGCCAACACGGAGCAACATCAGCCAACTGAGGAGTTTCCACGGTCTGGCCAGCTTCTACAGAAGATTCGTGCCCAACTTCGACAGTATTGGCTCACCATTGACAGCAGTAGTAAAGAAAAACGTGGGATTCAGCTGGGGAGAAGCTCAGGAGAAGGCGTTCTAGGCCATGAGGGACAGCCTCACACAAGCACCAGTGCTAGTCTTGCCCGACTTCAACAAGACATTTGAAGTGGAGTGCGATGCCTCTGGAATAGGCATAGGAGCGGTGCTAACTCAAGGAGGAAGGCCAGTGGCATACTTCAGTGAGAAGCTAGGTGGTGCCTCACTGAACTACCCCACTTACGACAAGGAGCTTTATGCCCTAGTCCGAGCCTTACTTGCTGTCCAAGGAGTTTGTGATCCACACTGATCACGAGACTCTCAAACACCTCAGAGGGCAAACCAATCTCAAGAGGAGATATGCCAGGTGGATGGAGTTCATAGAGACCTTCCCGTACGTCATCAAGTACAAGAAGGGCAAGGACAATGTGGTAGCCGATGCACTATCAAAGAGGTTTACCTTGATATCCACCATGGAGGCAAAGGTCTTAGGATTCGAGCACATCAATGACCTATATAAGGATGATCTTGACTTTGCTGAGACCTACAAGGAGTGTGGCACAAGGAGTCATGGCAAGTTTTACATCCATGAGGGATTCTTATTCCAAGAGAGAAAGTTGTGAATACCACAAGGATCGTTACGGGAGCTTATCATCCGAGAAGCTCATGGAGGAGGACTCATGGGCCACGTTGGTGTCGACACTAGCAGTGGTCAAGGAGCACTTCTGCTGGCCACACATCAAGAGGTCAGTAGAAGCCCATTGTGCAAGGTGCATCACTTGCAAAAAGGCGAAGTCCCGGGTGCACCCTCACGGGTTGTACGTCCCACTGCCCATACCTACACATCCATAGGTGGAAATTTCTATGGATTTCGTTCTAGGTCTGCCCAAGATCAACCACCAAGATGAAATATTTGTAGTGGTGGACATATTCTCCAAGATGGCACATTTCATTCTGTGTGCCAATGTTAATGATGCCACGCAAACAGCCGAGCTGTTCTTCAGGGAGATAGTACGGCTTCATGGAGTGCCAAGGACCATCATGTCAGATAGGGACACTAAGTTCCTCAGCCATTTCTGGAGGACCCTTTGGAAGAAGCTAGACACGAAACTGCTCTTCTCTACCACCTATCATCCTCAAACCGATGGCCAAACTGAAGTAGTCAACCGGAAATTGTCAAGTCTTCTCAGGACTACACTAGGGAAAAACCTCAAGACTTAGGTGGAGTGCCTGCCATTCATAGAGTTTGCATACAACCGAGTCGTGCACTCAGCAGCCAAAAAGACCCCTTTTGAAGTAGTCTACGGCTTCAACCCTCTCACACCATTGGAGCAAATGCCACTGCCATCAGCAGAGATGACCAACCTCAACGGAGCATCCAAGGCGGAGTTCATAAAGAAGTTACACCAGAAGATAGCAGAGAACTTGGAGAAGAGGACCGGATAGTACGTGACTCATGGCAACAAGGGAAGAAAGGAGGTGATTTTTCAACCAGTCGATTGGGTGTGGCTACACCTACGCCAGGAGAGGTTCCCCAACCCAAGGAGTTCCAAGCTAGCACCAAGAGGAGATGGACCATTCAGAGTGCTGGAAAGGATTAACAACAATGCCTACTGGATCGAGCTTCCAGGTGAGTTTAATGTGTCTAACACGTTCAACGTAATTGACTTAGCCCCTTTCCATGCAGATGAACCAGTTTTGAGGTCAAAACCTACTGAAAAGGGAGGTGATGATGGGGACATCAGGTCGTATGGCCGGACAAGAGACCAGACTGGCCGACCAGGAAGCTTGCACGAGACAGCCAGGCCATTTAGCACGTCTGCGGGCCCAAGCGGTACCGCCGGGCCTTCGACCAGCCGGGCCAGACCGACCAACATTTCCGGCAGAGAGGCCCAAACCTCCGGCCCAACTGGTAGCGACGTGAATGACACCGCCAGTCCAATTGGTGACGCCGCCGGCTCCAGGATCAACTTGGCCGGCTTAGATGACATTTTGGCCAGTACCTTGCACAGTCCAGCTGGTACAGCCGATCCAGCCGAGTGCACCACCATTTCAACATCTACACAAGGAGATTGGGACCAGATAAGCTACCAGCTTCAAGACATGCATCTAGAGGAAGTCTCTACACCAGTGGTGCCACAAGGAGCAATGACAAGGAGCAGATCAAGGGCACTCTTCCACAAATTCAGCTTGTGGGTCGACAAGCTCCTAGACGATGATCGACGAAGGACATTGGGCCAAGAATGTAAAGAACAGTCCAAAGACTTCTCAACAATGCAAGAGACTTCAGAGACTTGGGCTTTAGTGGCAAGAGAGGTGAGGGCCCAAGGATTTCTAACCCTACTCCAAGTCGAAGACTAGGAGAAAGGCGTCAAGGACGAAAGCAAGGCGTTCCTCGGAATGCATCTCCACAAGGTCAGCCACCTTCCATTTCTTGGCCGAGAGGTAAGAAAGGTAAGTTTTCAAATTATATACTTGCCTCTTTCTGTTTTGCAGGGTAGGATTTAGATTATTTACATTTTTGAGTCAAATACATTTTAGGAATAAGTCCTTTTCGGTTATGCACTTTTGTAAGTTTTCCATTTGTGCACTTTTGTAAGTTTTCCATTTCTTTTCTTGATTCGACCCTAGAAAGTCAAGCTGTCGAGCATATTAATAAGGCTCCTTCCAGTATTGTAGTTCGACAACCTTTTTGATAATTACTAAAGATCGAATTGAATTTTCTTTCTACAAGTTATTCTCTCAAGAGACTGGTGCTAGATAGATAGGATACCGCGAGTCTCTCAACGATAGATACCGTAGGTATCAATAGGAAAGGAATGAAGTTCTGAAAAATCATCAGGAGATGAACTACATCCGGAGTAATTCTTATATGTCTTTTGTATCATTAATTTATGTGTGATCTTTAGATTCATGATTCTTCTGTTATATTTTGGTTGATCTTGGGCAGACCTAGAACAAAGTCCATGGAAATTTCCATCCATAGGTGAGTAGGTATGGGCAGAGGGAGATACAACCCATGATGGTGCACTCGGAACTTCGCCTTTTTGCAAGTGATGCACCTTGCACAATGGGCTTCTACTAGCCTCTTGATGTGTGGCTAGTAGAAATGCTCCTTGACCACTGCTAGTGTTTTTTCAACACCAAAGTGGCCCATAAGACCTCCTCCATGAGCTTCTCGGGTGATATGCTCTCGTAAAGATCCTTATGGTATGCACATCCTTTTTTCTCGGAACAAGAACCCATCATGGATGAAGAACTTGCCATGACTCCCTGTGCCACATTCCTTGTAACTCTCAACAAAGTCAGGATCATCCTTATACATGTCCTTGATGTGCTCGAATCCTAAGACCTTTGCTTCCATGGTAGATATCAAAGCAAATCAAAGCAAACCGTTTTGATAGTAAATCGGCTACCACATTATCCTTGCCCTTCTTGTACTTGATGACATAAGGGAAGGTTTCTAGAAACTGCATCCACCTGGCATGTCTCCTCTTTATCCTTGCCCTTCTTGTACTTGATGTAAGGGAAGGTTTCTAGAAACTGCATCCACCTGGCATGTCTCCTCTTGAGGTTGGTTTGCCCTCTAAGGTGTTTGAGAGTCTCGTGATCAGTGTGGATCACAAACTCCTTGGACAACAAGTAATGTTGCCAAGTCTCCAAAGCTCGGACTAGGACATAGAGCTCCTTGTCGTAGGTGGGGTAATTCAGTGAGGCCCCACCTAACTTCTTACTGAAGTATGCCACTGGCCTTTCTCCTTAAGTTAGCACTACTCATATGCCTATTCCAGAGGCATCACACTGCACTTCAAACGTCCTGTTGAAGTCGGGCAAGAGTAGCACTGGTGCATGCGTGAGGCTGTCCTTCAAGGCCTTGAATGCCTTCTCTTGAGCTTCTCCCCAGCTAAATCCCACACTCTTCTTCACTACTGCCGTCAATGGTGAGGCAATGCTACTGAACTTGGGCACCAATCTTTTGTAGAAGCTGGCCAGGCCGTGAAAGCTTCTCACTTGGCTGATGTTGCTAGGTGTTGGCCATTCTTGTATAGCTTGAATCTTTTCTTCATCAAACTGTAAGTCCTGTGAACTTAAAACAAAACTTAAGAAAACAAGCTTGTCAGTACAAAAGATGCACTTCTTGAGATTGGCATAAAGCTCTTCTTGTCGAAGGGTGTTAAGCACCATCTCAAGATGTGTAAGGTGTTCCCGTAGGCACTTACTGTAAACTAGTATATCATCAAAATAGACCACTACAAACTTACTGATGTACGCCCTAAGAACTTGGGTCATTAGACGCATGAAGGGGCTTGGGGAATTAGTCAAGCCAAATGGCATGACTGTCCACTCGTAGAGGCCTTACTTTGTCTTGAAAGCAGTTTTCCACTCATCACTCTCTTTCATTCTGACTTGGTGGTATCCACTCTTGAGGTCTATCTTGGAGAAGACCGTGACTCCACTCAGTTTATCTAGCATGTCGTCCAGTCGTGGTATAGGATGCCGGTACTTGACTGTGATGTTGTTGATTGCTCTGCAGTCTACGCACATTCGCCAAGTCCCATCCTTCTTGGAGACTAGCAGTACTGGTACGGCATATGGACTGAGGCTCTCTCGAACATAGCCTTTCTCCAGGAGCTCTTTAACCTGCTTCTCAAGCTCTTTGGACTCTTCTAGACTCATCCGGTAGGCTGGCCGATTGGGTAAAACTGCTTCGGGCACGAGGTCGATCTGGTGCTCTATGCCACGTAAGGGAGGCAAGCCTGCTGGTATCTCCTCAGGGAATACATCCTGGAATTTGTTGAGGAGGGCTGCTACTTCAGCAGGTAGCTCTACCTGTTCATGCTCTACACTCAAAACCTCTTTGAAAACCATTAGTAACATTATGTCCTTTGAGGCTAAAGCTCTCCGGACATGACTCGGTTGAATGAGAAAGTTAGATTTAATGAGTTTCTTTTCCTTACTCATTTGCTGTTGTAGCTCATGTACCTTGGCAGGTGTGAGAGGAGCTAGGCTGACCTTTCTCTTGTCGTGCAGAAATGTGTAGAGATTGGTTCGGCCATCATGCCTTGTCTCCTTGTCAAACTGCCATGGTTTTCCTATCAGAAGATAGCTTGCATAGGTACTACATCACAGACTAACTGGTCCTGGTATCTGCCCACACTGAATGGCACGGTTACTTGTATTGACATAGGAAAATCAAATAAGACCTATCTTGACCTACAAGGCAAGTGTGAGCACGAAAATTCAGTTTGAATAACAAGGGAAATGAAAAAGGATGGGTTATTATTAACCACATGGTTGAAATGGTTAAATAGCTACCTTGGGAGAAGAATCAAGGTGGAAAAGTCATGCCCATGCTGCACACAGTCTTGGCAACCACACCAAACAGTCATGCCCATGCTGCACACAGTCTTGGCAACCACACCAAACAGTCATGCCCATGCTGTCTCCTCTCTTCTCATTGGTTGTTGACAGGCTCCTCCTCTATTCAAACTCATCCACAAGTTTGAATTCGTTTTCTTTTGTGTTCACATTGTAAATCCTCTATAAAAGGGCTGTAAAGACTCAATGTATAACATACTCTTAGGAGATTCTTCTCCATAAGTCTAAGTCATTTCTCATTTTCTCATACTTCTCTTTGAGTTTTCAGATTCAATTCTTCACATTTCTCCTCTATAATCTCAATATTCTTACAACTTGCTCATGAATCTTGAGCTCCACCTTGTCATCTAGCCATCTCAGCCTATACGGCCGGGGGTGCTTTGTCTTCTCTAGGCCTACCTTATCAACCATATACGCACTAGCCACATTAGTGCAAGAACCACCATCTATGATGAGGTTACATACCTTACCCTTGATGGTGCACCGGCTGTGGAAGATATTTTCCCTTTGAATGGTCTTGGAGGGATCTGCCATTGCACTGAGGATACGTCTAGTGACCACCACTTCCCCCACATCAGGGTACTCAATATCACCGTATTCTCCTTTTGGTTCAAAGTGCTTTTCATCTTGAGACTCATACTCTCCAGCTTCTGTGATCAGCATGATTCGGTTGTTTGGGCACTCTCTTGAGATGTGACCACGATCTCTACACTTAAAACAAGTGATGTCACGTGATCTATGAGGGTTAGAAGACTTACTAGGCTTTCTCTGGTCATGGGTTTGCTCAGGAGGCTTGCTCTTGAACCGTGATTCAATTTCTATACTCTTGCCCTTGTCTACGGGCTTGGTGCTAATGCTTGGTGCCCTAAGGCGTCTTAGGCTTGCTGCATAGGTCTTGGCTCTTACATCTGATGTGCTGCTCAGCCTGAATAAAGAGGTGGAACAAGTCTTTGAAATCATTGTAGATTTTTCTCTCCACTTTTCGGCTGATCTTCTCTTGCAATCCATCCAAGAATTGAGCCATCAATGCCTCTTCATCATCATTGAGCTCCAACCTGTTCCTTAGCCTTTCAAACTCTTCGTAGTACTCCTCTACTGATCTGGTGCCCTGTTTAAGAGTACGAAAATATCATTGCAAATCCTTATGGAAATAAGGTGGAACAAACCTTTGCCTCATGAGGTCCTTCATGTCGACCCAAGAGTCTACAAGCCTCAATCTTCTTCTCCTACGGTCAGAAGCCTCATGATCCCACCAGATGAGGGTATTTTCTGTGAGTTGTGCTACTGCCATGCAGACTCTCTTAGGGTCTGGTTGGTTGTAATGGTCGAAGATGTGATCCATCCTCCTCTCCCAATCTAGATAGGCCTCGGGGTTTACTTTTCCTGTAAAACTAGGAGATGTTAGCTTAACATCATGATTGTTTACCCGATTGTAGGCGTAGTCATCTCCATCCTCATGATGCCTAGGGGGGATTCATGGTCTCTGGTGATGACCATAGGGCTCGTAGCCATTGTCCTCTGCTTCTGGTTGCTGTGGAGGTCCTCTCGGTCTAGGGTGATACCCGTGAGGCTGTGCATCCTCATCTCCATCCCGCTGGAGCTCCTCCTGTTCTGGCCGTGTCCTAGGGTGATCAGGACCTTCAGCAGGGTCTTGGTCAGCCCTCACGTTCCTTATGGCCTGGAATCTCACCGGCCTCTCCACACGCTCCAGCGTCTAACCGATTGATGTGAATTGTGTTTGGAGGATGGTGAACATGGCCATCATGGTTTCGGTTGCATATTGGTTTCCTTCAGCCATCGTGTGCTATAAGAAGAAAAACAAGTTATTTTTCTCCTAAGAATTCTTTAGGAGCGTTTTCTTTTATAGTAGAGAAGCCTCAAATAAAAAGGAAAGTAGAAAAAAGGAAAAAATCTAGTAATTGATGATGCAAATCTTAGCAATTAATGGTAAATCTCTTAGATTTCTTTTTGGTCGATTTTCTTTTGATTTTTTTGGGAGTTTTTTTTATTTAACTTAAATAATAATGGAAAATATGCTTTAACAAAAAAATGAAGTTGCAAGGAAAAGGATGAATCTAGACCCTAGTGATGTACATAGGAGCTAGATGCACTCGGTTTGATTTTTAGGTGTTATTTTTGATTATTTTTGATTTTTTTAATGAAACTTGAACTAATGCACGATGTGGAAATAAGAATAAAGTAAAAGATAGAAACAACCTAGTTTTAACAGCTTAAGCTCTGATACGAAAATGATACAAGCCTTGAATCAAGGCCGTAACACTTGTGGGCTGCTTGGAGAAAATTAGGTGAGAAACTCGGCGTTAGACTTCTGGATGGGGGTTTTCTGGTGGGTATTGGATAGAGAGGTGAAATGAACCACACGAGAGATGATGAACCTCGTGATAAATCACAACTTAGAAGGTAGGAGGGCTGGTCTCAACTAGGGTTCTAAGCGAAAAAGTTTTTTTGGGAGAAAACTCGTAGGAAGAAAGTTTTATCTTTATTGATATCAAAAAGTTGTCGAACTACAATGCTGAAGGAGCCTTATTAATATGCTCGACAGCTTGACCTTCTAGGGTCGACCCAAATTAGAAAAATGGAAAAGTTACAAAAGTGACAAGGAATTACAAAAAGGAAATAATAAAAAAAGGACAACTACCTAAATTGTTCTTGACTCAAAAATGTAAAACTTCTAATTTCTACCCTGAAAAACAGAAAAGGCAAGTATATAAATGAAAACTTACCATTCTTACCTTTCGCCGAAGAAATGGAAGGTGACCGACCTTGTGGCATGCACACGCCTAGCTCCTAGTGTTCGACTTGGAGTAGGGTTATGAATTGTTGGGCCCTGACCTCTTTTGCCATAAAGCCCAAGTCTCTGGAGTCCTTTGCAATGTTGAGAAGTTTTTGGACTCTTTCTTGTACTCTTGGCCCAATGCTCCTTGTCGATCATCATCTGTGAAAGCAATTCATAGTGATAATGCTCCTGAACTTGACTTCTCTGATATTGTTCACGAATATGGAATGATTCATCAATTTTCTTGTGTTTATACTCCACAGCAAAACTCTGTGGTTTAGCGTAAACATCAACACTTGCTTAATGTTGCTCGTGCTCTTTTGTTTCAGTCTAATATCCCCTTAGTCTACTGGTCTGATTGTGTGCTTACTGCTGTGTTTTTGATCAATCGAACTCCTCTTTGCTTCTGAAGAAACGATCACCTTATGAAATGTTTTTTCAAAAAGTTCCAGATTATACTTTCTTAAGATCGTTTGGCTGTCTTTGTTATGCTTCTGTTATGACTAAAACCAAGGCTAAATTTTCACCTCGTGCAAGACCTTGTGTTTTCATTGGTTATCCGTGTGGTTTTAAAGGATATAAACTTTTAGATCTTGAAACTAATGTCATCACCGTATCTCGACATGTTATTTTCTATGAGAAAATTTTTCATTCAAAACTAATTCTTCTCAATCTGATGGTATTGATATCTTTTGTAAATCTATTTTGCCGATGCCCATTCCTCTTGTTCTTAATGACACTGTGACAACACCTGTTGCATTTCATGATGATTCTGTTGCATTTCATGATGATTCTGTTGCTATTCATGATCACCCACGTCCTAACTCTAGTGCCTCATCTATTCCTCAAGAAACTGTCCCTGATGCTGACACAACATCACTGATCAGTACCAGGCCTAAACGACAGGTGAAAGTTCCAGGTTATTTGTCTGATTACCATTGTCATCTTACCAAATCTACTCATAATCCTCCTTCTTCTCCTTCTGTTGTTTACCCTCTTTCTTCTGTCATTGATTACTCTGCTTTTTCTCCTTCTTATCATCATTTCATTATGTCTTCTACCATTGAAACTGAACCAAAATCTTTTAAGCAAGCCATGGCTCACCCACACTTTCCTAAAGCAATGGAGGAGGAACTATCTGCTCTTGAAGGGAAAGGAACTTGGAGTATTGAGTCTCTCCCTGTTGGTAAGAAGGCTATTGGATGTAAGTGGGTTTATGCTGTTAAATACAACCCTGATGGTTCTGTTGCTCGATATAAGGCACACTTAGTTGCCAAACGTTTCACCCAACAGGAAGCAATTGATTATCTTGACACATTTTCCCCTGTTGCTAAACTCACAAGTGTGAAGATTGTTTTAGGTCTTGCTGCTTGTTTTCGTTGGACTCTTACCCAGATGGATGTCACCAATGCTTTCCTCCATGGCAATTTGGATGAAGAGATCTATATGACTTTACCTCAAGGATACACTCCACACGAGTCAGTTACTCTTCCTCCTAATCCGGTATGTCGTCTAAGAAAATCTTTATATGGCCTTAAACAAGCATCTAGGCAATGGTACAATTGTTTTTCTAAAGTGGTCCTTCAAGTTGGTTTTACACAGTCTTCTGCTGATATAACTCTTTTCATCAAATGTACAACATCCTCATTCACGGCTCTTCTTGTTTACGTTGATGATATTTTGATTGCATCAAATGATAACGCCTTTGCTGATGCAGATTGGGCGTCTTGTCCAGATTCTAGGAAATCAATCAGCGGTTTCTGTGTGTATTTGGGTACTTCTTTGATCACCTGGAAGTCTAAGAAACAACCAACCATTAGCCGCAGTAGCACATAAGCTGAATATCGTAGTATGGTTCTTGCAACTTGTGAACTGCTCTGGCTGAGTCAGTTGCTCAGTGATCTACAGGTACACGTTACTTCAACAGCCAAACTATTTTGTGACAATAAGTCAGCTATGCACATTGCAACTAATCCGGTGTTCCACGAGCGCACAAAGCACATTGAAATTGATTGCCACACCGTTAGGGAGCAAGTCAAGAATGGGTTTCTCAAGTTGTTTCATGTTCCAACTCAAAATCAACATGCTGACATCTTGACAAAAGCTCTACATCCTGGTCCATTTCATTCTCTTCTTCTCCGTTTTTCCATTTCAAGCCTCTTCCTTCCATCTCACACTGCTTCTTGCAATGATCCGGATACCACTTCAGAAGCTTGAGGGGGGTGTAATAGAGTAATTGTGTGGTTCGCAATATTGGGTTTATTGATTCTCTGGTTAATATCGGTTTAATGTACATATGCTTTTGTATATAATAAACAGTATGTACATGATTTTAGTTAATGAAATAGAACAATCTTAATAGAAGAATTTAATATTAACTTTCATAGGGAGGTCGTTTAAAGTAAATAAATCAGTCTAGTTAAAATATATGTTAAATCTCGTCAAGACAAACGAAAACACATTCTAGCAACGGTTACAACATTTCATGACCGTGGTAACAACCTATCTAGGGCCCGCGACCTCAAGGCATGCAATTATCTTTCAGTTGACGTAAAACTACCGGTTTTGAAACATGTCTTCTTTGAAAGATCATAGACAATCCAGAAGACTCATTAACCTATGAAAACATTTTTCTAACTTATCCGGGAGAACACTCATAGCACGAGGACGGAATTCTATGGAATTATGATTAATTAAGTAAAAGTTTACCGACGAGAGTAAAACACACCGAAAAGCTGGGTTAGGTGCCTCCCTTCATGTGGGGCTGCCATAACTCAAGCTCATAACCAAAGTATGTATTTATCTTTTCATTGTTCTAGTTTAGAAAGTAGAGGCACTCTAATTTCAGAAAGATAGAACCACGAGAATATTGCATATATTAACCTAAACTAGTCTAGATAAATTAGATGTTATTGTAAAAATTGAGTCTGAATTCTACTTAACACATTTATCAATTATAAACAAGTTTGATTCCTGCTAATAACTAAAAAGAATTTATTTTATTAGGTATTAAACCTAGTAGTTTAGCACCACGAGGATTAGTTAACTTATGTTTATGTT
The DNA here is from genome assembly GCA_018901935.1 of Pugionium cornutum. NCBI lineage: Eukaryota > Viridiplantae > Streptophyta > Magnoliopsida > Brassicales > Brassicaceae > Pugionium > Pugionium cornutum. The sequence goes on from CM032161.1 coordinate 21,889,793, forward strand.
TCGAACTTAAGACATGTTATTTATTAAATCTCTAATATTGATATGTTTTTATGATTCATAAATTTTTGTAGTTACCATAATTCCAAACAATTTCTATTATTAAATTAATTTCATTGTTTACTCATTTTAATCAATTTAATTGATGTTTTTGCTTTTAGATGAGGTAAATGAAAAATTTATTGGGAGGAGTAAATGGTATAATGGTTGTACCACCTTTACGTTCATTGCAAAAGTGTGAAGTTGGATTGCACCTTCCTTCGTATGATGGTGTTAAATGTTCATACAATGTTCGTATGAACATGTTAGATTATTGCGCCAGCATTTTGTGGCCCAATGACAAAAAAATTGAAAATCTTATTAAAGATGTGATGGCCCTTGAAAACAAAAATGTCATATTCTCTGTTGGTCCACATAAAACAATTGAGCCAGATGGTTTTACTGCTGCATTTTATAAACGACATTAGGATCTATTGGACGACCCAATCATCACCGAGATACAAAACCTTTTCAAGGATGGAATTTTTCATCATTCACGCGCACATACAAACATATGCCTTATTCTAAAAATTAATAATCCTCGGGGTTTTATTGATTTTAGATCGATTGGATTATGCAATAGAATATACAAGACCATAATCAAAAAAATAGTTAATTGAATAAAACCGGTACTAGGCACAATCATTACAGAAGAGCAGGCGGCGTTCATTCCATGAAAATATATCACTCACAATGTTATCATTTCCCATGAAATGTTGCACGTGCTGAAGTTCAAACTAGAATTTGCAAAACAAATTATTGTTGTAAAGACAGATATTAGTAAGGTTATAATCGGATAGAATGGGGATTTATAAAGAATATTGTGAGGAAGCAAGGGCTTGTAGAAAAATGGATTAGGTGGATCATGGCTTGTATACGATCGGTGAAGTTCACTGCTAATCAATGGAGGAACACAAGGATACATTAAACCAACAAGAGGAGTCATATTTTATCATATATGTGAATGTATTTAGTCTTATGCTATATGAAGCGACAAGAGTGAGTAACATACATGGTATAAGGTTAGAGAGGAAAGAACCAACACTTATACATTTATTATTCTCAGAAGACTCACTGTTTTTTATAAAAGCAACAGAAGAAAATTCTTACCATTTGAAAGAATTATTTCAAGATTATATTTGGTCTTCAGGTCAGATCATTAATTTTGAATAGTATGCTATAACATTTGGGCAAAAAGTCTGCCATTATACTCGTAAAGTTATCCAAAATGTGTTAGGAATATGCAATATAGGTGGAGGAGAAAATATCTTGGATTTCTATAACAGTTTGGTCGAAGCAAAAAGGAATTGCTTTACAGTATTTTACAGAAAGTTCAAAAAACATACTAAATTTTTACCGTTAGCTGACAAGGAAATTTTAATCAAATATGTTGTTTACGCATGTATGCCATGAATTGTTTTCTCCTACCTACTAGTCTTTGTGATGAGATAACCAAAATCATTTTAAATTTTTGGTGGGGCTCCTCAGATCAAGGATGAAAGATGAGTTGGACACTATGGGAGAAAATGATGACATCAAAACGTGATGGAAAATTGGGATTTAGAGATTTGGTACACTTTAATAAAGCACTTTTGCTCATCAAGTTTGAAAGTTGATACGCCGACCCACTAGTCTAGTCTTTAGAGTTCTTAGTGGCAAATATTTTACTAATTCTTCTATTTTAACATCTAAAACCAATTCTCAATTATTCTATGGTTGGAAATCTCTCATGGTTGAAAATGATTTATTAAATAAGGGTTTGAGAGTAAGTATTGATAATGGAATGGATACAAATTTGGAGTAGATCCATGGCAACCAACAATCCCAACTAAACCACCGACACTTAAACCACACGTTGATCCAAATATAGTGATATCATCTTTCATTGATCATAGAGCAAAGCAATGGGACATGAGAAAAATTCAAGCGGCAGTTCATCCCGTTGATATAGATATTATTCAACGCATTTATATTCCAATGGTGAATAAAATATATGAGATGTTGTGGGATCTTACAAAACAAAATATATGAGATGTTGTGGGATCTTACAAAACATGGTCACTTTACAGTGAAGTCCGGTTACTATCTGGCCATGAAGGAATATGGGGGAGATTTACAAGTTTTCACGTCACTAAAACAAAATCCCAACCTTGCTAAGGATATTTGGAATATTAGTTCCATTCCAAAATTGATAAATTTCTTTTGGAGGATTCTATCAAGAGCAATAGCGATTAAAAGCAACTTAGTATGCAGAGATATGCTGGTTAATCCTTTTGTGAGAGATGTTGTGTTGAGGAGAAAGATGCCAACCAATTTTTTTTTCAAATGTCAATGTGCAAAAAAATCATGGAGGTTAGAAAACTCACCATATGTTGGTATTCATAATTCAGCTGATAATATAGAAGATAATATTAGAGTCGTGTTGTAAGTTTATAAGGATTCCCGTCTTCTGGAGCCGACCGACATTTTCAAATATGGTTTTTATGGCATCTTTGAAAAACGAGGAATGCTTTACTATTATACAAAAATGCATTTCAAGTACAAGTTTTTTATATAAAATTAGTGCTGTTACATTCGAATGGCTAAGCATATGCAAAACATATATCAGGGAGATGGCATTACAATAACCACTATAGAGAGTAAATGGACTTGACCACCACAATATTGAGTGAAATGTAATTTTGATGCTACCTTTACTAAGCATGTATCTAAAATTGGTCCGGAATCATGATAGAAAGTTTCGTAGTTGTGGTTTTCCTACATCAACAAAAGTTTTGAATTCGGAGCAGGCAGAATTTAAAAGTTTACTTTGGGCAATGCAACATATGTGGAGTTTGGGATATAAAAAGTTGTTTTTGAAAGATATTGCTTAACACTCATTCAAACACTTCAAGATAAGACACGTAATCTGCGATTAAGATATTTTTGAATGCAATTTATGACTGGAAACGATGCTTTCAAGAGGTTCGTTTGAATTTATAAAGAAAAGAGGTAATTCATGTGCTGATCGACTAAAAATAGTTTAGCTGAATTTTTTGATGTTTGTCTATTTTTTGCGTATGTGACTTGCATTCATAAATTAGTTATATGACCGTTAAAAAAATTCTGCTTTTTCTACTCTTTTTCCCATAGATCAAGGTTTATGCCCAAGCTCCTTAGATACAATGAACGCCCCGTGTTGCATTCTTAGCCATATAATAGATGTCATCTTTGTTTATTTTTCATTCAGTTGATTTTTTTTTCGTTACATTGTATTAGAACAGTCTTGTATTGTACGAGCCTATATAAACTTGTCGATATTCACGGAAAAACAGAGATTTATCAGTGAAGAATAGTTCATTCAAGAAAAGAAATAAGTGGTATACTGGTTGTACTAGTTTTATATTCAGTCAAGAGATATGTAGTTTAATTTTACCTACCCTTATATAAAAGTGTTAAATTTTTGTATCAACATTTTGAATTATTGTGCCGATCCGTTCTGTCCCAGATGACAAAAAAAAAGAATTAGTTCTATCACTTTAAGCTATGTTTCTCTAAGCATTGTGAGATTATCTTGTTGCTTATAAAACATGTGAATATATGTGATACAAGCCTCGATTCAAGGTTTATATGCGCGTGGGCTATTTGGAGAAGGTTAAGTGAGAAACTCGACCTTAGACTTCTTGGATAGGGGTTTTTGGTTTGGTATTGGATGGAAGGGTGAGGTGAACCACACGAGAGGTGATAAACCTCGTGATAAATCACAAACTTAGAGCTAGGAGGGCTGGTCTCGACTAGATTCTAAGCGCACAACCTTTGAGAGAAAGCATGTTGGAAGAAAGTTCTACTTTATTAATATCAAAAAGGTTGTCGAACTACAATGCTGGAAGGAGCCTTATTAATATGCTCAACAGCTTGACCTTCTAGGGTCGACTCAAAGAAAGAAAAGGAAAGTTTACAAAAGTGCACAAATCGAAAATATACAAAAATGCATAACCGAAAAAGGATCTATTTCTAAAATGTCTTTGACTTAAAAATGTAAACAATCTAGATCCTACCCTGCAAAACAGAAAGAGGTATATATTCGAATTGAAAACTTACCTTTCTTACCTCACGACCAAGAAATGGAAGGTGGCCGTCCTTGTGGCATGCACGCGCCTTGCTCCTATTCTTCGACTTGGAGTAGGGTTAGGAATCTTTGGGCCCTGACCTCTCTTGCCACTAAAGCCCAAGTCTCTGAAGTCCCTTGCATTGTTGAGAAGTCTTTGGACTCTTCTTTGCATTTCTGGCCCACTGTCCTTAGTCGATCTTCCTCTAGGAGCTTGTCGACCCATAAGCTGAACTTGTGGAAGAGTGCTCTTGATCTGCTCCTTGTCATTGCTCCTGGTGGCACCACTGGTGTTGAGACTTCCTCTAGATGCATGTCCTGAAGCTGGTAGCTTATCTGGTCCGAGTCTCTTTGTGTAGAAGTTGAATGCTCGTGTACTCGGCTGGATCGGCTGTACCGGTTGGACTGTACGAGGTACTGGCCGGAATGCCTTATGGACCGGCCAAGTTGATCCCAGAGTCGGCGGCGTCACCAATGGGACCGGCGGTATCATCCATGTCGCCACCAGTTGGGCTGGAGGTTTGGACCTCTCTGCCGGCAATGCTGATCGGTCCGGTCCTGTTGGTCGAGGGTCTGGCGGTACCGCTTGGGCCGGCAGACATGCCAAATGGCCTGGCTGTCTCGGGCAAGTTTCCTGGTCGGCTAGTCTGGTCTCCTGGCCGGCCATACGACCTGATGTCCCCATCATCCCCTCCCTCTTCAGTTGGTTTTGACCTCAAAACTAGTTCATCTGCATGGAAAGGGGCTCAGTCAGTTACGTTGAACGTGTTGGACACATTAAACTCACCTGGGAGCTCGATCCAGTAAGCGTTGTTGTTGATCCTCTCCAGCACTCTGAATGGTCCATCTCCTCTTGGTGCTAGCTTGGAACTCCTTAGGTTGGGGAACCTCTCCTGCCGTAGGTGTAGCCACACCCAATCGCCTGGTTGAAAGATCACCTCCTTTCTTCCCTTGTTAGCATGAGTCACGTACTGCCCGGTCCTCTTCTCCAAGTTGTCTGCTACCTTCTGATGTAACTTCCTTATGAACTCTACTTTGGATGCTCCATTGAGGTTGGTCATTTTTGCTGGTGGCAGTGGCGTTTGCTCCAATGGGGTGAGAGGGTTGAAGCCGTATACTACTTCAAAGGGTGTGTTCTTGGTTGTTGAGTGCACGGCTCGGTTGTAAGTGAACTCTATGAATGGTAGGCACTCCACCCAAGTCTTGAGGTTCTTCCCTAGCATTCTCATGAGAAGAGTTGATAGTGTCCGGTTGACAACTTCAGTTTGGCCATCGGTTTGAGGATGGCAGGTGGTAGAGAAGAGTAGCTTCGTGCCTAGCTTCCTCTAAAGGGTCCTCTCAGAAATGGCTTTGGAACTTGGTGTCCCTATCTGATACGATGGTTCTTGGCACTACATGAAGCCGTACTATCTCCCTGAAAAACAGCTCGGCTGTTTGCGTGGCATCATTGACATTGGCACATGGAATGAAGTGTGCCATCTTGGAGAATCTGTCCACCTCTACAAAGATTGCATCCTTGTGGTTGATCTTGGGTAGACCTAGAACGAAGTCCATTGAGATGTCCACCCATGGATGTGTAGGTATGGGCAGTGGGAGATACAACCCGTGAGGGCGCACTCGGGACTTCGCCTTTTTGCAAGTGATACATCTTGCACAATGGGCTTCTACTGACCTTTTGATGTGTGGCCAGTAGAAGTGCTCCTTGACCACTGCTAGAGTCTTGTCGACACCAAAGTGGCCCATGAGTCCTCCTCCGTGAGCTTCTCGGATGATAAGCTCTCGTAGTGATCCTTGTGGTATGCACAGCCTTCTCTCTCGGAACAAGAATCCCTCATGGATGTAGAACTTGCCATGACTCCCTGTGCCACACTCCTTGTAGCTCTCAACAAAGTCAGGATCATCCTTGTATAGGTCCTTGATGTGCTCGAATCCTAGGACCTTTGCCTACATGGTGGATATCAAGGCAAACCTCCTTGATAGTGCATCAGCTACCACATTGTCTTTGCCTTTCTTGTACTTGATGACGTACGAGAAGGTTTCTATGAACTCCATCCACCTGGCATGTCTCGTCTTGAGATTGGTTTGCCCTCTGAGGTGTTTGAGAGTCTCGTGATCAGTGTGGATCACAAACTCCTTGGACAGCAAGTAATGTTGCCAAGTCTCCAATGCCCGGAAAAGGGCATAAAGGTCCTTGTCGTAAGTGAGGTAGTTCAGTGAAGCACCACCTAGCTTCTCACTGAAGTATGTCACTGGCTTCCCTCCTTGGGTTAGCACTGCTCCTATGCCTATTCCAGAGGCATCACACTCCATTTCAAACATCTTGTTGAAGTCGGGTAGGACTAGCACTGGTGCATGTGTAAGGCTATCCTTCAAGGCCTGGAATGCCTTCTCCTGAGCTTCTCCCAAGCTGAATCCCACATTCTTCTTCACTACTGCCGTCAATGGTGAGGAAATACTGCTGAAGTTAGGCCAGTCCGTGGAAGCTCCTCACTTGGCTGATGTTGCTTGGTGTTGGCCACTCTTGAATGGCTCGAATCTTCTCTTCATCAACCTGTAGGCCCTGTGAACTTACAACAAAACCTAAGAAGACAAGCTTATCAGTACAAAAGATGCACTTCTTGAGATTGGCATAAAGCTCTTCTTGTCGAAGGGTTTTAAGCACCAACTCAAGATGTGTGAGGTGATCCCTTAAGCATTTACTATAAACTAATATGTCATCGAAATAAACTACAACGAACTTACTGATGTACGCCCTAAGAACTTGGTTCATAAGGCACATGAAGGTGCTTGGGGCATAAGCCAAGCCGAATGGCATGACTGTCCACTCATAGAGCCCTTGCTTTGTCTTGAAAGCAGTCTTCCATTCATCACCTTCCTTCATCCTGACCTGGTGGTATCCACTCTTGAGGTCTATCTTGGAGAAGACCGTGGCTCGACTCAGCTCATCTAGCATGTCATCCAGTCGTGGTATCGGATGCCGGTACTTGACTGTGATGTTGTTGATTGCTCGGCAGTCCACGCACATTCGCCAAGTCCCATCCTTCTTGGGCACTAGTAGCACTGGCACGGCACATGGACTGAGGCTCTCTCGAACATAGCCTTTCTCCAGGAGCTCCTTGACTTGCTTCTCAAGCTCCTTAGACTCCTCTGGACTCATCCGGTAGGCTGGCCGGTTGGGCAGGGCTGCTCCGGGCACGAGGTCGATCTGGTGCTCTATGCCTCGTAGGGGAGGTAAGCCTGTTGGTATCTCTTCCGGGAACACATCCTGGAACTTGTTGAGGAGAGCTGCTACTTCAGGAGATAGCTCTACCTGTTCTTTCTCTACATTCAACACTTCTTTGAAAACCATTAGTAGCATTAGATCCTTCGAGGTTAAAGCTCTCCGGACATGACTTGGTTGAATAAGAAAATTAGATTTAATGAGCTTCTTTTCTTTACTCATTTGCTGTTTAAGCTCATGTACCTGTGCAGGTGTGAGAGGAGCTAGACTGACCTTTCTTTTGTCATGCACAAAAGTGTAGAGATTAGTTCGGCCATCATGCTTGGTCTCTTTGTCAAACTGCCATGGGCTTCCTAGCAGAAGATGGCCAGCTTGCATGGGCACCACGTCGCACACGACTTGGTCTTGGTACTTGTCCACACTGAATGGCACAGTGACTTGCTCATGGATCTTGAGCTCCACTTTGTCATCGAGTCATCTCAGTCTATATGGTCGAGGATGCCTTGTCTTCTCTAGACCTAGCTTATCAACCATGTACGCACTAGCATTGTTAGTGCAAGAACCACCATCTATGATGAGGTTACATACCTTGCCCTTGATGGTGCAACGACTGTGGAAGATGTTCTCCCTTTGGATGGTCTCTGAAGGATCCACCATTGCACTGAGGATGCGTCTAGTGACCAACACTTCCCCCACATAAGGGTACTCAATATCACCGTATTTTCCTTCTGGTTCATAGTCCTCTTCATCTTGGGACTCATACTCTCCAGCCTCCGTAATCAGCATGACCCGGTTGTTTGGGCACTCCCTTGAGATGTGTCCACGACCCCTACACTTGAAACAAGTGATGTCACGTGATCTTTGAGGGTTAGAGGACTTACTAGACTCTCTCTGGTCACGGGTTGGCTCAGGAGGCTTGCTCTTGAACCTTGACTCGATCTCTATGCTTTTGCCTTTGTCTACGGGCTTGGGAATATTGACATAGGAAAATCAAATAAGACCTATCTTGACCTACAAGGCAAGTGTGAGCACGAAAATTCAGTTTGAATAACAAGGGAAATGAAAAAGGAGGGAGTTATTATTAACCACATGGTTAAAATGGTTAAATAGCTACTTTGGGAGAAGAATCAAGGTGAAAAGGACATGTCCATGCTGCACACAGTCTTGGTAACCACACCAAACAGTCATGCCTGCTGCACACAGTCTTGGTAACCACACCAAACAGTCATGAGACAGTCTGCAGCTCTTCTCCTCTCTTCTCATTGGTTGTTGACAGGCTCCTCCTCTATTCAAACTCATCCACAAGTTTGAATTCGTTTTCTTTTGTGTTCACATTGTAAATCCTCTATAAAAGGGCTGTAAAGACTCAATGTATAATATACTCTTAGGGGATTCTTCTCCATAAGTCTAAATCATTTCTCATTTTCTCATACTTCTCTTTGAGTTTTCAGATTCAATTCTTCACATTTCTCCTCTATAATCTCAATATTCTTTCATGGTATCAGAGCATAAGATCATTCTCTTATCTTTTCTACTCAAATCTCTCAGTTTCTAATCTAAAATTCTGTCAAAAATCTCTCAGTCTTTAGACTAAAAACTCACGGTTTCATTCAACCATAAAAGCTGCTTCTTTTGAGCTCTTCAAAGCCTAACAATGGAGGATACAGTTCAAATTAGTTCCAGCCTGAAACCTACGGTGATAGCAGTAGTTCTCAAAGGCTTGAACTACACATTATGGTCAAGAACCATCAAGACAGCCATTTGTGGAAAAGGACTTTGGAATCACATCTTGGAGGATAATACTCCATCTATAGATGATCCAAAGGAGAAGAAGGATGAGGCAACAAGAAAAGAAGAAGCTAGGTGGTTCCAAGAAGATCAATCAGTCCTTGGATTACTCCAAAATTCATTGGACCCATCCATTCTTGAAGCTTATTCACATTGTGAAACTGCCAAGTCTCTTTGGGACACTCTCAAGAGGGTGTATGGGGATGTTTCAAACCTCAGCCATGTGTATGAGGTTAAGAAGGCTCTCAATGATCTACACCAAGAGGATATGGAGTTCACAAAATTCCTGGGCAAGTTCCAGTCAACATGGTCCGAGTTTGACATGTTGAGACCAAGTTCTATGGATCCAAAGGTGCTTAATGAAAGGAAGGAACAAGACAAGATATTTGGGCTCCTTCTCAACCTAAATCCAGCCTTTAAGGATGTGATTAAGTCCATCCTAAGAGAGCCAAAACTCCCTGATTTCGAAGAGGTGTGCTCACGGATTCAAAAGGAGCAAGGCAACATTGGTTTGTTTGGTGGTAAAGGAGAACTAGTCATGGCCAACAAAAGCGTCTTTAAGCAAGAGGATAGGAAGAGTGTGATGTGTGAGCATTGTAAGAGGAATGGCCACATCAAGGACAAGTGCTGGATACTTCATCCTCATCTCAAGCCAAACCGGTTCAAGGATTCAAAGGCTAACATCTCTCAAATGGTTGCGACTGAACCCGCAAGTTCATCCAACCAAGGAGGGGAGCTAGCTATGAATGTATCCATGGAGTATGTTAAGAAGAGTGACTTGGAGGATCTCATCAAGGCCTATGCCTCAAAACTCTCCGGTATCACACTCTACTCCCATAAATCGCTTGATAAACCAGATCATAAGTTGGTAGTGGATTCAGGTGCTTCTCACCATATGATTAGCAATGATAGGTTGTTAAATAACATTGAACCATGTCTAGGACAAGTAACTATAGCTGATGGTAAGGGTATTCCAATTGAAGGAACCGGAAAATTAAGACTATTTGACAAAGAAACTAATGCATTCTTTGTACCTAAATTTAAGTCTAATCTAGTTTCTGTCAAAGGGGCTACTAAAGACCTCAATTGCAATGTTACATTTGGGCCTAACAATGTTTACTTTCAGGATATTAAGAGTGGTAAGATACTTGGAGGTGGTGTAACTCAAGATGAGCTCTATGTTCTTGAAGACCCTCCAAGCAATTTGGATTCCTTAGCTTTCAAATCCTGTGTTTTGCTAATAAAGATGTCTTATGGCATGCTAGATTAGGACATCCTCATGCTCGTGCTTTAAGCTTAATAATTCCTAATGTCGCTTATGATCACTCAGTTTGTGAGGCTTGTATCCTTGGCAAACATTGTCGTGTTGTTTTCCTTAAATCGTCTACAATTTATGAGCATTGCTTTGATTTAGTACATTCCGATGTTTGGACCTCACCTTGCATGTCTAGAGATAGGAATAAATACTTTGTGACCTTTATAGATGAGAAATCGAAATATACATGGGTTACATTACTTCCATCTAAAGATAGGGTTTATGAGGCATTTATAAACTTTCATAATTATGTTACTAATCAATTCAATGCCAAGATCAAAGTGTTAAGATCAGATAATGGAGAGGAATACACAAGTCAAAGATTCAAAGCTCATCTAAACAAACATGGAATACTACATCAAACTAGCTGTCCACACACACCACAACAAAATGGAGTTGCTGAAAGGAAGAACCGACACTTAATGGAAGTAGCAAGATCCATGATGTTTCATACCAATGTTCCTAAAAGTTTTTGGGAGATGCAGTCTTGGTTGCTTGCTACCTCATCAATCGGATTCCAACCAAAGTCTTGCAAGATATATCCCCATTTGAGGTACTCAATAAAACTAAACCTTCCATTGATCATTTACGTGTATTTGGGTGTGTGTGCTTTGTGTATGTTCGAGGTGATCTAAGAAACAAGTTGGAGGCAAAGAGCATCAAGTGTATGTTCCTTGGATATTCGACAACACAAAAGGGTTATAAGTGCTATGATCCGAGCAACAACAGGACATATGTGTCTAGAGATGTTAAGTTCATAGAAGAACGAAGCTATTATGATCAGAAAGATTGGGAAGGATTGAAGGATCTCTCAAGGTCACCTTCTGATTTGGCTACGAGTTTGAGGTTTCTCTTGAATCATTTGGGAAATGATCTGCCAAAGGATTCAAAACACGAAGAAACAAGAACCTTAAGTAGTTCACAAGATACCCAAGAGAATGAACAAGGGGTGGTAACTCAAGAACCAACTCCAATCCAAGAAGAAGCTATGGCCCAAAATCAAGAACAAGACGACTTGGAAGTGGGTATAGAGGAACCTATTCACCAAAAGGAAGAGGAAACGGTTGTAGAGGAGGCTGCACCACCTGTTCAGCATTTAAGGAGGAGTACTAGACTTAGGAACACTAGGGTATTCTACAACAACCAGGCCGTGGCTCATCCCATACAAGCTGTTTGTTCCCTTGACCTCTTGCCATCTAGTTATCAAGCATTCCTTGGAAAGATTGAACAAAGTCAGATTCCAAGGACTTATGAAGAAGCTAAGAGCAAGAAAGAATGGTTAGATGCAGTAAGAGATGAGAAGGGAGCTATGGAAAGGAATCATACATGGGATATACAAGAACTTCCCAAAGGCAAGAAGGCTGTAAGTTCCAAGTGGGTGTTCACCATCAGGTATAAGAGAAATGGGGACATAGAAAGGTACAAGGCACGTCTAGTTGCAAGAGGTTTTACTCAGACATATGGAGAGGACTATGCTGATACATTTGCACCGGTGGCTAGGCTACCCACTGTAAGGGTTGTTCTTTCACTAGCTACGAATCTTACTTGGAACTTATGGCAAATGGATGTCAAGAACGCATTCCTACAAGGAGAACTTGAAGAGGAAGTGTATATGACTCCACCACCAGGCCTTGAAGATCTTTGCAAAGAGGGACAAGTTCTAAGACTTAGGAAGGCAATATATGGGTTGAAGCAGTCACCAAGGGCCTGGTATCACAAATTAAGCTCCACACTTACTGATAATGGGTTTAGGAAATCCCATTCAGATCATACTTTGTTCACTCGTCAAAACTCCAAAGGAATCGTGGCGGTCTTGGTTTATGGGGATGACCTTATCATCACAGGAGATGATAAGGAAGGAATTCAGTCCACAAAGGCCTTCTTAAACAGATCATTTGACATCAAGGATCTTGGAGAGTTGAAGTACTTCTTGGGTATTGAAGTGTGTCGGTCTCAAGAAGGGCTCTTTCTATCCCAAAGAAAGTATGCTCTTGATCTGTTGACAGACACGGAAAAGCTTGGGGCTAAACCGGCCAAAACTCCTCTTGAAAATGGCTACAAGGTCAACGGAAAGGGGGAGAAAGCTGATGAGTTATTTAAGGATGTTTCTCAGTATAGGAGACTAGTTGGGAAGCTGATCTACCTCACCCTCACACGACCAGACTTGTGTTTTGCTGTGAATCAAGTGAGTCAACATATGCAAAAGCCTACTGTATATCATTGGAGCATGGTAGAAAGGATCCTTATTTACATCAAAGGATCTCCTGGTCAAGGTATATGGATGGGCAAGAATGGGAACACTGAGATTGTCGGGTATTGTGATGCGGATTGGGCTGGTGATAGGGTGGATAGGAAATCAACCACTGGGTATTGCACCTTCGGTGGTGGGAACTTAGTCACTTGGAAGACTAAGAAGCAGAAGGTGGTATCATGTTCTAGTGCTGAAGCAGAATATAGGGCTATGAGGAAGCTGACAAATGAAGTAACTTGGCTCAAAGCACTCTTGAAAGATTTCGGTATTGCACAACCAGGGCCAATTACCTTCCATTGTGATAATCATGCAGCCATTCACATAGCTTCAAACTCAGTGTTTCACGAGAGGACCAAACACATAGAGATCGACTGCCATAAGGTTAGGGAGAAAGTTCAAGATGGAACCATTCTGCCATGTTATACAAGGAGTGAAGACCAACTAGCTGACATCTTCACAAAGGCAGTAAGTCTCAAAGTTTGCAAGAACATCTTTAGCAAACTTGGGCTTGTTGATTTATCACACCCATGATCAAAGGTCTCCTAATCCAAGAGCAACACACTCTTTTCCCTTATTAAGGTTTTGTCCCAAGTGGTTTTCCTTAATAAGGTTTTTAATGAGGTGTTGCCTTGGGTTCCCAAGCTTAAGACTTTAGGGTGATTCCAAAGTCTTTAGCTTGAGGGGAGTATTGACATAGGAAAATCAAATAAGACCTATCTTGACCTACAAGGCAAGTGTGAGCACGAAAATTCAGTTTGAATAACAAAGGAAATGAAAAAGGATGGGTTATTATTAACCACATGGTTGAAATGGTTAAATAGCTACCTTGGGAGAAGAATCAAGGTGAAAAGGACATGCCCATGCTGCACACAGTCTTGGCAACCACACCAAACAGTCATGCCTGCTGCACACAGTCTTGGTAACCACACCAAACAGTCATGCCTGCTGCACACAGTCTTGGTAACCACACCAAACAGTCATGCCTGCTGTCTCCTCTCTTCTCATTGGTTGTTGACAGGCTCCTCCTCTATTCAAACTCATCCACAAGTTTGAATTCGTTTTCTTTTGTGTTCACATTGTAAATCCTCTATAAAAGGGCTGTAAAGACTCAATGTATAATATACTCTTAGGGGATTCTTCTCCATAAGTCTAAGTCATTTCTCATTTTCTCATACTTCTCTTTGAGTTTTCAGATTCAATTCTTCACATTTCTCCTCTATAATCTCAATATTCTTTCAGGGAATGTTGCTTGGTGCCCAAGGTGTCTTAGGCTTGCTGCGGATGTCTTGGCTCTTACGTTTTATGTGCTGCTCAGCCTAGACAGATAGGTGGAACAAGTCCTTCAAGTCATTGTAGATTTGCCTTTCCACCTTGCAGTTGATTCTTTCTTGAACTCCATCCAAGAATTGTGCCATCAAATCTTCCTCATCGTCATTGAGTTCCAGCCTGTTCCTTAGTCTCTCAAACTCTTCATAATACTCCTCTACTGATCTGGTACCCTGCTTAAGAGTACGAAAACGTCGTTGCAAATCTCTATGAAAATAAGGTAGAACAAACCTTTGTCTCATGAGGTCTTTCATGTCGACCCATGAGTCCACGAGCCTCAATCTTTTCCTCCTTCGGTCAGACACCTCATGATCCCACCAGATGAAGGTATTGTCCGTGAGTTGTGCTACTACCATGGAGACTCTCCTAGGGCCTGGTTGGTTGTAGTGATCGAAGATGTGATCCATCCTTCTCTCCCAATCTAGGTAGGCCTCGGGGTCTACTTTTCCTACGAAACTCGGAGGTATTAGCTTAACATCAGGATGAGTTACCCGGTTATAGGCATGTTCATCTCCATCCTCATGATGTCTAGGAGGCATCCTTGGTCTCTGGTGATGTCCATATGGCTCGAAGCCATCACCTTCTGCCTCTGGTTGCCGTGGAGGTCCTCTCGGCCTATGGTGATAGTTATGAGGTTGTGCATCCTCATCTCCATCTGGCTGGGGCTCCTCCTGTTTGTGTCGTGTCCTAAGGTGCTCAGGACCCTCAGCACGGTCTTGCTCAGCTCTCACGTGCCTTATGGTCTGGAATCTCACAGGCCTCTCCACGCGTTCCAACCTCTTGCCTATTGATGCGAGTTGCGTTTGGAGGGTGGTAAACATGGCCATCATGGCCTCAGTTGCATCTCTATTCTCTTCTGCCATTGTGCTACAAGAAAGAAACACAAGTTATTTTGCTCCTAAATCGATTAGGAGGGTTTTTTTTTATAGAAGAATTAGAATTTGCAAAAAGGAAAAAGTTGAGAAAAAGGAAAAACCTAAAAAAAGGAAAGTTTAGAAAAATGAAAACTTCCTACAACTTGTGCTAGCTGTCCAATTGAATTCTTTTGGTATTTTTTCTATTTTCTTTTTCTTTTCTTTTTAATTTAACTTAAAAATAATGGAAATATGATTTGAACAAAAAGGAAAACGTGAATGGCAATGCAAAAATGAATCTAAGCCTTAGTGATACACGTAGAAGCTAGATGCACTCGGTTTGGAGTTTAGTGTTATTTTTTTTTCTTGAATGCGACTTAAACTAATGCCAGAACAAGAAACAAAGCTAACTAAAGGATAGAAACAACCTGGTTTAGGAGCTTTAAGCTCTGATACCAAAATGATACAAGCCTCGATTCAAGGCTTATATGTACGTGAGCTGTTTGGAGAAGGTTAGGTGAGAAACTCGACCTTAGACTTCTTCGATAGGGGTTTTTGGTTTGGTATTGGATGGAAGGGTGAGGTGAACCACACGAGGGGTGATGAACCTCGTGATAAATCACAAACTTAGAGCTAGGAGGGTTGGTCTCGACAAGATTCTAAGCCCACAATTCTCTTTTGAGAAAAAGCTTGTTGGAAGAAAGTTCTACTTTGTTAATATCAAAAAGGTTGTCGAACTACAATGCTGGAAGGATCCTTATTAATATGCTCGACAGCTTGACCTTCTAGGGTCGACTCAAAGAAAGAAAAGGAAAGTTTACAAAAGTGCACAAATAGAAAATGTACAAAAGTGTATAATCGAAAAAGGACCGATTTCTAAAATGTCTTTGACTCAAAAATGTAAACAATCTAGATCCTACCCTGCAAAACAGAAAGAGGGATATATTCGAATTGAAAACTTACCTTTCTTACCTCACGGCCAAGAAATGGAAGGTGGCTATCTTTGTGGCCTGCACGCGCCTTGCTCCTACTCTTTGACTTGGAGTAGGGTTAGGAATCTTTGGGCCCTGACCTCTCTTGCCACTAAAGCCCAAGTCTCTGAAGTCCCTTGTATTGTTGAGAAGTCTTTGGACTCTTCTTTGCACTTCTGGCCCACTGTTCTTAGTCGATCTTCCTCTAGGAGCTTGTTGACCCATAAGCTGAACTTGTGGAAAAGTGCTCTTGATATGCTCCTTGTCATTGCTCCTGGTGGCACCACTGGTGTTGAGACTTCCTCTAGATGCATGTTCTGAAGCTGGTAGCTTATCTGGTCCGAGTCTCCTTGTGTAGAAGTTGAAATGCTCGTGTACTCGGCTGGATCGGCTGTACCGGCTGTACCGGCTAGACTGTGCGAGGTACTGGCCGGAATGCCTTTTGGACCGGCCAAGTTGATCCCGGAGTCGGTGGCGTCACCAATGGGACCGGTGATGTCATCCACGTCGCCACCAGTTGGACCGGAGATTTGGGCCTCTCCATCGGCAATGCTGATCGGTATGGTCCTATTGGTCGAGGGTCCGGCGGTACCGCTTGGGACGGCATATGTGCCAAATGATCCGGCTGTCTCGGGCAAGCTTCCTGGTCGGCCAGTCTAGTCTCCTGACCGGCCATACGACCTGATGTACCCATCAATATGGCTCTTGTGTCGACTCACTAAGTCTGGATTTGTGATCTCATGACAAGTGCTTTCACATTTTTGAGTGGTGGTTTCCGATCCACAATTTTATCCATCAAGTTAGTTCTTTAGATCTTTTTATCCATGTGTTACAAAGTGACATTCTAATCGTTTCAATTCAACCCCTATCATTTGTTTGATGTTTTCTTTTATTTTTTATCGAAAAACCATTCCTTTGTTCGTTTTGATATTTTCGAAGTTGTTTGACTCAACTGGAAATCTATTTGGATCGTACAATATTTCAAAAATGTTCTATTTCTTGCCTATGTTATTATTTTAAACGAAAATTAAAAAAAACGAAAAAATGTTTTCTTGCGTTATTATTATTTTTAACTAAACTTCAAAAAATATTGTACTTCGTTTGTTTTAAATATTTTATTTCAAAGATTGATTTATTTTTGGGTAATTATCTATAATCATTCACATTCATCCCATAATCGTTCAAATAATCCCGTATTATTCATGATTACTCATATGACCCAAAACTTTGGTTAAAAGTCATGTAAACCATGATAACATGATTTATTTACAATTATGCCATTTTTTTGAAAAAAAACAAAATTAAATCAGTAATTATGCATACGGTCGTGTCTGTTCAAGTATTGGTCGTGTCTTTTCAGTTTTAATAAATGTGATCGAACCCCTAAACTTTTCACCATTTGTGACTTCTGATTTCTGAAACAGAAAACTCTTTCACCATTCCCGGCTTCTCACTGGAAAAGTTTTTGGAATGATGGAATGCTTCTCACTGGAGTTATTGAAAGTGTAAGACTTCTAACTTCCAACATGGAAGGTTTAGAAGCAAAAGTAAATACAATAGATGAGAAAGTGACTTCATTACAATTAGAGTTTCGTGAGAAGATTTCAAATCTAGAGAAATCTGTTGAGCATGTTGCAAAGTCGAGTGCTCATGAACACGAAGAGGATGGAGCAAGCAACAAAGAAATGGTACGTAGTTTCTTCGTTTTTAAATTGATGGCAGTTTTTATATGTCATGGCAGGTTGTTTACATGGCACACTTATTTTTGTTTTATATTGTTGATAGATTTGTTATTTTACTATGGCAGTTTTTGTATATATGTGGTAGCAGACTTGTTTGTTATGTGTTGTTAGGTGACATATTTGTTATTTACTGTGGCAATTTTTGTAAATATGTGGTAGCAAACTTGTTTGTCATGTTTTATTATGTGACAAATTTGTTATTTTATTGTGGCAGTTTTTGTATATATGTTGTAACAGACTTGTTTGTCATGTTTTATTAGGTGACGGATTTGTTATGTTGCAGTCTTTTTGTATATATGTGGTGACAAACTTATGTTTCGTTTACCGCAGTTTTGCTTGTACTTAGTGGCACATTTTTTAATGTTGACAGACTTATTGTTGTTACTACTTTATATGCAGTCTTGGATGGCAAAAACGCGAGCTATATCACACGACGAGACTCCTATTCACTGTGTTATAAAGAAAAATTATGCACGATCTAAGAAAAAAGGAGAAAAGTTAGATGATGCGAGTACAGGAATGCCTGAGGAGAATTTGAGAACCCCAGGTAACAAGAATGGGTCAAAAGATCATGTTAGAACCCCGGGTAACATGAGTGGATCACAATCAAATGTGAGAACCCCAGGTAATATGAGTGGATCACAACCAGATGTGAGAACCCCAAGTGAAAAGAAATCCAATTTGTCAAAAAAAAAGGTGATTTGTCTGTTGAAACTTTTTCCGACCCCATTGTTCAAGAGTCGAACAAATTATTTGGTACATCTCTAAATGCTATGGTAAGTCAAATAAAACTTTTGGATGATAAAGCGGATTTAGAAAAACGTCAACCGCAATTTGTGAGGACCGAAGAAAGCCCTTTTGAAGGGAATTCTACTATGAAGAGAATTGTTGTGAAAGGTGTAAACCCAACACAACCACCACCAAAAACTTCAAATGATTTGTTTGCCCTGGTGCATAAATTTTTGCAATGTGTACCCTTCACCAACAACATACGATCCATTTGCCCTTGTTAAAGAGCATAAGATGTGAAAATTAATGGAATTCATAAAACGTGATGAGTATGTTATTCTTATATTATTAATTTCTTATTATTAATCTCTTCATGTATATATAACTTGTTAGCTTATATAGGAAGGAACCAATTGGATCATGGGATTCGGGAGTTGGATTCTACATGATAATAATTACTCCAAGGGATAAATGGCCTAAATCTGATTATAGTGGTTGGCTGATACGGTACATTATTACTTTGTTTACTTGATGGCAGTTTTATTTAGATGGCATTATATGGTAGATTTGTGTATTTCGATGGCAGTTTGTATTATGTTGATAACAGATTTGTTTTATTTAGTTTACTGATTTGTTTTATTTTGTTGGTAGATTTGTTTTATTTTGATGGCATATTTGTTGTATTTTGCTATTAGATTTATTTTTTCAATGATAGTTTTGTTTTTTGATTGGCAGTTTTGTTTAGGATATGTCTTATTTTGCTAGCAGATTTTTTTTGT
This sequence comes from Pugionium cornutum, assembly GCA_018901935.1. Taxonomy (NCBI): domain Eukaryota; kingdom Viridiplantae; phylum Streptophyta; class Magnoliopsida; order Brassicales; family Brassicaceae; genus Pugionium; species Pugionium cornutum. The sequence continues at coordinate 21,908,891 of CM032161.1, forward strand.
CATAACAGTTTTGTTTAGGATATGTTTTATTTTGATAGCAGATTTGTTTTACCTATAGTAATTTGTTTGTTTTTTGTATTACAACATCTATGTTCTGCGATGACTATGTTCCATAAGCGGTCCATGCGCTGTCCATCCCCATATCAGTCTTCACGTATTGATTTTGTATACCCTTGGTTGTGAAGTCTTGGGTACATGACTACGTGAAGATCAATAAAGATCCTAAGAAATTTTTTTTCGAAGTTTGCTACAGACTGATGGTTAATGGTGCAATACCGCAGGATTCAGGGATGAATAAGAAATGGTACATCGATGTGGACCATTTGTATGCCTATGTTTTTGTTAACTCGAACCATTGGATAGATGTGGACATTCTGCAGAAGGAAACAATCCATGTATATGACAGCATACCTCACGTGGTGCCAGATGACAAAACATTCTTCAGTATTGTAGGCCCTTCACCAGAATGATTCCCATTATGTTGAACAAATGGGTTTCGTCTAACATTTAGAAGAAGAGTGAAAAGCAATTTAGGATTACAAGATTGAAGAATATTCCTCGAAACTTTGTTCCAGGAGATTTTGATGTCTATGCTATTAAATACATTTAGTGTCTTGCTATTGGGTCTTTATTTGATGGTTTGAATAACCAGAACATCCATGCATTGCGTGAGAAGTTGGCTGCTGAAATACTTGAAGAGTTTGCGGAACCCTCATTTCATTTATCTAACCCCTTACTACGTGCTTTTGAGTTCAAAATTTTGTGTCTGACATATTCACAATGATAGACTTGATTAGTTTTTTACAAGTTTGGTTGGAGACTTAATTAATTTATGATCACATACTTATTAGTTAATGATGACAAACTTATTTGTTTGCCTGTAGACTTATATTTGTAATCTGTCATCGATGGCAGTATGTATTATGGGATTTAGTGATGAGGACATCAGGTCGTACATCCAGCCAGGTGACCAGACTGGCCGACCAGGAAGCTTGCCCGAGACAGCAGGACCATCTGGCGCGCCTGCCGGACCAGACAGTACCGCCAGACCGTCGACCTATAGGACCAGACCGGTCAACATCGCCGGCGGAGAGGCCCAAGCTTCCGGCACACTTGGTGGGGACGTGAATGACACCGCTGGTCCCCCTGATGACACCACCGACTCTGGGATCAACTTGGCCGGTCCTGAAGTCATTCCGGCCAGTACCGCGCACAGTCCAGCCGGTACAGGCCATCCAGCCGAGTACACGCACACTTCCACTTCTACACAAGAGGACTCGGACCAAATGAGCTACCAGCTCCAGGACATGCACTTAGAGGAAGTATCTACACCAGTGGTACCTCCAGGAGCAATGACAAGAAGCAGATCAAGAGCACTCTTCCACAAATTCAGCTTATGGGTCGACAAGCTTCTAGAGGAAGAGCAGCTAAGGACAATGGGCCAGAAGAGCAAATTAGAGTCCAAAGGCTTCTCAACAACACAAGGAACATCAGAGACTTGGGCTTTAGTGGCAAGAGAGGTCAGGGCCCAAAGATATTTAACCCTACTCCAAGTCGAAGACTAGGAGCAAGGCGCGTGCATGCCACAAGGACGGCCACCTTCCATTTCTTGGCCGTGAGGTGAGTTAAGGTAAGTTTACATTCGAATATATGCCTCTTTCTGTTTTGCAGGGTAGGATCTAGTTGCTTTACATTTTTGAGTCAAGAACATTTTAGGAATAGGTCCTTTTTCGGTTCTACACTTTTGTATTTTTTCCTTTTGTGCACTTTTGTAAACTTTCCTTTTTTTATTTGAGTCGACCCTAGTAGGTCAAGCTGTCGAGCATATTAATAAGGCTCCTTCCAGCATTGTAGTTCGACAACCTTTTGATTATTAATAAAGTAGAACTTTTCCCTACAAGTTTTCTCTCTAAGAATCTTGTGCGCTTAGAACCTAGTTGAGACCAGCCCTCCTAGCTCTAAGTTTGTGATTTATCACGAGGTTCATCACCCCTCGTGTGGTTCACTTCACCCTTCCATCGTTTACCAACCAGAAAACCCCTATCCAGAAGCCTAAGGTTGAGTTTCTCACCTAATCTTCTACAAACAGCCCACGCGCATACATCCTTGAATCAAGGCTTGTATCATTTTGGTATCAGAGCTTAAAGCTCCTAAACCAGGTTGTTTCTATCCTTTTGCTTGTTTTGTTTTGTGTTCTTGCATTAGTTTAAGTCGCATCCAAGAAAAATCAAAAAAATAACCTCAAACTCCAAACCGAGTGCATCTAGCCTCCTACGTGTATCACTAGGGTTTAGATTCACTTTTTGCATTGCATACACGTTTTCCTTTTTGTTTAATTCATATTTCCATTAGTTTTAAGTTAAATTAAAAAGAAAACAAAAAGAAAAGAAAAGAAAATAGGAAAATACACAAAAGAATTCGAATTGGACAGCTAGCACAAGTTGTCTAGGAAGTTTCCTTTTTTCGAATTTCCTTTCTTTAGAATTTTTCCTTTTTGCATTTTTTTCAAACCACATATAAAAAGAAAACTCTCCTAATAATTTAGGAGCACCCTAATTGTCTTCTTTCTTTGTAGCACACATGGGAGAAGAGAATAGAGACGCAGCTGAAGCCATGATGGCCATGTTCACCACACTCCAAACACAACTCGCATCCATGGGCGAGAGGTTGGAGCGCGTGGAGAGACCAGTAAGATTCCAGGCCATAAGGCACGTGAGAGCTGAGCAAGACCGTCCTGAGGGTCCTGAGTACCTTAGGACACGGCACGAACAGGAGGAACCCCAGCCAGATGGAGATGAGAACACGCAACCTCATAACTATCACCATAGGCCGAGAGGACCTCCACGGCAACCAGAGGCAGAAGATGATGGCTTTGAGCCATATGGTCTTCACCAGAGACCAAGAATGCCTCCTAGACGTCATGAGGATGGAGATGAACACACCTATAACCGGGTAATTCATCCTGATGTTAAACTAACTCCTCCAACTTTTGCAGGAAAAGTAGACCCCGAGGCTTACCTAGATTGGGAGAAGCGAATGGATCATATCTTTGATCACTACAACCAACCAGGACCTAGGAGAGTCTCAATGGCAGTAGCACAACTCACGGACAATGCCCTCATCTGGTGGGATCGTGAGGTATCTGACAGAAGGAGGAAGAGAATGAGACCCGTAGACTCATGGGTCGACATGAAAGACCTCATGCGACAAAGGTATGTTCCACCTTACTTTCATAGGGATTTACAACGACGTTTTCGTACTCTTAAGCAGGGTACCAGATCAGTAGAGGAGTATTATGAAGAGTTTGAGAGACTAAGGAACAGGCTGGAACTCAATGACGATGAGGAAGATTTGATGGCACAATTCTTGGATGGAGTTCAAGAAAGAATCAACTGCAAGGTGGAAAGGCAAATCTACAATGACTTGAAGGACTTGTTCCACCTATCTGTCTAGGCTGAGCAGCACATAAAACGTAAGAGCCAAGACATCCGCAGCAAGCCTAAGACACCTTGGGCACCAAGCAACATTCCCTGAAAGAATATTGAGATTATAGAGGAGAAATGTGAAGAATTGAATCTGAAAACTCAAAGAGAAGTATGAGAAAATGAGAAATGACTTAGACTTATGGAGAAGAATCCCCTAAGAGTATATTATACATTGAGTCTTTACAGCCCTTTTATAGAGGATTTACAATGTGAACACAAAAGAAAACGAATTCAAACTTGTGGATGAGTTTGAATAGAGGAGGAGCCTGTCAACAACCAATGAGAAGAGAGGAGAAGAGCTGCAGACTGTCTCATGACTGTTTGGTGTGGTTACCAAGACTGTGTGCAGCAGGCATGACTGTTTGGTGTGGTTACCAAGACTGTGTGCAGCATGGACATGTCCTTTTCACCTTGATTCTTCTCCCAAGGTAGCTATTTAACCATTTTAACCATGTGGTTAATAATAACTCCCTCCTTTTTCATTTCCCTTGTTATTCAAACTGAATTTTCGTGCTCACACTTGCCTTGTAGGTCAAGATAGGTCTTATTTGATTTTCCTATGTCAATATTCCCAAGCCCGTAGACAAAGGCAAAAGCATAGAGATCGAGTCAAGGTTCAAGAGCAAGCCTCCTGAGCCAACCCGTGACCAGAGAGAGTCTAGTAAGTCCTCTAACCCTCAAAGATCACGTGACATCACTTGTTTCAAGTGTAGGGGTCGTGGACACATCTCAAGGGAGTGCCCAAACAACCGGGTCATGCTGATTACGGAGGCTGGAGAGTATGAGTCCCAAGATGAAGAGGACTATGAACCAGAAGGAAAATACGGTGATATTGAGTACCCTTATGTGGGGGAAGTGTTGGTCACTAGACGCATCCTCAGTGCAATGGTGGATCCTTCAGAGACCATCCAAAGGGAGAACATCTTCCACAGCCGTTGCACCATCAAGGGAAAGGTATGTAACCTCATCATAGATGGTGGTTCTTGCACTAACGTTGCTAGTGCGTATATGGTTGATAAGCTAGGTCTAGAAAGGACACGGCATCCTCGACCATATAAACTGAGATGGCTTGATGTTAAAGTGGAGCTCAAGATTCATGAGCAAGTCACTGTGCCATTCAGTGTGGGGAAGTACCAAGACCAGGTCGTGTGCGACGTGGTGCCCATGCAAGCTGGCCATCTTCTACTAGGAAGACCATGGAAGTTTGACAAAGAGACCCGGCATGATGGCAGAACCAATCTCTACACCTTCGTGCATGACAAGAGAAAGGTCAGCCTAGCTCCTCTTACACCTGCCCAAGTACATGAGCTACAACTCCAAATGAGTAAAGAAAAGAAACTTGTCAAGTCTAACTTTCTTATTCAACCTAGTCATGTCCGGAGAGCTTTAGCCTCGAAGGACGTAATGTTACTAATGGTTTTCAAGGAAGTGTTGAGTATAGAACAGGGACAGGTAGAGCTACCTCATGAAGTAGCCACACTCCTCAACAAATTCCAGGATGTATTTCCAAGGAGATACCAGCAGGCTTGCCTCCTTTACGTGGCATAGAACATCAGATTGATCTAGTGCCCGGAGCAGCCCTGCCCAACCGGCCAGCCTACCGGATGAGTCCAGAGGAGTCCAAGGAGCTTGAGAAGCAAGTCAAGGAGCTCCTGGAGAAAGGATATGTTCGAGAGAGCCTCAGTCCATGTGCTGTACCAGTGCTGCTAGTGCCCAAGAAGGATGGGACTTGGCGCATGTGCGTGGACTGCCGAGCAATCAACAACATCACAGTCAAGTATAGGCATCCAATACCACGACTGGATGACATGCTAGATGAGCTGAGTGGAGCCACGGTCTTCTCCAAGATAGACCTGAAAAGTGGATACCACCAGGTAAGAATGAAGGAAGGTGATGAGTGGAAGACTGCTTTCAAGACAAAGCAAGGGCTCTACGAGTGGACAGTCATGCCATTTGGCTTGAATAATGCCCCAAGCACCTTCATGCGCCTTATGAACCAAGTTCTTAGGGCGTACATCAGTAAGTTTGTGGTAGTTTATTTTGATGACATACTTGTTTATAGTAAGTGCCTACGGGAACACCTCACACATCTTGAGATGGTCCTTAAAACCCTTCGACAAGAAGAGCTTTATGCCAATCTCAAGAAGTGCATCTTTTGTACTGATAAGCTTGTCTTCTTAGGTTTTGTTGTAAGTTCACAAGGCCTACAGGTTGATGAAGAGAAGATTCGAGCCATTCAAGAGTGGCCAACACCAAGCAACATCAGCCAAGTGAGGAGCTTCCACGGACTGGCCTAACTTCAGCAGTATTTCCTCACCATTGACGGCAGTAGTGAAGAAGAATGTGGGATTCAGCTTGGGAGAAGCTCAGGAGAAGGCATTCCAGGCCTTGAAGGATAGCCTTACACATGCACCAGTGCTAGTCCTACCCGACTTCAACAAGATGTTTGAAATGGAGTGTGATGCCTCTGGAATAGGCATAGGAGCAGTGCTAACCCAAGGAGGGAGGCCAGTGACATACTTCAGTGAGAAGCTAGGTGGTGCTTCACTGAACTACCTCACTTACGACAAGGACCTTTATGCCCTTTTCCGGGCATTGGAGACTTGGCAACATTACTTGCTGTCCAAGGAGTTTGTGATCCACACTGATCACGAGACTCTCAAACACCTCAGAGGGCAAACCAATCTCAAGAGGAGACATGCCAGGTGGATGGAGTTCATAGAGACCTTCCCGTACATCATCAAGTACAAGAAGGGCAAAGACAATGTGGTAGCCGATGCACTATCAAGGAGGTTTGCCTTGATATCAACCATGGAGGCAAAAGTCCTAGGATTCGAGCACATCAAGGATCTATACAAAGATGATCCTGACCTTGCTGAGAGCTACAAGGAGTGTAGCACAGGGAGTCATGGCAAATTCTACATCCATGAGGGATTCTTGTTCCGAGAAAGAAGGCTGTGCATACCACAAGGATCACTAAGGGAGCTTATCATCCGAGAAGCTCATGGAGGAGGACTCATGGGCCACTTTGGTGTCGACAAGACTCTAGCAGTGGTCAAGGAGCACTTCTACTGGCCACACATCAAGAGGACAGTAGAAGCACATTGTGCAAGATGCATTACTTGCAAGAAGGCAAAGTCCGAGTGCAACCTCACGGGTTGTATCTCCCACTGCCCATACCAACACATCCATGGGTGGACATCTCGATGGATTTTGTTCTAGGTCTGCCCAAGATCAACCACAAAGATGCAATCTTTGTAGTGGTGGACAGATTCTCCAAGATGGCACATTTCATCCCATGTGCCAATGTCAATGATGCCACACAAACAGCTGAGCTGTTCTTCAGGGAGATAGTACGGCTTCATGGAGTGCCAAGGACCATCGTATCAGATAGGGACACCAAGTTCCTCAGCCATTTCTGGAGGACCCTTTGGAGAAAACTAGGCACGAAGCTACTCTTCTCAACCACTTGCCATCCTCAAACCGATGGCCAAACTGAAGTTGTCAACAGGACCCTATCAACTCTTCTCAGAACAACACTAGGGAAGAACCTAAAGACTTGGGTGGAGTGCCTGCCATTCATTGAGTTCGCCTACAACCGAGCCGTGCACTCAGCAACCAAGAAGACCCCATTTGAAGTGGTATACGGTTTCAACCCTCTCACCCCATTGGAGCAAACACCACTGCCACCAGCTGAGATGACCAACCTCAACGGAGCATCCAAAGCAGAGTTCATAAGGAGGTTACACCAGAAGGTAGCAGAGAACTTGGAGAAGAGGACCGGACAGTACGTGACTCATGCCAACAAAGGAAGAAAGGAGGTGATCTTTCAACCAGGCGATTGGGTGTGGCTACACCTCGGCAGGAGAGGTTCCCAAACCTAAGGAGTTCCAAGCTAGCACCAAGAGGAGATGGACCATTCAGAGTGCTCGAGAGGATCAACAACAACGCCTACCGGATCGAGCTGCCAGGTGAGTTTAATGTGTCCAATACGTTCAATGTTACTGACTTGGCCCCTTTCCATGCTGATGAACCAGTTTTGAGGACAAAACCTACTGAAGAGGGAGGAATGATGAGGACATCAGGTCGTACATCCAGCCAGGAGACCAGACTGGCCGACCAGGAAGCTTGCCCGAGACAGCCGGACCATCTGGCGCCTGCCGGACCAACAGTACCGCCGGACCCTCGACCTATAGGACCAGACCGGTCAACATCGCCGGCGGAGAGGCCCAAGCTTCCGGCACACTTGGTGGGGACGTGAATGACACCGCCGGTCCCCCTGATGACACCGCCGACTCCGGGATCAACTTGGCCGGTCCTGAAGTCATTCCGGCCAGTACCACGCCAATCCAGCCGGTACAGGCCATCCAGCCGAGTACACGCACACTTCCACTTCTACACAAGAGGACTCGGACCAAATGAGCTACCAGCTCCAGGACATGCACTTAGAGGAAGTATCTACACCAGTGGTACCTCCAGGAGCAATGACAAGAAGCAGATCAAGAGCACTCTTCCACAAATTCAGCTTATGGGTCGACAAGCTTCTAGAGGAAGAGCAGCTAAGGACAATGGGCCAGAAGAGCAAATTAGAGTCCAAAGGCTTCTCAACAACACAAGGAACATCAGAGACTTGGGCTTTAGTGGCAAGAGAGGTCAGGGCCCAAAGATATTTAACCCTACTCCAAGTCGAAGACTAGGAGCAAGGCGCGTGCATGCCACAAGGACGGCCACCTTCCATTTCTTGGCCGTGAGGTGAGTTAAGGTAAGTTTACATTCGAATATATGCCTCTTTCTGTTTTGCAGGGTAGGATCTAGTTGCTTTACATTTTTGAGTCAAGAACATTTTAGGAATAGGTCCTTTTTCGGTTATACACTTTTGTATTTTTTCCTTTTGTGCACTTTTGTAAACTTTCCTTTTTCTTATTTGAGTCGACCCTAGAAGGTCAAGCTGTCGAGCATATTAATAAGGCTCCTTCCAGCATTGTAGTTCGACAACCTTTTGATTATTAATAAAGTAGAACTTTTTCCCTACAAGTTTTCTCTCTAAGAATCTTGTGCGCTTAGAACCTAGTTGAGACCAGCCCTCCTAGCTCTAAGTTTGTGATTTATCACGAGGTTCATCACCCCTCGTGTGGTTCACTTCACCCTTCCATCGTTTACCAACCAGAAAACCCCTATCCAGAAGCCTAAGGTTGAGTTTCTCACCTAATCTTCTACAAACAGCCCACGCGCATACATCCTTGAATCAAGGCTTGTATCATTTAGGGTATAACAATACTTTCATGGTAGACTTATTGGATTTTATGGCAAACTTATTGATTATTTAAGGGTATAGCGATACCCTAAACGTTATTTCGATGACAGATTTATTTATAATTTGTTAGTTTGTGATGGCAGACTTATTGATTATTTGTTATACCCTAAACAATATTTCAATAACACACTTATTTGTAGCTTGCTATATCCTAAATATTATTGTAAAGTAGCAATTATGATCTTTAAACCTAAAAATATTCTATATAAACTCTAAAATCTTCAATCAATTACAATATGTAATTCCTAACATTTCAATCCTAATAATGGACTTAAATAATCGTATCTCTTAAACTCTATATCCTAAAATCTTAACTTATCGGGTGTTATATAAACATGGTCCCTATTTATTTTTTTCCCAAATTCTAGGGTTAGGTCATCTCCTCCTCTTGGGTTCTGAGTTCCGTTTGCGCCTTCATTTTCTCCTTCAATTTGATTTTGGGATTTGATTTCTGTAGGGTAATTTCGATTTACTCGCGTTTTGGATTCGATTTACTCGCGTTTTGGATTCGATTTACTCGCATTTTGGATCCGATTTACTTGCGTTTTGGATTTACAGTGGTATGGGAAGATACAACTACAACCAAAGCTCTTCCTCAAAAGGAACCACTAGTAGTGAATGTTGCAGAGCTGATGCTGAATTTGGAATCCCAACTAGGTGTTCATGCTGTGGAGAAGTAGATGTTGTGACATATTATACAGCAATCGATCCAGTGAGACGATTCTTTACATGTCAGTTGCATGAGGATCCTGGATATCACAGTCACAAATGGTGGGATGAAGCTATTGTAGAGTAATTAACTATCATAAGGTTGTAGAATGAAGAGCACGCAAGGACATATCCTTGTGATACCAATTTGGAGATTATGCATGTTAAGATTCTGAACAATGCCGATGAGATTGCGAAGCTGAAAGCGACAATTGTAAGTTTAATGTTAATTGGTGCTTGTTTAAGTAGAGATGGCACATTTATTATTTCATGATGCTAGACTTATCAGTTAACGTTGTAGACTTATTTGTTAATAGTGGCAGACTTATTAGTTAATTGGCAGTCTGATTAGTTAAAGATGGCAGACTTATTTGTTACCGATCGCATACTTATTTATTACTGGTGGAAGATTTATTATTACTGGTGGCAGATATATTGATTAATGACTGCAGAATTCCTACTTTACGATGGTAGACTTACTGGTAGAGATGATAGATTTATATCACAAAGTTTAACATTACAAGTGCAATCAAATGTTGGAAATCACAAAAATGGCTCTGAAGTCTTAGACGTTTAATAATTATGTCCAGTTGCATTGCATTTGGAACATGCATGTTCTTTTTGGGGCCGTTTCTTCTCTAGCGCTTTCTCTAAGGCGGATTTCATCCTTGAATTTTTGGGACGTCCTGGCTGCTGGCGAACCAAAGGTGGCAAATACACCTTCTGTGTGATATGGATAGGAGTAGTTAATATGAAATCTCTGGGTACAAGTGATGTCGCATACGCATTGTACAAATAGTTCGTAAAGTAATAAAGATGACAAAGTGATATACGACATATTTTTCGTGCCTCTGCTGCTGCAATTGCATGTACACATGGTAGTTTCTCCAAGTCAAATCTGCGATATGAGCATTTTTTCTTTGTAAGAAATACTACATGCAAAGATGAGATACCTGTCACCTGAGTCTGATCAACGTCGACCACTTGTACATTAAGTTGCTTATCATATGAAAGTGGTCCCTAAGAAAAATAAAACATTAGTAATAGAAATAAAAATACATACAAAATCTTTGAACTTCTTCAATATTACCTCCAACATCTTTTCAACACCCCGAGTGAGAGTTGTTTTCATTCTACATGCATCATTCCTGTGTTTTGCAAACCATCTTGTCATCATTAGTCGCACAGTGTCTAGCAGTTGTACAATAGGTAAAGTCATAGCTTCCAAAGCACTTTATTAAGGGATTCACATATATTTGATGTGGTGATGTTATATCGATCACCAAAGAAATGAACACGAGACCATATCTTCACATCAGCATTTACCAAATAGTTATGCATTGTTGGATTTAAGGCATGTATTTTGTCAAATATCGTCTCAAAATCAGAAATTCGAAATGCATTTGCCGCCTTTTTCACTAAACGAAATTCAACACCACCTCTATAAAGTTGTATTATATTCTTGTAAAAATGATACGTGCAAATTCCCTGACAAGCCATCAGATACACCTTTCCATTTGCATTACCGATTGATCGATGCCTATCAAATATAATTTCAAAACCTTCATCATCCGGTATAACACAACTAAGCTACCTAAAAAACCATTTGCAGGAATCATCATTCTCTGTATCAAATACTATAAAAGCTATGGGAAATATATGAAAATTTCCTTCTTGTGAAGCTGCGATAAGAAGTGTCCCTTTATATGCCCCTTGCAGAAACGTACCATCCACAACAACAACTTTACGCATGAAAGAATATCCATTCAAGCTAGCACTAAACGCAATAAAAACGTAGTTGAACCTTTCGAGTTTATCAACTTCTAGACGAGTAAGGGTTCCAGGATTAGTTCTTCTGATCATATACAAGTAAGCAGGTAATTGTTCATAACCTTTTTCTGGAGAACCCCTTACCAAAAATCGTGCATGTCTAAGTGTTTGATACGCTTTCCAGTATGGCAACTACACCAAAAAAACTGCCACCATATTAAAACAAATCTGCCAACACCAACAAAAAACTATCCTATTAAAATAACTCTGCCACAACTATCAAACAATTTCAACCCACCGTACTAAAATAAATCTACCACAACTACCAAAAACTATGACTCTATAAAAATAACTTTGCCATAACTACCAAACAACTGCCACCCACCGTACAAAAATAAATCTGCCACAACTACCAAAACCTTCGACCCTATTAAAATAAATCTTTCACCGTCTACAATAAAACTTCGACCGCATATATAAACTACAAAAAACTATCACCAACTATAAATTAACTATAAATTAAATCTCATATGCAATGCATCAGCAACATGACATGGCAAAACTTTAGAACCATCACCAGCTACAAAATCTTTGTACAAAGCACCAAGTATTTCAGGAGTTGCTTGTCACATACGTCCTGATTGCACTGTAATAGAACATGTATAGTTTGAAACGAGCTGCCTGATTGTAAAATGTGGCGTGTTTCCAATTGGTGTAACTCGTACTCTCCAACTGCAGTCTCTCACCCAGTATTTTACGATTAAAATAACTGGAGTTGATTTGTGTACATCAAAATCGAATTGATGTATAATCGATAAAATCTTCAATTTAGTAACTAATGCATCTTGTGCCTCATATATTTGTCCTACAACAAGATTCAATGACGTCAACTTTATCAAATTAACATTACCAATTTGTTCTTCTTTATTACCACTTTTCATACTCTTTTCTTAGGCGGTAATTTTGGAATCTCATCCTCTTCACTTTACGAAAGCCTTTCGTAAACACTAAAGTTTTCATCCTCATAGCTTGCTCCATCAGAATCATCAAAGTAATCAAATCGATACACCATCTTCATCGTCTTCACATGGTGAAACCACTTCAGCAGTTGGTTCTTCGTCGTGTTGATCTTCGCCAACCTCCTCGTGCTGATATTCATAGTTAAAAAATTCATCGTCATCATGATGAATTGACAGACTATCAACTTTTGCTTTCTCTTTTTCTCTAACCTCCACACATAAATGAATTGCCTCGGTTTTAATCATACCCAAAAACCCATGAAGCTGTTGACAGCTTCACACTTTCACCGGAGATGTGTTTACCGGTAGTTTCAACAACATCTTCTTCGGAAAAATGTAGCTTAAATCGATATCATATTGATTTCTATCGACCTCGTATTCTTCATAGAGCATCATCAACAAATCTTCGACACTTGTCTAAGCATTTGCGGATAAAGTTTTACAACCTTTCTTGTTGTTAACATTGAATGACCATCGATTTTTCTCGAAAATCCGTTCACCACAAACAAGAATTATGTATTCCATTGAGAAAATTGATATAGAAAACTTTTTAATGAGAACAAATGTGAAGAAAATGAGTAAACATTACTACTATTGAGTTCAACTAAAAATTCGATGTGGTCGAGGTTGAAGAAGACGCGACGGCTAACCCTAAAATCGCCTCATACATTATTTTTAAAGAGGGTGAAATTTAATAAGTCTGCCATTAAATGTCTATTATAACCCAAAAGTCTTCTATGTAGGCAAAATAAAAAAAAGTAAGTTTAATCCTAATTAAATATGCTGGTTCGTGCAGGAAATCCAACTGCCATAACGGACAAATTTAATGAAAATCTATTTTTTCATTAAAAAAATCGGCCAAGTCGAAATGTTAGTCTAGTAATTATTTTGTGAATATTCTTTAATAGCAGATTTGATGTAAATATGCCATAAGAAAAATAAATCTGCGAGGTTGCGTTTCCAGAAAATAGTTCATAAGTATGCGGCAGACTTACTATGTGTGACCACAAACTTAATAATTTTTCTGTCATTTGACATTAAGTCTACTACAGACTTATAAAAACTGCAGACGATTACGTAAAACAAAATAAAACTGTCGTAGATTTTATATGCCTGTTGGCAGACTTTATTATTCTACGACTATTACGTAAAAAATTGCGGTAGATTTTCCGTACAAGATTTATTTCGATAACTCTAAATTTTCATGGAATTTTCGTAATAACAACGACTTTTCCTCTGATGTGTCAGCAAATATCCGGGAATAGTAATGATATTTTGCGTGATTATGTTTTTTGTAACAACAGAGATGAATGGTATGTTCGGTATCCAAATTATTTTAATAATTAACAAAATATTAAGGTCAAAAATAGTACTTCTCCCTTTATTTTTTATAGTTTTGTTTTTGAAAATTTGCAAAACATGACAATTGAAGGATATCACTTTCAAATTTTCAAGCTGCTACAATATGATAATGCTAAAAAATGTGTGCTCCCTTTCGTGCAAGAGCTGGATGAGTCGACTAGAATGTAGGCTTAGAAAGGGTTCTTTTGTTCTCCCTATCCAAGTCAGTACAAATTGGGTAAATCACTAATCCCACACGTTATCAACTTGTGCGTTTTGACCTAAGGGAGACAAGGCTTGCCTTCGAGTGTCAGTTGGGAAAGTAGAACACAACTGAAAATACACGAAGCATAAATGGCGACTCAAAGTGTGTCGGAAGACACCAAAATAGCAGTCACATTAATCCTATCTCAGGAAGTACAAAAAAGAGAATATAAGAGGAAGGTCTTTCTTTTTGTGCTCGAAGTGGGAGTGAAGTGAGTGGAAGAGGAAAACACATTAGTTCACTTTATTCATCTTCTTGTTATAGTGAGTGTGAGTGACTGAGAGAATCTCTATCGTTTTATATCTCCATTCTAAGAGAAAGAAACTCCCTTGAACTAGTTTAAAGCTCACCGAGACGTATCACAGTCACAGTCAGTTTGACTATGGAAACTCTTAAATCTCTGAATCTGGAGTACTTTATTTATCTGCACATAGATTAAACCAACAAATCAACAAGGCAAAAGACATAGAAGCATCTAAACAAATAATACAAATGGTATCAGAGCCACGTTGAGGGGTGAAAAAGCCAATGCTGTAGAGGATCAAGAATCACAACATTAAGAGCATTGTGAGTAAGATTTTATTGTTGTTTGATACTCTCTCTTTTGTCTGGTTCATATTTGGTTGCAGTTGCCTGGTGTGTACGCTGTCCTTGCTATTTAGTTGCTGAATCCTGATCAATTTTAAAAATGAAAAGAAAAAGGGAAAGAGAGTATGGAACCCACAAAAGGCAGGTTCGAAGTGAAAAATTTTGACTGTGAATGGGACTTCTCTTTGTGGAAACACAAAATGCTGGCTCAACTAGAAATACTGAGACTATACTCAGTACTACAACCAGGGACTGAACTGGATCTTCAAGGAAAAGAGGTTGAAGCAGTAGGGACAGAAATGATCGAAAATCCTAAAAGGCTTGAAAAAGATCATCGAGTCCGAAATCTTTTAAGCATGAGTCTGACAGATCTTGTTTTAAGGAAGGTCTTCAAGTGTAAGACAGCATATGAAATGTGTAATGCTCTTGAAAACACATATCAAATTAAGTCTCTACCAGATTAGTTTTATATGAAACAGAGGTTTTATAACTTTAAGATGGAAGAGGATAAGAACCTCGATAAGAATCTTGATACGTTTACTAAGTTGGTATCAGACTTAGCAAGTATGGATGTAGATGTGAGCGAAGAAGATCATGCTGTGATCTTGTTAAAAAGCCTGCCCAAGAGATCTGGCCTACTAGTTCACACTTTGAAATATGGCAGAGGACAAGACACAATCACATTGAAGGAGATAACAAGATAGCTTACTCGATTGAGCTGGATTTGAGAACTCAAGGAAAAGGTTTAGCAACAACCAGTAATGAAGGATTGTTAGCTCAAACTCGTAGAAGACCAGACAAAAAGCCTATGGGAAGAAGAAAATCAAGCAGCAGAAACAAATCGAGACAAAAAATCAAGAGGGTGTGTTGGAACTGTGGAGTAGAAAGGCATTTCAAAAAGGAATGTCCAAAGAGAAATCAAAGGTTAAACGGTGAAACAAGCATAGATCAAGCTCAAAACTATGAACCAGATGCTCCTATCATATGACCTACAGCTTCTGAACAGCACACAAGGAAAGGCTGGGTATTGGACACCGGATGCTCTTATCATATGACCTATAGGAAAGATCTTATGTCTGATGTCGAGGAAGTTAATGGAGGAAAAATCTTGATGGAAAATGATATAATCTGCAAAATAACAGCCACTGGAAAGGTAGAGAGAGAGACAGAGAGTTATGGTCAATTAAATGGATGTATATCAAATATTTCCCGAAGGAGGAGGCATCTGAGAAAGAGAAACTCACTGTCTTTCATGAGATCGGCCATTTGACCGATCACACACATCGTTTGGAGCAGCAAAACTCTGGAAACAAAGGCAAATCCCTGAATCTTTAGCCGTCAGCTGGTGGGCCGACCACATCTATTTCTGTGAAATTTAACTTTCTTTTGTGTTTGGCTTGGTTTATCTAGGGTTGACCCAATACATTTAATCCACCTATAAATATGTATGTAAACACATTTAACCTATGTTTTCTTCTACCTTCAGTTGGATTAGACTCCAACTCTCTCTTCGTGATGATTTGGATTGTTCTTCAACATTCATGCCACTTAAGTGAAGGATTCTTCATCCTTATGTATTTATGGATTTTCATATCTATTTATTTCCCTTTGTTATTCTTCATGTTTCACAACTTAGTCTTAAGTATGCATTGTGGGGGAGCTGATATTCATGTTTTTGCATTGTTTCATCTTACATTTAACCACCATTTTTTTTTTCATGCGTAGACGTTTTAGATAATTTATTCATCTTTTAGCAATCATTCTCATAAAACATTTATGTTATAGTATATTTTGCATTCTTACATGTATTTCTTAGTGATTTCCCATACCACTGTGACAAAAAAGTGATTGGAGTTTGGCAACATATGAATTGTTGATTTTATGATAGGAAATGCATCAAAGGATAAGCCATTGGCACCCTGGCCGATGGTACTGACAGATGGCTCAGCCGGATGGAAGTGACGATCCCAAGAGGAAGCCAAGTCCCCGTGATACAAGCCTTGATTCAAGGATGTATGCGCGTGGGCTGTTTGTAGAAGATTAGGTGAGAAACTCAACCTTAGGCTTCTGGATAGGGGTTTTCTGGTTGGTAAACGATGGAAGGGTGAAGTGAACCACACGAGGGGTGATGAACCTCGTGATAAATCACAAACTTAGAGCTAGGAGGGCTGGTCTCAACTAGGTTCTAAGCGCACAAGTCTCTCTTGAGAGAAAGCTCGTAGGAAAAAGTTCTACTTTATTAATAATAAAAAAAGGTTGTCAAACTACAATGCTGGAAGGAGCCTTATTAATATGCTCGACAGCTTGACCTTCTAGGGTCGACCCAAATAACAAAAGGAAAACTTACAAAAGTGCACAAAGGAAAAGATACAAAAGTGTATAATCGAAAAAGGACCTATTCCTAAAATGTTTTTGACTCAATAAAGTAAATATTCTAGATCCTACCCTGCAAAACAGAAAGAGGCAAATATTCTTATTGAAAACTTACCTTAACTTACCTCATGGCCAAGAAATGGAAGGTGGCCGTCCTTGTGGCATGCACGCCTTGCTCCTAGTCTTCGACTTGGAGTAGGGTTAAAAACCTTTGGGCCCTGACCTCTCTTGCCACTAAAGCCCAAGTCTCTGATGTTCCTTGTGTTGTTGAGAAGCCTTTGGACTCTAATTTGCTCTTCTGGCCCATTGTCCTTAGCTGCTCTTCCTCTAGAAGCTTGTCGACCCATAAGCTGAATTTGTGGAAGAGTGCTCTTGATCTGCTTCTTGTCATTGCTCCTGGAGGTACCACTGGTGTAGATACTTCCTCTAAGTGCATGTCCTGGAGCTGGTAGCTCATTTGGTCCGAGTCCTCTTGTGTAGAAGTGGAAGTGTGCGTGTACTCGGCTGGATGGCCTGTACCGGCTGGACTGTGCGCGGTACTGGCCGGAATGACTTCAGGACCGGCCAAGTTGATCCCAGAGTCGGTGGTGTCATCAGGGGGACCGGCGGTGTCATTCACGTCCCCACCAAGTGTGCCGGAAGCTTGGGCCTCTCCGCCGGCGATGTTGACCGGTCTGGTCCTATAGGTCGACGGTCCGGCGGTACTGTCTGGTCCGGCAGGCGCGCCAGATGGTCCTGCTGTCTCGGGCAAGCTTCCTGGTCGGCCAGTCTGGTCTCCTGGCTGGATGTACGACCTGATGTCCTCATCATTCCCTCCCTCTTCAGTAGGTTTTGTCCTCAAAACTGGATCATCTGCATGGAAAGGGGCCAAGTTAGTAACATTTAACGTATTGGACACATTAAACTCACCTGGAAACTCGATCCGGTAGGCGTTGTTGTTGATCCTCTCGAGCACTCTGAATGGTCCATCTCCTCTTGGTGCTAGCTTGGAACTCCTTAGGTTTGGGAACCTCTCTTGCCGTAGGTGTAGCCACACCCAATCGCCTGGTTGAAAGATCACCTCCTTCCTTCCTTTGTTGGCATGAGTCACGTACTGTCCGGTCCTCTTCTCCAAGTTTTCTGCTACCTTCTGGTGTAACCTCCTTATGAACTCTGCTTTGGATGCTCCGTTGAGGTTGGTCATCTCAGCTGGTGGCAGTGGTGTTTGCTCCAATGGGGTGAGAGGGTTGAAACCGTATACCACTTCAAATGGTGTCTTCTTGGTTGCTGAGTGCACGGCTCGGTTGTAGGCGAACTCAATGAATGGCAGGCACTCCACCAAAGTCTTTAGGTTCTTCCCTAGTGTTGTTCTGAGAAGAGTTGATAGGGTCCTGTTGACAACTTCAGTTTGGCCATCGGTTTGAGGATGGCAAGTGGTTGAGAAGAGTAGCTTCGTGCCTAGTTTTCTCCAAAGGGTCCTCCAGAAATGGCTGAGGAACTTGGTGTCCCTATCTGATACGATGGTCCTTGGCACTCCATGAAGCCATACTATCTCCCTGAAGAACAGCTCAGCTGTTTGTGTGGCATCATTGACATTGGCACATGGGATGAAGTGTGCCATCTTGGAGAATCTGTCCACCACTACAAAGATTGCATCTTTGTGGTTGATCTTGGGCAGACCTAGAACAAAATCCATCGAGATGTCCACCCATGGATGTGTTGGTATGGGCAGTGGGAGATACAACCCGTGAGGTTGCACTCGGACTTTGCCTTCTTGCAAGTAATGCATCTTGCACAATGTGCTTCTACTGTCCTCTTGATGTGTGGCCAGTAGAAGTGCTCCTTGACCACTGCTAGAGTCTTGTCGACACCAAAGTGGCCCATGAGTCCTCCTCCATGAGCTTCTCGGATGATAAGCTCCCTTAGTGATCCCTGTGGTATGCACAACCTTCTTTCTCGGAACAAGAATCCCTCATGGATGTAGAATTTGCCATGACTCCCTGTGCTACACTCCTTGTAGCTCTCAGCAAGGTCAGGATCATCCTTGTATAGATCCTTGATGTGCTCGAATCCTAGGACTTTTGCCTCCATGGTTGATATCAAGGCAAACCTCCTTGATAGTGCATCGGCTACCACATTGTCTTTGCCCTTCTTGTACTTGATGATGTACGGAAGGTCTCTATGAACTCCATCCACCTGGCATGTCTCCTCTTGAGATTGGTTTGCCCTCTGAGGTGTTTGAGAGTCTCGTGATCAGTGTGGATCACAAACTCCTTGGACAGCAAGTAATGCTGCCAAGTCTCCAATGCTCGGACAAGGGCATAGAGCTCCTTGTCATAAGTGGGGTAGTTCAGTGAGGCACCACCTAGTTTCTCACTGAAGTATGCCACTGGCCTCCCTCCTTGGGTTAGCACTGCTCCTATGCCTATTCCAGAGGCATCACACTCCACTTCAAACGTCTTGTTGAAGTCGGGAAGGACTAACACTGGTGCGTGTGTAAGGCTGTCCTTCAAGGCCTTGAATGCCTTCTCCTGAGCTTCTCCCCAGCTGAATCCCACGTTCTTCTTCACTACTGCCGTCAGTGGTGAGGCAATACTGCTGAAGTTGGGCACGACCCTCCTATAGAAGCTGGCCAGTCCGTGGAAGCTCCTTACTTGGCTGATGTTTCCTGGTGTTGGCCATTCTTGTATGGCTCGAATCTTCTCCTCATCAACCTGTAGGCCCTGTGAACTCACAACAAAACCTAAAAAGACAAGCTTATCAGTACAAAAGGTGCACTTCTTGAGATTGGCATAAAGCTCTTCTTGTCGAAGGGTTTTAAGGACCATCTCAAGATGTGTGAGGTGTTCCCGTAGGCACTTACTATAAACAAGTATGTCATCAAAATAAACTACCACAAACTTACTGATGTACGCCCTAAGAACTTGGTTCATAAGGCGCATGAAGGTGCTTGGGGCATTATTCAAGCCAAATGGCATGACTGTCCACTCGTAGAGCCCTTGCTTTGTCTTGAAAGCAGTCTTCCACTCATCACCTTCCTTCATTCTTACCTGGTGGTATCCACTTTTCAGGTCTATCTTGGAGAAGACCGTGGCTCCACTCAGCTCATCTAGCATGTCATCCAGTCGTGGTATTGGATGCCTATACTTGACTGTGATGTTGTTGATTGCTCGGCAGTCCACGCACATGTGCCAAGTTCCATCCTTCTTGGGCACTAGTAGCACTGGTACAGCACATGGACTGAGGCTCTCTCGAACATATCCTTTCTCCAGGAGCTCCTTGACTTGCTTCTCAAGCTCTTTGGACTCCTCTGGACTCATCCGGTAGGCTGGCCGGTTGGGCAGGGCTGCTCCGGGCACTAGATCGATCTGGTGTTCTATGCCACGTAAAGGAGGCAAACCTGCTGGTATCTCCTCAGGGAACACATCCTGGAACTTGTTGAGGAGAGTTGCTACTTCAGGAGGTAGCTCTACTTGTTCCTGTTCTATACTCAAAATTTCTTTGAAGACCATTAGTAACATTAAATCCTTCGAGGCTAAAGCTCTCCGGACATGGCTTGGTTGAATAAGAAAATTAGACTTGATAAGTTTCTTTTCCTTACTCATTTGGAGTTGTAGCTCGTGTACCTGGACAGGTGTAAGAGGAGCCAAGCTGACCTTTCTTTTGTCATGCACAAAATTGTAGAGATTGGTTCGGCCATCATGCCTGGTCTCTTTGTCAAACTGCCATGGCCTTCCTAGCAGAAGATGGCCAGCTTGCATGGGCACCACGTCGCACACGACTTGGTCTTGGTACTTGCCCACACTGAATGTCACGGTGACTTGCTCATGGATCTTGAGCTCTACTTTGTCATCGAGCCATCTCAGTCTATATGGTCGAGGATGCCTTGTCTTCTCTAGACCTAGCTTATCAACCATATATACACTAGCAACGTTAGTGCAAGAACCACCATCTATGATGAGGTTACATACCTTGCCCTTGATGGTGCAACGGCTGTGGAAGATGTTCTCCCTTTGGATGGTCTCTGAAGGATCCACCATTGCACTGAGGATGCGTCTAGTGACCAGCACTTCCCCCACATCAGGGTACTCAATGTCACCATATTCCTCTTCTGGCTCATAGTCCTCTTCATCTTGGGACTCATATTCTCCAGCCTCCGTAATCAGCATGACTCGGTTGTTTGGGCACTCTCTTGAGATGTGTCCACGACCCCTACACTTGAAACAAGTGATGTCATGTGATCTTTGAGGGTTAGAAGACTTACCAGGCTATCTCTGCTCACGGGTGGGTTCAGGAGGCTTGCTCTTGAACCTTGACTCGATCTCTATGCTCTTGCCTTTGTCTACGGGCTTGGGAATGTTGCTTGGTGCCCAAGGTGTCTTAGGCTTGCTGCGGATGTCTTGGCTCTTACGTTTGATGTGCTGTTCAGCTTGCACAGATAGGTGGAACAAGTCCTTGAAGTCGTTGTAGATTTGCCTTTCCACCTTGCAGCTGATCCTTTCTTGGAGTCCATCCAAGAATTGCGCCATCAATGCTTCTTCATCATCATTGAGCTCCAATCTGTTCCTTAACCTCTCGAACTCTTCATAGTACTCCTCTACTGATCTGGTACCCTGCTTAAGAGTACGAAAACGTTGTTGCAAATCCCTATGAAAGTAAGGTGGAACATACCTTTGTCGCATGAGGTCTTTCATGTCGACCCATGAGTCTACGGGTCTCATTCTCTTCCTCCTTCTGTCAGATACCTCACGATCCCACCAGATGAGGGCATTGTCCGTGAGTTGTGCTACTGCCATTGAGACTCTCCTAGGTCCTGGTTGGTTGTAGTGATCAAAGATATGATCCATTCGCTTCTCCCAATCTAGGTAAGCCTCGGGGTCTACTTTTCCTGCAAAAGTTGGAGGAGTTAGTTTAACATCAGGATGAATTACCCGGTTATAGGTGTGTTCATCTCCATCCTCATGACGTCTAGGAGGCATTCTTGGTCTCTGGTGAAGACCATATGGCTCAAAGCCATCATCTTCTGCCTCTGGTTGCCGTGGAGGTCCTCTCGGCCTATGGTGATAGTTATGAGGTTGTGTGTCCTCATTTCCATCTGGTTGGGACTCCTCCTGTTCGTGCCGTGTCCTAAGGCTGCTCAAGACCCTCAGGATGGTCTTGCTCAGCTCTCACGTGCCTTATGGCCTGGAATCTCACCGGTCTTTCCATGCGCTCCAACCTCTCGCCTATTGATGCGAGTTGTGTTTGGAGAGTGGTGAACATGGCCATCATGGCTTCGGTTGCTTCTCTATTTTCTTCTGCCATTGCGTACTACAAAGATAGAAGACAAGTTATGCTACTCCTAAATTGTTAGGAGAGTTTTCTTTTTATAAGGGATTCGAAAAAATGCAAAAAGGAAAATTCTAAGGAATGGAAAATTCGAATATATGGAGATTTGAATAAAAGGAAATTTTCTTGACAACTATTGCTAGCTGTCCAATTCGAAATCTTTTGATATTTTTCCTATTTTCTTTTCCTTTCTTTTTTTCTTTTAATTTAACTTAAAAATAATAAAATATGATTCTAACAAAAAGGAAAGTCGAATATAGCAATGCAAGAATGATTCTAGAACCTAGTGATGCACGTAGGAACTAGATGCACTCGGTAAGAACTTAGATGTTATTTTTGATTTTCTGGAATGAAACTTAAACTAATGCAAGAACAAGAAACAAGACAAGCTAAAAGATAGAAACAACCTGGTTTAGGAGCTTTAAGCTCTGATACCAAAATGATACAAGCCTCGATTCAAGGCTTATATGCGCGTGGGCTGTTTGGAGAAGGTTAGGTGAGAAACTCGACCTTAGACTTCTTGGATAGGGGTTTTTGGGTTGGTATTCGATGGAGGGGTGAAGTGAACCACACGAGGGGCGATGAACCTCGTGATAAATCACAAACTTAGAGCTAGGAGCGCTGGTCTCAACTAGATTCTAAGCGCACAAGATTCTTGAGAGAAAAGCTGTTGGAAGAAATTTCTACTTTATTAATATCAAAAAGGGTTGTCGAACTACAATGCTGGAAGGAGCCTTATTAATATGCTAGACAGCTTGACCTTCTAGGGTCGACTCAAATAAGAAAAGGAAAATTTACAAAAGTGCACAAAAGGAAAAGATACAAAAGTGTATAATCGAAAAAGGACATATTCCTAAAATGTCTTTGACTCAATAAATGTAAATATTCTAGATCCTACCCTGTAAAACAGAAAGAGGCAAATATTCTTATTGAAAACTTACCTTACTTACCTCACAGCCAAGAAATGGAAGGTGGCCGTCCTTGTGGCATGCACGCGCCTTGCTCCTAGTCTTCGACTTGGAGTAGGGTTAAATATCTTTGGGCCCTGACCTCTCTTGCCACTAAAGCCCAAGTCTCTGATGTTCCTTGTGTTGTTGAGAAGCCTTTGGACTCTAATTTGCTCTTCTGGCCCATTGTCCTTAGCTGCTCTTCCTCTAGAAGCTTGTCGACCCATAAGCTGAATTTGTGGAAGAGTGCTCTTGATCTGCTTCTTGTCATTGCTCCTGGAGGTACCACTGGTGTAGATACTTCCTCTAAGTGCATGTCCTGGAGCTGGTAGCTCATTTGGTCCGAGTCCTCTTGTGTAGAAGTGGAAGTGTGCGTGTACTCGGCTGGATGGCCTGTACCGGCTGGACTGTGCGCGGTACTGGCCGGAATGACTTCAGGACCGGCCAAGTTGATCCCAGAGTCGGTGGTGTCATCAGGGGGACCGGCGGTGTCATTCACGTCCCCACCAAGTGTGCCGGAAGCTTGGGCCTCTCCGCCGGCGATGTTGACCGGTCTGGTCCTATAGGTCGACGGTCCGGCGGTACTGTCTGGTCCGGCAGGCGCGCCAGATGGTCCTGCTGTCTCGGGCAAGCTTCCTGGTCGGCCAGTCTGGTCTCCTGGCTGGATGTACGACCTGATGTCCTCATCACCCCGGAACTTCCACCCATCAGTCAGCAGGCCGTTGACACTAGCCGATCGAACGGATGTCTCAATCTCCAAGTTTCGTTAATGGCCAGCTATCGGCCCATTGGCCGATCTCATAGGCTGATCCCTCAAGAACCCGACCATTTGAAATTTTTCATCCATCGCCCCGTAGAAGATGGCACTAGTCGATCACCCAACTTCCTGTACGCATGAAACCTGTCCTCCTAGAATGCTCAGCTATAGGCCCGTGGCCGATGGCACTAGCTGATCACGGCCATTTTATGTAGTTTATTTTTCTTTTCCTTTCTAGTTTGACCCGGCTTGTCTCAGGTTAATCCGATTTATCTCGGGTTGACCCGGTTCTTGACTCTTAAAATTTTGCAAAGTTCTATTATATATTTAATAAAACCAAGCATAGTAATGTGTCTCATTCAAATAACCATTACTTACTTTGCGAAGTGAACTTGTTTTCATTGGTGTTTTGCAAGATTACCAAATGCTTTAGTGAATGTTTAGGGGTTAGGGTATTTGATTGCATGGAAGATTTGATTGAATAGTGAAATTGCGGAAAATTTCACAAGAGTACTAAGAAGTAGTGGCGATTGTTGCATTATGATACTTCTAGTTAAAGGACTCTGAGGATTAGAGCATGCTGTTTCTTTTGGATATGTGATCCCGCCTTCAAAACTTATTCTAGGTTTTTCTTAGTTGTTTTTCCTCAAGCACAAGCAAAAAAGAACTCCAGATGAGTTGATAAATGAATATTTTACATGGTTTTAACTGTTGATTTTTCTTTGTTTCATTCCCATCTTGCACTATTTTATGTCCAAAATATTTTATCGGATGAAGACATTAGGCATATTAGATAAATCTCCAATTTTGTCACAACATATTAAATTGAGTTAGTTTAACGCCGGAAGTTATTTCAAGTAATTTGGACTTGTATTTTTGGAGTTATGTCCAATTAAGTGAACACATACCAAATATGTCATGAAGGAGGAAGAATCCGAAGAAGGAAACTCCTTGGAATTTACACCATCAGCCATGTGGTCGATGGTTCACCTGTTCTTGCACTTTATGTTTGCTTTCTTTTTAGTTTGATCCAATTTGTTCCGGATTGATCTGGTTCACTTTTAATAGACTATATAAGATTTTAACTACAAAAAAACGTAAAGGTTTTCTTAAGCTTTCTTTTATCTCTTGCCTCTTTTTGTTGCAGCATTTTGGATACTTGTTCTACAAATTTTCGATATTTTTCTACAATCCTAGTGAAAAATTTCCTATCCTTATCTTGTATTTTATGTTTTGTTATTCTTATTTTTTTGTTATTTCTATGAATATGTGTGAGTAGTTCTCCATATGGATTGTGAGTAAGGTAGATTAGGGAGATTGATGTTGATTCATAGTTATTTATGCCATTAGATTATAATTCCTCATGATTAGGATGATTTTCATGCTAATATTGAAGTAGCTATCAATTCTTAGGTTTATGATATTTTGTGCCCGAGAGGTATTCGACAAAATATGGAGCTAAAGTTTAATCATGTTTTTCACATCCCAACCAACTAGAGTTGCTGACTAAGAAAGACTTAAAGTCAAAATTACTAGTCAATTGATTACGATTCAAAATATTTTACTAACCAAAAAAACTAGTAAGTGGACCATTGTCACGAGAGTGGATTAGTTACTAGAAAGTGTTCTATGTCTTAGAAATGCATTTCATTTGGCATGCAAACATTATTAGTTAGCGGATAATCACCTTGAATCGATTACCTTACCATATTCCATATGTTTTTATAATTGAATTAGTCTTGTCATTTTATTTTCTTCTTATTTGAATTTAGATAAGCATAAAACCAACCAAAAACCAAAATTAAAATTATTTATAATTAGGTGTGTCTTGTATCATATTGTGTTATTATTTCTTTTTTTGTGGATTTGATACCCGAACTATACTTTAATTGCTCTGCATTTAGAGTTGTATTAGGGA
Organism: Pugionium cornutum; assembly: GCA_018901935.1. Classification (NCBI taxonomy): domain Eukaryota; kingdom Viridiplantae; phylum Streptophyta; class Magnoliopsida; order Brassicales; family Brassicaceae; genus Pugionium; species Pugionium cornutum. The sequence goes on from CM032161.1 coordinate 21,934,683, forward strand.
TAAAATTTAGTCCCATCAATATTCCTCGAGAATTTACTATCGACCAAGCATATGTTAAACGTTTTAGCATAGAACGTTTTAGAAATAAACATCATATGCAACAAATGGTTTACAATTTCAATGGCATGAATATAAACAACAGCCAAGGTGACGAAGAGTTGAAGATGAATCATCTTATGGAGGAAGTGGAGTTCTTTTCAGAATTATGATTCGTATCATTATGTTTATGTGGAACAAGGGAGAAGGAGAAAGAACAACTAGGAACATCATCGTTTTGAAAGAGACTTCAAAGTATTATTTCCTGATTTTGAAGGTAATTTGATTTCAAATTACTTTATTAATTGGTTAAAATCTATCTTAAGTCACAACATGTTGAGAAAGGCAAGAGTCAAATCATGTCCTTTGAAAAACTCAAGAGACTTATGAAGAGGATATTTTTGCTAGCTTGTTATAAACATAACCATATTTGAAGTTGTTCACTAGATATTACAATTTTAGTTTCTCTTATCAAAATGTTTTTGAAGGTTAAATCAACAATAGCAGCAAGAAGATGAATGCAAAGACTCCTTACAGCAGCTGCGAATTTTATGAAGAAGTGTTTAAAATGCCAAGTGTCTGAATAAAAAGATCTTGACAATTCATGAGATTCAAGAGATTAATTAAAGAAGAATTCAAACATGATACTTTGACATGACAAGAACATATCTTAAAGTTCACAAAGAAGAATATTAGAAATTAACTGAATGTGTTTGAGGTTCATAAAGCATTTCATAATTTTCATTGTTTACCTCTATTTGAAGAATAAGAACAACAAAGTAATCATGTCACTAACCAAACTATACATGCAGATCAAGGAAGAATTCTTGTGTTACAGCTCAAAACCAAGGAATGAGCAACTTGAGGAGGGCTTTCTTCTAGACGAAGTTGGGGATGCTAATTATGATGTTCATGTATTCGTTTTTTTTAATTCCTGATCCATACATTCTAGAATTTGAATTATTAGAGAAACTAGATTATAGTGATAAGATGCTTTGCACATTGCCAAAACAAAATAGTTTACAAGGGTTGGTTTAGAGGGAAACAAATCAAAAGACAAGGAGGTATGTGTGAAGGATTCAAGAAAGAGGTGGTTGTACAATTGTTGAAAGTTGGAAAATCTTGTTTCTAATATGAGTTTATTTGCTAATCCAAAGAAGTCAAAAGAAGTTGAACTTGTTTTTGGAAAATCAGTGTTATGATTCTAATTCAATTTCTTGAGCGGAATCGATTTTGTATTTTCCCAAGTTTAGATTCGATTGTGTAGATGTTGATACGACTTATTCTTGAAACAATCTAACAAGAAATACTCACACGATTTATCCAGTTCGGATGCACAAAATGCATCCTACGTCTGGCCGGGATATCTCCCCAGAATCCACTATCTCACCGAAAAACAGAGTACAAAATTCGAGTCTAATACAGACTCAATGTTACACCAGTGATTACCCAGAAAGAGATTAGAAAGACCCAGAATTACCCAGAAAAACGTTTCTTGAACACCCCAAGAAAGTTCTTCTCCTCTCCTATCTTTCTCTCGATTCTCTTTCACCTCATCCTCCTCTGTTTTTGCTCCGTAAAACAAAGCCCTTTTATACCACCAGAATTAGTTGGCGACAGTTAACCAAATATTAAACTCAAACCGAAATCTAATACCCAAACCCGATTAAACCTTTTAATCCTCGGTTTGTATGTTAAACCACAACCCAACAATCTCCTCCTTGGTTTTACATCCCGTGAGCTTTAGTGAACTCCCTCCCGGATTTTCTATGTCCTTGATCACTCTCTGGACACACCTATCAGTTCCAACAGCTTGTTCAGCTTACTGATAGGTAGGACCTTAGTAAATAAGTCTGCAGGATTTTCACTTGTGTGAATTTTCTCCACCTGCACCACTAGAGACTTGTTCTCTAATAAAATGCACTTTCACCTGAATGTGCTTTGTCCTCTCATGATGTACAGAGTTTTTCGACAAAGCAATGGCACTTTGAGAATCACAGAAGATCGTAATGTTGTCTTGAATGTAACCAAATTCTCCACTTAGCCCCCTCAGCCATGTTGCTTCTTTCGCAGCCTCAGTAAGGGACATATATTCTGACTCGGTTGTTGACAAGGCAACCACTTTCTGTAGACTGGACTTCCAACTTATCACACAGTTTCCCGATAAGAACACAAAGCCAGATAATGATCTTCTCTTATCCAGATCTGCTGCAAAATCAGCATCGCAGAACCCACAAATTTTAAATTCAGTACCTTTCCTGAATTCCAAACATGTTCTGGTTGATCCTTTTACATACCTTAGCACCCATTTTACTGCATTCCAATGTTCCTTAATCGGATTGCTCATAAAGCGACTAATCAAACCAACCGGATAGGCCAGATGAGGTCTTGTCCCAATCATGCCATACATGAGACTCCCCACTGCATTACAGTACGGGATAGCCTTCATAAAATTTGACTCCCGAGCTATCTCCTCCTTGGTAGCTGAAGCCAAAGAAAACTGAGAACCCATAGGAGTTCCAACAGCTTTTGAGTTTTCCATACCAAACACTTTCAGAATTTTCTCCATGTAATTTTCTTGGGACAGCTTTAAAAAACCTGCATTTCTGTTCCTTGTAATCTCAATTCCTAAGATCTTCTTTGCTGGACCTAAATCTTTCATCTCAAACCTGGTCTTTAATTGTTCCTTCAATCTTTTTATCTCCTCCTTTTCCTTACAAGCTACTAACATGTCATCGACATATAAAAGGAGATATAAGACTGTTCCATGAGACCTTCTGATGTAGACACAGCTGTCGTACTTGCTCCTAATGAATCCAACTTCCATCATGAATCCATTAAACTTTTCATTCCACTGACGAGGACTCTGTTTCAAACCATACAATGATCTTTGAAGGAGACATACCTGATTTTCCTTTCCCTTTACCACATATCCTTCTGGCTGATCCATATAGATTTCTTCCTCTAATTCACCATGAAGAAAGGCTGTCTTCACGTCTAACTGTTCCAGCTCTAAATCTTCATTTACTACAATTGACATAAGATATCTTATGGACACATGTTTAACCACGGGGGAAAAGATTTCATTGTAATCCAAACCTTCCTTCTGGGCAAATCCTTTTGCCACCAACCTAGCTTTAAAGCGAGGGTCTTCCACACCAGGTATTCCAGATTTCTTGGTGAATACCCACTTGCAGCCAATGATTTTCCTGTTCTTTGGTCTCTGTACAAGTTTCCAGGTATTGTTCTTCTGAAGAGACTTCATTTCATCATCAGTAGCTTGTTTCCATTTCTCTCTATTTCTGTCTCTCATTGCTGACTTAAAGTCACTTGGTTCAATCTGCTCCCCATCTTCAGATGTAAGCAAAGCCACAGCTGCAAACTCTGTGTCTCTATACCTTTCTGGTGGTTTAATCACTCTTCTGGTTCTGTCTCGTGCCAGCTGATACTCAGCCAAGTCTTCTTCCCCTTCCTTATCAGATTCTGTTTCTTCCTGCACTTCTACTAGATTCTCTGAGGTTTCACATTCTTCATTTTCTTCTCCATTCTCAAGGGATTCACCACTGATACTGAATTCCCTGTAGTCCTCATGTGACTGATTACTTTTGAAGTTTCCTCTTAATAAGTCTCTGTAACTTCTTTTCTCATCAAAAGTTACATTCCTACTCAGCATCGACTTCTGTTCTTCAATATCCCAGACCTTGTATCCTTTAACACCTTCTGGATATCCTAAGAAAACTCCTCTCCTTGCTCTTGGAGAAAGTTTACCCTCATCAGAATGAAAATAACACACACACCCAAACCTGCGTAGATGTTTAAAACTTGGATTGACTCTGGACCACCTAACCTCTGGTAGCTCATTGTTGATTGCAGAACATGGTAGTCTGTTGATCAAGTATACGGCAGTATTTACTGCTTCAGCCCAGAACATTTTCTGCAGACCAGATTCACTTAGCATACTACGAACTTTCTCTAGGATTGTTCGGTTCATTCTCTCTACAACGCCATTCTGTTGTGGAGTGTATGGGACTGTTTTATGTCTAACAATCCCATTCTCAGTACACAATCTGTCAAAATCTTGGTTACAGAACTCAGGACCATTGTCTGTCCTGAGATTCTTTACCTTCAGAGCTGTTTGTTTCTCAACTAATGTTCGCCATTCCACAAACTTCTCATACGCCTGGTCTTTGGTTCTTAAAAAATATACCCACACCTTCCTACTGTGGTCATCTATCAGACTTAGGAAGTAATGGCACTTACTCAATGATGGGGGGGATATTTTGAGAACCCCACAAGTCAGCATGGATGTATTCGAGTCTTTCCTTTGTGGTATGCTTCCCAGTAATAAAGCTCACCTTGTGTGCCTTACCAAAAACACAGTTTTCACAGAAAGGAAGGTTAGAGATCTTACTTCCATCAAGATATCCTTCTTTGACTAACACATTCAGTCCCTTTTGACCTACATGTGCTAGCCTGCTATGCCACAAGTGAGTCTCGTCTTCCTTGGTTACTGCATTTGCTTCTCCTACGAACCCTTTACCTTGCAGAAAATACAGTTGTCCATGTCTTTCAGCCTTCAACACTGTTCTGCACCCCTTTTTCACCCTCAGAATCCCATTTTCTGAGGAGAAAGTACATCCTTGAGCTTCGAAAGTTCCAAGAGACAGTAGGTTTCTAGAGAAAGTGGGTACATATCTCACATCTTTCACGGATACAAGATGCCCTTCTACTGTTTTCAAAAGAATTGTCCCAATTCCTTTTACTGATGAGATTGTTTCATTTGCCATTCGCACTGAACCTGCATCGAACTCTCTCAATTCAGTGAACCAATCTTTCCGTGGTGTCATGTGGTAAGTGCATCCGGTGTCTAGAATCCAAATTTCATTGAAATCAAACATTCCAACCATGTTTGCTTCACATACTGTTAAGGACTCAATATACTTCACCTCATCTACCGATGATGCTTCTCCACTTTCTGACCCCTTACTATCTTTATCCTTGTGATACCCCTTTTTAGGACAGTTCCTTTTATAATGTCCTTCAATACCACATGTCCAGCAAGTGGCCTTTCTTTCTCTAGATTTAGATCTAGATTTACCTTTCCCTCGATTTTGGTTGGCCTGTTTAGTCTGAGGTCTTCCTCTGGTGTTTCCACCAGTATACAGACCTTCTCCCACAGTCTTAGGCCTTTTTCCATCTGCCCCAAGTTCCACTTGTTTCGAATTGATCGCACTGGTCACTTCATCCAATGTTAATGCCTCTTTACCATATCTGAGAGTATCCCTTAACTGATCAAATTGCTTTGGCAACGACATTAGGAGAAGAATTGCCTGGTCCTCATCGGCAATATTTACTCTAACATTCCCCAGATCAGTGATTATCCTTAGGAACTCATCGATGTTGTTTTCTACAGACAGTGATTCATTCATCCGATAACCATACAAGCGTTGCTTCAAGTAAATTCTATTTGGTAAAGATTTTGACATATATAATGAATCAAGAACCTTAAACATTCCTGCTGCTGTTGGTTCTTTGATTATCTTCCTCAAAACCTGATCCGAAACACTTAAAACAATGGTACTTCTTACCTTCCTCTGTTTCTCCTTTAGCAGGGGATCCGAGTCTTTTATTGGATCTTTTTTCTCTGAATCTACTTCCTCTGAAGTTTCTCCTGGCTTCCCGAGTTCTTCCTCCTGAAGTCTTAATGCTTCCATCAACCCAAGAATCTCTAATTGAGCCATAATCTTCTCTTTCCACAGGTTGTAATCAATAAGACCATTGAACTTTTCAACCTCCATCTTTGTTGCGGACATTCTGTTCCTCCTACTGGAACAAGAATTTCGAACCTCCTTTCTGGGAAATGGCTCTGATACCAATTGTTATGATTCTAATTCAATTTCTTGAGCGGAATCGATTTTGTATTTTCCCAAGTTTAGATTCGATTGTGTAGATGTTGATACGACTTATTGTTGAAACAATCTAACAAGAAATACTCACACGATTTATCCAGTTCGGATGCACAAAATGCATCCTACGTCTGGCCGGGATATCTCCCCGGAATCCACTATCTCACCGAAAAACAGAGTACAAAATTCGAGTCTAATACAGACTCAATGTTACACCAGTGATTACCCAGAAAGAGATTAGAAAGACCCAGAATTACCCAAAAAAACGTTTCTTGAACACCCCAAGAAAGTTCTTCTCCTCTCCTATCTTTCTCTCGATTCTCTTTCACCTCACCCTTCCTCTGTTTTAGCTCCGTAAAACAGAGCCCTTTTATACCACCAGAATTAGTTGGCGACAGTTAACCAAATATTAAACTCAAACCGAAATCTAATACCCAAACCCGATTAAACCTTTTAATCCTCGGTTTGTATGTTAAACCACAACCCAACAATCAGCGTTTCAGAAGTTAGAGAAATGTGTTAACCTTTTGATATTTGAGGTTGAAATCAAATAAGTTTGAGTAATTTCCAGATTGCAAGCATGTGAAAGAGGAGAAATATCTATTTTTCAATCAAATTCTAGAGAAGAAGCTTCTAGATTTTGAATGCAAAAGAAGGGAACATGATTCAAGCAATTTGGATATGAATGGAAGACATCATCCAAACCAAGGAATGCATTATTTGATTGGCTAGTAATGACATTAGTTTGTCTAGTACTTCCATTAGAAAAATCAATCAAGTAGTATGCAACTTCATTGGATATTTTATCGTAGTTTAGTTTGACGATAATCCAGTGTACTACAAGAATAAAGAGAATAATTCAAAGCACTTCCAAGAGATCTTTGAGGATTGTGTAAGAACCAATTCAATGCTAAACTTGAGATGTGTTCATTTTTCATTTCTAGTTCTGTGTTCCTTGGGTATATCGTTTCAGGTGATTGAATTTCAATGGATGAAAGCAAGAGGAAGCAATAAAAAGTTGGCTAATTCCAACTACACAATCTGATATAAGAAGCTATCATGTACGGTTTGTGCAAAATTTCAGCACTACCATAGCTCCAGTAATTGAGTGCTTGAAGAATGATAACTTTGAGTGGAACATGGATATACAAAAGGTGTTTGAAATGGTGAAACGGATTTGATGTAAAGCAACTCTTTTAGCACTTCCTGATTTTAATTAAGTTGTTTGAGGTGGAGTGTAATTCAAGTGGCATTGGAATAGGAGCTGATCTTTTGCAGGGACAATTTTTATGGCTTATTTGAATGAGAAGTTAACGAGAGCTAGAAAAACTAGTAATCATATCATAAGGAATTTTTTATGCGATTATGAGAGCTATTGATCAATGGAAACACTATTTGAAGCTAGAAAAAATTGTTTACATTCAGATCATGAGGAATTGAAGTTCATTAATAACCCGGACAAACTCAACAGTACACATGCTAAATCGGTGGAGTTTCTATAATATTTATCATTTGTATCAAAGTACAAGGTTAGAAAATAAATGTGGTTGTTGATGGTCCGTTAAGAAGGTATGCTTTGATCTCAACTATGAATTCTCAGATTATAGGGTTTGACATGTGATGAGGACCTCGATCCTAACCTGACCTATTTATGTCAAACTGGTCGTATCAGAACTGTTCTGGAACAAGTAGACGGTGAGCCGAAGGAGTAAAGAGGTTCTAGAAGAATCCAATCAGGCCAAAAAAAAAAATTTGGAGTTGCACTGTCCAAAATCACCTCCTCGAGCTAGTTTATCAAGAAGAATTCACATTGACCACACAAACTCCCCTAAGGTACACAACGCCACTAGCAGGCTAATCCACACACTTGAACGATTCCCCAAGTTTAAGGCGTTCCATTCCAGCCTCAAAGATCATCAACAAACCAGCCATAAGACTTATGACGGAGGAAAAACACTTTTGCACCTAGGCCCATTTGAAATTTGTTGAGACTCGTTTGAGTAGTACCGCGAGCTTTTTCTTGCAAATCAGATTGGTGGCAATGGACCAACTGAAGTGGCATGCTTTGAACCTACTCTAGGATGCAAAAGAAGATCCAAAAAGAGAAAATCCAGCTCATCCACAATTTGGAGTGTTCAAAAATAAAAAGGCCACCTAAGCATCAACATATGCAAGGTCAAGGACCCATGACATGCAAATAACTCCACGTACATTTCCAGGAAAGGTAGATCCGGCCGCCTACTTTGAATGGGAAAGGTGAGTGGAATACATATATGAATGCTACAACTACCCAGAACCATGCAATTGCTTCATGGGACCGAGAGATTGCCGAAAGAAGGAATTATAGTCTTAAACCACTCAAATCCAGGATGGAAATGAAGGAGTTACTAAGGCAGAGGTATGTCCCTCTACATTACCACTGAGAGCACCAAAGATAATTTAGGAAATTTTACAAAAACATAAAGATGGTAAAATAATATTATGATGAATTTGAGATCCTAAGGAACATGTTGGAATTAAAAGAGACCAAAGAGAGCCTCATGTCATTATTCATAGAAGGTCTTAATGATCAGATTGCTAGAAAGGTGGAAAGGCAGCCATACCACCAACTACACTAGTTGTTGCATCTTGCCGTTAAATTGGTGCAACAAATAAAGAAGAAAACCTCTACTGCGAAAAGGTGAAGCCCAATGCCCAATTACCTTGGCGCACAACACCTACACCCATGGATAAAAGGAAGTCTATAGAAATGGAGTCACAGTTCAAGAGCAAAACGGCTGAACCTTTTAGAGATGCACGTCAATAAAAAGATAAGTCCTACCCTTACCACACTCGTGAATTAACATGCTATAGGTGCAAAGTCCATGGGCACATCTCACATGACTACCCAAATCCGAGAGTTATGATGATCTTGCTAACTGGTGATTATGAGTCACATGATGAAAAAGAACCGGAGACCCCTGAAAATACCATTGAGTATGCTGATGAAGGCGAGTACCTAGTCATCCTAAGGGCCATAAACACTTAAGTGGCTATAGAAGACACAAACCAAAGAGAGAACCTCTTTCACACTCGTTGTTCCGTGGAAGACAAGGTATGTCATCTTATCATTGATAGTGTTTGTTGTTATAATATATCAAGTTGCTTGATGGTCAAAAAGGTATATATCACCACCAAAAGGTACAGAGATAAGGAAGAATGATAAGGAAGAACTCAACTTGTCAAAACAAGTTACCATATCCTTTTCAATCGGTCAATACAAAGATGAAGTGGTGTAGGCTGTGGCACCCATGCAAGCCGACATATCCTTTTAGCAATACCTTGGAAATTTGACCGAGATGTATAACACAATAGGAAGATAAATCAATACTCCTTTAACTCCAACAACCGATGGTCACAAGCCAAGGCAAAAGATAAAAGGCGGGCCAAGGTAAGTCTTTTCTTAGAAAAATCTGATCAAACACATGCCTATAGCAAATAACACGTTTGATCTTGTCAAAAGAGTCATGGGCAAGTACGAAACATGCCCAGAATGCAGCTGCATGATTACCTCTACTCCATGCTAATCAAAGAAGCCACATGCTCATGACATGACTAAAGGCCGAACCAATGCCATGGTATGACCGTAGAGCAACACACGAAGTACAAATCTAACTTATTTTCTCTTAGTACAGAATATATGGTTTCAAGGTCGAAACCATTTTAGGAGTGAGGATATTATGAGGACCTCGATCCTAAGCTAGCCGACCTGTGCCAAGTTGGCTATATAGGCGCTGTTCCGTAACAAGTAAACGGCTGGCTGAAGACGATCAAAAGATGTTAGAGTGGTTAAAAAGGTAACAACAATCAATTAGTTCAATGGAATACTTATATCCTCAAATAGCAATGTCTAAAAACATAATAACCAGCAAATAAACGGAATTAAAGACAAATGAAAAAGTAGGTTAATAACAAACATCTCTCCCTAAATTTACTTCACATTGTACCAATGTGAAACTATGTTAAAGAGAAGGATGAAAAAGACTCAAAGGCAATAGACAAAATGAAAGCAATATGTACAGCTTCCCATCAGAAGCTTGTTTACAGTTACTAGCTTGGCTTGTTAGACTTCAATAAGGTCAAGCGCTAGAACTCACTATTAAATAAGTCTTACGATTGCCCATATTTAGTTTCAAAACCCTGCTTGCAAGTCATTGATAACCCACCAAAAGGCATGGATAGAATGTATAAGACTAAAAATAAATATCTTAGATTAAGCTTTAGTTCTAGACTCGTACTGAATGCGGTTGTCTCCGGATATGGTGCCAAAAATTAGATATATCAAATTTTAACCTAAAGAAATTTTTTGGAAGTACATAAACAAGCGCAATATTAGTTATATTGAAACTAAGCTAAAAAGAAATAAATCGAGTGTGATGGTTTTATTTAGATACCTTCTAGAACTCATAACACGAATTTATATATAGCCAAATACCGTTGTATTAAACCCAGAGCCGACCCTGAATTTAACAAGGCCGCAAGCAAAAAAAAAATGGGCCGTTTTATACTATAAAAAAATTGGGCCGTTCTAATTTTTAAAATTTTTTGTTGTTATAAAGACTCGAACGGAAGAATTCAAGGAAACAATTTACTTTTATTTACCATTTGTGCTAAGAGTACTTTTGAAATAAAGACTGATTTTTTTTATATTAATAGTGAGGGCCGCAAGCATGGACTTGCTTTGCTTGGGCCCAGGCCCGGCTCTGATTAAACCACTATTTTGAACAACCTATCCTTGTAAAATCTATGAATGAATTTCCTAAGCTTGCATTAATTAGTCCAGTCTAATATTTTCAAAAAATTTCTTAACATCAATTTTCGTTTGTTAAAAACGCATTGCCCATCTAAATTCTTTTCAAAAAGTCAAGCAACACTTTTAAGTAGTCTAACTAATCATAAGATCACTAATATACGTGATCAAACTCACAGACGTGATTTAGCATCACTAATCAAGCATTGAGAATAATTTAGATGAAAATCCATATGAAGAACCCTAACTCTCACAGATGTTATTTAGCAATTTATGAAATTTCTTTGATAATCTTAAAATTGTATGAAACTACTCACACATAATAATAAAGCAACAAAACATAATTAAAGAAAATAATTGCATAATAAAATAACAAAGGTTCTAGACTCATAAGTAACAAAAATAAAAGAACAAAGATTCGTCTGTTCAAAATATTTACAAATTTTTGTAAAAGTATGAACATTTTAGAGGAGAAAATAGTGTTTCTCCTGTAAAATTGACTCACAGTAAATATTTATTAGTATAGGATCGTTTGAAAATGATTTTGGGTTGAAATAGAAAATAACTAAAAGTTTCCTTTTTATTGCGAGAATAAGATCAAACGATCTGGTTTTAGAATGGTCGACCTATACTAGGATCGATCGATCCCTTGCAGAATTGATCAATCTTCAAAGATCACAGAAAAAAATTCGGGACTCGAATATTTTTACAAAAATTGGCAGAACTTACTATTACGTTGTTGGATTGACTTCAAAATACTTTTAAATGAAAAATAATAGGCCTGTTCGTTTCGTAGCCGCAGGAATATGCGGCTGCGTCATGCGGCCAAATGTTGTTCGTTTGACCGCTGCAGGTTCCTGCGGTCAAACGTTGTTCGTTTGACCGCCGCAGGTTCCTGCAGTCAAACGCTGCGGTCGACCGCAGAAAGCTGCGATCAAAATTTTTAATCGCTGTGAAATTATAGCGTTTGCGATCAAACAATTGCGATACAACCTGCGGTGATAACCTGCGGTGATCAAGCGAACAACAATATTAATGCGTCTAACCGCAGCGTCTGACCGCAGGTCGCTGCCGCAGACGCTGCGGCAGACAAACAAACAACGCTAATGTCTTTCTATATCTTGTTTCCAAATTTCAGCTTTATTCAGAGGGGGAAAGATATTCATCAAATACCAAAGTTCAGACGATTCAACTGATTTCAATTTTTCAAATTGTTTCTTTTCATAAAATAACATAAAATATGTAAAAACTCATAAAAATTCGAGACTCGATAAAGATTAAAAAAACTACAAAAATAGGTAGAATGTATTAAAAACACAACATATGAATATCCCATCCATGTCGTTCTTAAGAGAGGTGGAGTAATGGTCATAAAACATTTAACGAACAAGCTAATTCCCACTAGGGCGCTGATGGAGCATAAAATGTTTCTGGATTATATGAAATTGAATTTATCAACTAGAAAAGAAGATTTCCCCTCCCTTACATTGATCAAAGGTTCGTTTCTCCAAAATATTTACAACAAAACTTTAAAAGTATGAACGAGAAAAATTGAGTTTCTCCTCTAAAATTGACTTAAAGTAAATATTTATTGGCATAGGATCGTTTGAAGATGATTTTGGATCGAAACAGAAAACAATCAAACGTTTCTTATTTATTGCGATGATTAGATCAATCGATCTGGTTTTGGAATGATTGCCATTTACTAGGATTGATCAATTCCTTCCTAGATTGATCAATCTTCAAACGTTACAACAAAAATTTGAGACTAGAATATTTTTTAAAAAGTGGCATAACTTACGATTATGTTGTTGGATTGAGTTCAAAATACTTTAAATGAAAGACAATGCATTTCTATATCTTTTGTCCAAATTTAAGTTTATTCAGAAGGGAAAGACATTCATCAAATGCTAAACTTTAGACGATTCAACTGAGTTATGCGTTTCAATTTTTTCAAAACTATTTGTTTCCATAAGTAACATAAAATATGTAAAAACTCATAAAGATTCAAGACTCGATAAATATTTTAAAAAACTACAAAACTATGGTTAGAATGTATTAAAAACACAACATATGAATACCCCATTCATGTCATTCCTAAGAAAGATGGAGTAATTGTCATATGGCAGTGACCGAGCATAAAATGTGTATGGATTATAGTAAATTGGATTTGTCAACTAGAAAAGAACATTTCCCCTCCCTTTCATTGATAAAAAAGGTTTGAAAGACTTGCGAATCATTCATACTGATATTTAGGATTATTCGAAATCCCCAAACACCTACAAGGTCAAAAATACTACTTTCACATGTCCTTATGGTACATTTTCATATTGAAAGATGCCATTCGGGTTATGTAATACTCCAACAACCCTTCAAAAGTATGTATGCTGTCTAACTTTTCATACTTGATTGAGGATGTAATGGAGATGTTTATAGATGACTTCTTGGTGTATGGCTCTTGCTTTAGTTTTGTATTTATAATTTTTGTATGGTCTTGCAGTGATGGGAAGACACACAACTTGTCCTGACCTAAGAAAATATCATTTTATGGTAAAAGAAAAGATTGTGCTTGGGTATCAAATTTTAAAGGACATTATTGAAGTAAAAAAGGCAAAGATCGAGATCATGACGAACCTAGCTCCTGCAACATTGGTGAAGGGCATTAGAAGATTTTTGGATCATGATGGGTATTACCAAACGCTCATCAAGGTGACAAGACCCTTGAAAAGGCTTCACTGCAAAGATGTTAAGTATAAGTTTGATAGAGTGTCATAAACCATTTTTAATGATCAAGGAAGCATTGGTTAGAGTGTACCATTTGTACAATTACCGGATTGGGACCTACCATTTGAAATCATGTGTGATGCAAGTGACTACATGTTGAGGCCGTTTGGGCTCAAAGAACGTATTAGTAGCTTCATGTTATTACCTATGCTAGTAAGACACTTGATGATGTCCAAGAAAGGTCTACCAGAACCAAGAAGGAATTATTAATGGTTGTGTTCACTATTGAGAAGTTTAGATCCTATTTGGTTGGATCTCATCATTTTTTTGCACGGACCCTTCCGCCCTAAAGTACTTGATGATGTCCAAGAAAGGTCTACCAGAACCAAGAAGGAATTATTAATGGTTGTGTTCACTATTGAGAAGTTTAGATCCTATTTGGTTGGATCTCATCATTTTTTTGCACGGACCCTTCCGCCCTAAGGTACTTGATGAAGAATAAGGATGCCAATCCACATTTTCTTAAATGGATCTTACTACTTCAAAACTTTGACATCGAAACTGTGGACACGAAGGACCTATAAAATGGATGTCATATTACGGGTTGAAGACGGTATCTCAATTGATGATTCACTTCCCAAAGAGCAACTCCAAGTGATTGAGGCACTCCGCATTGAGATCATTTTCATGGAGGCAACCTTTTCTATTGAGAAATTACATGAAGAACTTGGCTTGTGGAAGAGAATCACAGAACCTAGAAGGGTGCAAGAAATAAATTCTTTACAGATCTTGTTCACTACTATTGTAATGAACCTTAACTCTGCAAAAGGTTTTTGAATAGTTTATGCCAAATATTTATCCCACATGTGAGACACCCTTATGGACTCTTAAAAGTGACAAGGGATAGCCATGAGGTAAAATGGTGGTAATTCTCTCTCGGTATGTCCTATTGGATAGATATGGAGATCTACCGAGTTGAAGGCTGCTCTATCTCGTGGGATCCAGGCAGAGGGCAGTGATGCAGAGGTGAAGTACTCTTTAATACAGTACAAGAATTTAACCCTAAGAGGCGGGTGTGCATTCAAGTGATGAACTCATAGGCTTTGTTGTAGAAATAAAGTTATATCTTTATTAATAATCAAAAACGTTGTTTGTTACAAGGCTGTAGGGAAACCTTACATAATGATTTTTCAGCTAGACATATTAGTCGAATTTAATGAAAGAAATGCATCGAAGGAATAACAAATAAAAAGGAAATGACAACAACATAAGAAATAGAAAAAAATACATATTCCAACAAAATTGGAAACTATAAACACATGTGATGATTCCTTTTTGATGCGCCTCTACTTGAGTTTGAAGTCATTTTCGGTCATTGTTTGAGGCATTAAAACCTTCCAAAATATAATATAAAGACTATGCATTAGCCTTACTTGAAAATGGTCGTGTAGGTACACAATATGTTGATTCTGCGTGTTTTAGGTGTGTGGTATGTCTTGAATCTTGGTATTTGGAACTAGATTATTCTACATCTTCACTTGGGGCTATAGGATCTTGATCTTTAACCTCTTCTTCTTGACTTGCTTTTGCTTCTTGATCTTGGTTCTTAGGCATTCTTGGTCTTGTCATACAAAATGTAATTTCAAATAATTTCCATGGCTTACTTATGGTTTGGCTTACTTAATACAATAAAAATGCAACTAGAGATGGAATACTTACATTGGTTTGGATTATAATTTCCATGGCTGATAGCCATTTTATTTATGGTTTGGAAAAGATCATCGGTTGGCCTGGTAAATATGGACTGGTGGGCCATTTAGGTTGGTGGTACCGGTGGTGTCAGAGGTAGCAGTCGTCCTGAAGGGCTCTAGACATGTTGGTTCGTCTAGTCCCAAGGTTTTTAGGTAGTTTATCCATGGCCTGAGTGAATGTTCTTAGTTTCTTATTCATTGACCGTGGCACTAGGGCCTCTTGTACCATGGGCATAGGATTGGGCCATGGTCGGTAATGAGGATCATTCTTTTCCTCTTTTGAAGGTTTTGTCATCAAATCTGCATCTCTTGCATCATAGAGAGACAGTGATGAGGACATCAGGTCGTATGTCCAGCCAGGAGACCAGACTGGCCGACCAGGAAGCTTGCTCGAGACAGCAGGGCCATCTGGCACGCCTGCCGGCACAAGCAGTACTGTCGGATCCTCGACCAATAGGACCAGACCAACCAGCATTGCCGGCGGAGAGGCCCAAGCTTCCGGCACACTTGGTGGCGACGTGGATGACACCGCCGGTCCCCTTGGTGATGCCGCCGAGTCCAGGATCAACTTGGCCGGTCCTGAAGGCATTCCAGCCAGTACCTCGCACATTCCAGCCGGTACAACCGATCCAGCCGAGTGCACAAGCATTGCAACTTCTACACAAGAAAACTCAGACCAGATAAGCTACCAGCTTCAGGACATGCATCTAGAGGAAGTATCCACACCAGTAGTGCCACCAGGAGCAATGACAAGGAGTAGATCAAGAGCACTCTTCCACTAGTTCAGCTTATGGGTGGACAAGCTCCTAGAGGAATATCGACTAAGGACAATGGGCCAGAAGTACAAAGAAGAGTCCAAAGGCTTCTCAACAATGCAAGGATTTTCAGAGAATTGGGCTTTAGTGGCAAGAGAGGTCAGGGCCCAAAGATTCCTAACCCTACTCCAAGTCGAAGACTAGGAGCAAGGCGCGTGCATGCCACAAGGACGGCCACCTTCCATTTCTTGGCTGTGAGGTAAGTAAGGTAAGTTTTCAATAAGAATATTTGCCTCTTTCTGTTTTACAGGGTAGGATCTAGAATATTTACATTTATTGAGTCAAAGACATTTTAGGAATATGTCCTTTTTCGATTATACACTTTTGTATCTTTTCCTTTTGTGCACTTTTGTAAATTTTCCTTTTCTTATTTGAGTCGACCCTAGAAGGTCAAGCTGTCTAGCATATTAATAAGGCTCCTTCCAGCATTGTAGTTCGACAACCCTTTTTGATATTAATAAAGTAGAAATTTCTTCCAACAGCTTTTCTCTCAAGAATCTTGTGCGCTTAGAATCTAGTTGAGACCAGCGCTCCTAGCTCTAAGTTTGTGATTTATCACGAGGTTCATCGCCCCTCGTGTGGTTCACTTCACCCCTCCATCGAATACCAACCCAAAAACCCCTATCCAAGAAGTCTAAGGTCGAGTTTCTCACCTAACCTTCTCCAAACAGCCCACGCGCATATAAGCCTTGAATCGAGGCTTGTATCATTTTGGTATCAGAGCTTAAAGCTCCTAAACCAGGTTGTTTCTATCTTTTAGCTTGTCTTGTTTCTTGTTCTTGCATTAGTTTAAGTTTCATTCCAGAAAATCAAAAATAACATCTAAGTTCTTACCGAGTGCATCTAGTTCCTACGTGCATCACTAGGTTCTAGAATCATTCTTGCATTGCTATATTCGACTTTCCTTTTTGTTAGAATCATATTTTATTATTTTTAAGTTAAATTAAAAGAAAAAAAGAAAGGAAAAGAAAATAGGAAAAATATCAAAAGATTTCGAATTGGACAGCTAGCAATAGTTGTCAAGAAAATTTCCTTTTATTCAAATCTCCATATATTCGAATTTTCCATTCCTTAGAATTTTCCTTTTTGCATTTTTTCGAATCCCTTATAAAAAGAAAACTCTCCTAACAATTTAGGAGTAGCATAACTTGTCTTCTATCTTTGTAGTACGCAATGGCAGAAGAAAATAGAGAAGCAACCGAAGCCATGATGGCCATGTTCACCACTCTCCAAACACAACTCGCATCAATAGGCGAGAGGTTGGAGCGCATGGAAAGACCGGTGAGATTCCAGGCCATAAGGCACGTGAGAGCTGAGCAAGACCATCCTGAGGGTCTTGAGCAGCCTTAGGACACGGCACGAACAGGAGGAGTCCCAACCAGATGGAAATGAGGACACACAACCTCATAACTATCACCATAGGCCGAGAGGACCTCCACGGCAACCAGAGACAGAAGATGATGGCTTCGAGCCATATGGTCTTCACCAGAGACCAAGGATGCCTCCTAGACATTATGAGGATGTAGATGAACACACCTACAACTGGGTAACTCATCCTGATGTTAAGCTAACTCCTCCAAGTTTTGTAGGAAAAGTAGACCCCGAAGCTTACCTAGATTGGGAGAGAAGAATGGATCAAATCTTTGATCATTACAACCAACCAGGGCCTAGGAGAGTCTCAATGGCAGTAGCACAGCTCACGGACAATGCCCTCATCTGGTGGGATCGTGAGGTATCTGACCGAAGGAGGAAAAGAATGAGGCCCATAGACTCATGGTTCGACATGAAAGATGTCATGCGACAAAGGTTTGTTCCACCTTACTTTCATAGGGACTTGCAACGTCGTTTTCGTACTCTTAAGCAGGATACCAGATCAGTAGAGGAGTACTATGAAGAGTTCGAGAAGCTAAGGAATAGATTGGAGCTCAATGATGATGAAGAAGCATTGATGGCCCAATACTTGGATGGACTCCAAGAAAGGATCAGCCGCAAGGTGGAAAGGCAAATCTACAATGACTTCAAGGACTTGTTCCACCTATCTGTCCAGGCTGAGCAGCACATCAAACATAAGAGCCAAGACATCCGCAGCAAGCCTAAGACACTTTGGGCACCAAGCAACATTCCCAAGCCCGTAGACAAAGGCAAGAGCATAGAGATCGAGTCAAGGTTCAAGAGCAAGCCTCCTGAACCCACCCGTGAGCAGAGATAGCCTGGTAAGTCTTCTAACCCTCAAAGATCACATGACATCACTTGTTTCAAGTGTAGGGGTCGTGGACACATCTCAAGAGAGTGCCCAAACAACCGAGTCATGCTGATTACGGAGGCTGGAGAATATGAGTCCCAAGATGAAGAGGACTATGAGCCAGAAGAGGAATATGGTGACATTGAGTACCCTGATGTGGGGGAAGTGCTGGTCACTAGACGCATCCTCAGTGCAATGGTGGATCCTTCAGAGACCATCCAAAGGGAGAACATCTTCCACAGCCGTTGCACCATCAAGGGCAAGGTATGTAACCTCATCATAGATGGTGGTTCTTGCACTAACGTTGCTAGTGTATATATGGTTGATAAGCTAGGTCTAGAGAAGACAAGGCATCCTCGACCATATAGACTGAGATGGCTCGATGACAAAGTAGAGCTCAAGATCCATGAGCAAGTCACCGTGACATTCAGTGTGGGCAAGTACCAAGACCAAGTCGTGTGCGACGTGGTGCCCATGCAAGCTGGCCATCTTCTGCTAGGAAGGCCATGGCAGTTTGACAAAGAGACCAGGCATGATGGCCGAACCAATCTCTACAATTTTGTGCATGACAAAAGAAAGGTCAGCTTGGCTCCTCTTACACCTGTCCAGGTACACGAGCTACAACTCCAAATGAGTAAGGAAAAGAAACTTATCAAGTCTAATTTTCTTATTCAACCAAGCCATGTCCGGAGAGCTTTAGCCTCGAAGGATTTAATGTTACTAATGGTCTTCAAAGAAATTTTGAGTATAGAACAGGAACAAGTAGAGCTACCTCCTGAAGTAGCAACTCTCCTCAACAAGTTCCAGGATGTGTTCCCTGAGGAGATACCAGCAGGTTTGCCTCCTTTACGTGGCATAGAACACCAGATCGATCTAGTGCCCGGAGCAGCCCTGCCCAACCGGCCAGCCTACCGGATGAGTCCAGAGGAGTCCAAGGAGCTTGAGAAGCAAGTCAAGGAGCTCCTGGAGAAAGGATATGTTCGAGAGAGCCTCAGTCCATGTGCCGTACCAGTGCTACTAGTGCCCAAGAAGGATGAGACTTGGCGAATGTGTGTGGACTGCCGAGCAACCAACAACATCTCTGTCAAGTACCGGCATCCAATACCATGGCTGGATGACATGCTAGATGAGCTGAGTGGAGCCACGGTCTTCTCCAAGATAGACCTCAAGAGTGGATACCACCAGGTCAGGATGAAGGAAGGTGATGAATGGAAGACTGCTTTCAAGACAAAGCAAGGGCTATACGAGTGGACAGTGATGCCATTCGGCTTGACTAATGCCCCAAGCACTTTCATACGCCTTATGAACCAAGTTCTTAGGGCGTACATCAGTAAGTTTGTAGTGGTTTACTTTGATGATATATTGGTTTATAGTAAGTGCCTACGGGAACACATCACACATCTTGAGATGGTACTTTAAACCCTTCGACAAGAAGAGCTTTATGCCAATCTCAAGAAGTGCATCTTTTGTACTGATAAACTTGTCTTTTTAGGTTTTGTTGTAAGTTCACAGGGCCTACAGGTTGATGAAGAGAAGATCCGAGCCATACAAGAATGGCCAACACCAGGCAACATCAGCCAAGTAAGGAGCTTCCACGGACTGGCCAGCTTCTATAGGAGATTCGTGCCCAACTTCAGCAGTATTGCCTCACCATTGACGGCAGTAGTGAAGAAGAACGTGGGATTCAGCTGGGGAGAAGCTCAGGAGAAGGCATTCCTGGCCTTGAAGGACAGCCTTACATATGCACCAGTGCTAGTCCTGCCCGACTTCAACAAGACGTTTGAAGTGGAGTGTGATGCCTCTGGAATAGGCATAGGAGCAGTGCTAACCCAAGGAGGGAGACCAGTGGCATACTTCAGTGAGAAGCTAGGTGGTGCTTCACTGAACTACCCCATTTATGACAAGGAGCTTTATGCCCTTGTCCGGGCACTGGAGACTTGGCACCATTACTTGCTGTCCAAAGAGTTTGTGATCCACACTGATCACGAGACTCTCAAATACCTCAGAGGGCAAACCAATCTCAAGAGGAGACATGCCAGGTGGATAGAGTTCATAGAGACCTTCCCGTACGTCATCAAGTACAAGAAGGGCAAAGACAATGTGGTAGCCGATGCACTATCAAGGAGGTTTGCCTTGATATCCACCATGGAGGCAAAGGTCCTAGGATTCGAGCACATCAAGGACCTATACAAGGATGACCCTGACTTTGCTGAGAGCCACAAGGAGTGTGGCACAGGGAGTCATGGCAAGTTTTACATCCATGAGGGATTCTTGTTCCGAGAAAGGAGGTTGTGCATACCACAAGGATCATTAAGGGAGCTTATCATCCGAGAAGCTAATGGAGGAGGACTCCTGGGCCACTTTGGTGTCGACAAGACTCTAGCAGTGGTCAAGGAGCACTTCTACTGGCCACACATCAAGAGGACAGTAGAAGCTCATTGTGCAAGATGCATCACTTGCAAGAAGGCAAAGTCCCGAGTGCAACCTCACGGGTTGTATCTCCCACTGCCCATACCTACACATCCATGGGTGGACATCTCAATGGACTTCGTTCTAGGTCTGCCCAAGATCAACCATAAGGATGCAATCTTTATAGTGGTGGACAGATTCTCCAAGATGGCACACTTCATTCCGTGTGCCAATGTCAATGATGCCATGCAAACAGCTGAGCTGTTCTTCAAGGAGATAGTACGGCTTCATGGAGTGCCAAGGACCATCGTATCAGACAGGGACACCAAGTTCCTAAGCCATTTCTGGAGGACCCTTTGGAGGAAGCTAGGCACGAAGCTACTCTTCTCTACCACCTGCCATCCTCAAACCGATGACCAAACTGAAGTTGTCAACAGGACACTATCAACTCTTCTCAGGACTACACTAGGGAAGAACCTCAAGACTTGGGTGGAGTGCCTGCCATTCATAGAGTTCGCTTACAACCGAGCCATGCACTCAGCACTCAAGAAGACACCATTTGAAGTAGTATACGGCTTCAACCCTCTCACCCCATTGGAGCAAACGCCACTGCCACCAGCAGAGATGACCAACCTCAACGGAGCATCCAAGGCAGAGTTCATAAGGAAGTTACACCAGAAGGTAGCAGAAAACTTGGAGAAGAGGACCGGACAGTACGTAACTCATGCCAACAAGGGAAGAAAGGAGGTGATCTTTCAACCAGGCGATTGGGTGTGGCTACACCTACGGCAGGAGAGGTTCCCCAACCTAAGGAGTTCCAAGCTAGCACCAAGAGGAGATGAACCATTCAGAGTGCTGGAGAGGATCAACAACAACGCCTACCGGATCGAGCTCCCAGGTGAGTTTAATGTGTCCAATACGTTCAACGTAACTGACTTAGCCCCTTTCCATGCAGATGAACCAGTTTTGAGGTCAAAACCTACTGAGGAGGGAGGGGATGATGAGGACATCAGGTCGTATGTCCAGCCAGGAGACCAGACTGGCCGACCAGGAAGCTTGCTCGAGACAGCAGGGCCATCTGGCACGCCTGCCGGCACAAGCAGTACTGTCGGATCCTCGACCAATAGGACCAGACCAACCAGCATTGCCGGCGGAGAGGCCCAAGCTTCCGGCACACTTGGTGGCGACGTGGATGACACCGCCGGTCCCCTTGGTGATGCCGCCGACTCCAGGATCAACTTGGCCGGTCCTGAAGGCATTCCAGCCAGTACCTCGCACATTCCAGCCGGTACAGCCGATCCAGATGAGTGCACGAGCATTGCAACTTCTACACAAGAAAACTCGGACCAGATAAGCTACCAGCTTCAGGACATGCATCTAGAAGAAGTATCCACACCAGTAGTGCCACCAGGAGCAATGACAAGGAGTAGATCAAGAGCACTCTTCCACAAGTTCAGCTTATGGGTTGACAAGCTCCTAGAGGAAGATCGACTAAGGACAATGGGCAAGAAGTGCAAAGAAGAGTCCAAAGGTTTCTCAATAACACAAGGGACATCAGAGACTTGGGCTTTAGTTGCAAGAGAGGTCAGGGCACAAAGATTCCTAACCCTACTCCAAGTCGAAGACTAGTAGCAAGGCGCGTGCATGCCACAAGGACGGCCACCTTCCATTTCTTGGCCGTGAGGTAAGTAAGGTAAGTTTTTAATAAAAATATTTGTCTCTTTCTATTTTGCAGGGTAGGATCTAGAATATTTACATTTATTGAGTCAAAGACATTTTAGGAATAGGTCCTTTTTCCATTATACACTTTTGTATCTTTTCCTTTTGTGCACTTTTGTAAATTTTCCTTTTCTTATTTGAGTCGACCCTAGAAGGTCAAGATGTCGAGCATATTTATAAGGCTCCTTCCAGCATTGTAGTTCGACAACCCTTTTTGATATTAATAAAGTAGAACTTTCTTCCAACAAGTTTTCTTCTCAAGAATCTTGTGCGCTTAGAATCTAGTTGAGACCAGCCCTCCTAGCTCTAAGTTTGTGATTTATCACGAGGTTCATCACCCCTCGTGTGGTTCACTTCACCCCTCCATTGAATACCAACCCAAAAACCCATATCCAAGAAGTCTAAGGTCGAGTTTCTCACCTAACCTTCTCCAAACAGCCCGCGCACATATAAGCCTTGAATCGAGGCTTGTATCAGACAGGTAACTAAATTATAGGTATTAGAAACTTTTATCTCTTTGGGAAGTCCAAGGCGGTAGGCGAAAGATCTTGTGAAAGATCTTTGATCTTTTGAAAGATCTTGAATGCCCTCTCCCCTCTTGGTACTAATTCGGAGGCCCTCTTCTCAGGAAAATCTCGGATATCATGTGATGAGAACATCAGGTCGTACATCCAGCCAGGAGACCAGACTGGCCGACCAGGAAGCTTGCCCGAGACAGCCGGACCATCTGGCACGCTTGCCGGCCCAAGCATAACCGCCGGACCCTCGAGCACAAGGACCCGAGCAACCAGCATTGCCGGCGGTGGGGCCCAAGCTTCCGGCACACTTGGTGGCGACGTGAATGACACCGGCGGTCCCTCTGGTGATGCCGCCGACTCCGGGATCAACTTGGCCGGTCCTGAAGGCATTCCGGCCAGTACCTCGCACAATCCAGCTAGTACAGCCGATCCAGCCAAGTACACGCGCATTTCCATTTCTACACAAGAGGAGTCGGACCAAATGAGCTACCAGCTCCATGACATGCATATAGAGGAAGTCTCTGCACCAGTGGTACCTCTAGGAGCAATGACAAGAAGCAGATCAAGGGCATTCTTCCACAAATTCAGCTTATGGGTCGACAAGCTCCTAGAGGAAGATCGACTAAGGACAATGGGCCAAAAGTGCAAGGAAGAGTCCAATGGCTTCTCAACAACACAAGGGACATCAAAGAGTTGGGCTTTAGTGACAAGAGAGGTCAGGGCCCAAAGATATTTAACCCTACTCCAAGTCGAAGACTAGGAGCAAGGCGCGTGCATGCCACAAGGACGGCCACCTTCCATTTCTTGGCCATGAGGTAAGTTAAGGTAAGTTTCAATTCGAATATATGCCTCTTTCTGTTTTGCAGGGTAGGATCTAGAATATTTACTTTATTTTAGGAATAGGTCCTTTTTCGATTATGCGCTTTTGTATCTTTTCCTTTTGTGCACTTTGTAAGTTTTCCTTTTCTTATTTGGGTCAACCCTAGAAGGTCAAGCTGTCGAGCATATTAATAAGGCTTCTTCCAGCATTGTAGTTCAACAACCTTTTTGATATTAATAAAGATAGAACTTTTTCCCCAACAAGTTTTCTCTCAAGAATCTTGTGCGCTTAGAATCTAGTTGAGACCAGCTCTCCTAGCTCTAAGTTTGTGATTTATCACGAGTTTCATCATCTCTTGTTTGGTTCACTTCACCCTTCCATCTTTTACCAACCAGAAAACCCCCATCCAGAAGCCTAAGGTTGAGTTTCTCACCTAATCTTCTACAAACAGCCCACGCACAACCAAGCCTTGAATCGAGGCTTGTATCATCATGTGAAACTAAACCTATTCTCCTGACTTAAAGGTCAGGTGTCTTTGGTTTTGTCAGCCATCTTCTTGTACTCAGTTTTTTTCTCAATGCCCTCCTTAGCCTTCATTTGTAACTTTCGGATAGGTTATCCTCGGTTCAAACCACTTTGATTTATCTGCTCAAACTGTGGAATTAGCATAAGGTTTACTAGAGTGGAAGGGTTAAAACCATAGACTATCTCAAATGGTAATAGTTTAGTGGTCAAGTAAGTAGCACGATTGTATGCGAGTTCTACAAACGATATGTAATCCAACTAGTTGTTCATATTGTTACCTATGGTGGCCCTTAATAGGGTTGAGAATGTACTATTGACCACTATAGTTCGGTCATCAGTTTGAGGATGTCAAATTGTTGAAAGCAGTAGCTTGGTGTCAGGCTTCTTCCATAGTGTTTCTCCAAAAGTGAGTGAGGAACTTGGTGTCTTGGTCCGACACTATGGTACTTGGTATGCCATGTAGGTGTACTACTTTTTTAAAGAAGAGGTCAGCCATTTAAGTGCATCATGAGTCTTTTTACACGATTTGAAATGTGCGATCTTAGAGAACTGGTCTACTACCACAAATATCGCATCTTTGTGTCGGATCTCGGGTAGTGCTATGAATAAATCCATGGAAATATCTATGCAAGGGGCAGTAGGTATAGGTAATGATAAATATAGATCGTGAGGGAGTAAGCTGTACTTGGCTTTGTGGAATATGATGCACTGAGCACACCTTTCTTGAAATGAGGCCAATAGAAATGGTACATCACCATGGAGAGTGTCTTGTCAACATCAAAATGTCCCATTAAACGTCCTCCATATGCTTCATTATGAACTAGCTCTCTCATTGATCCTTGGGGTAAACATAATAGCTTATCTTTGAACATATAGCCATCTGGAATATAGAATGGCCCATATGCTCCTTTTCCACACTCATTATAGTACTTTCTAAGCTCCAGATCAGTTGGGTATAGCTCCTTGATGTGCTCAAATCCCAATACTCTGGCCTCCATTGTGGCAATTAAGGTCTGCCTCCTTGATAAAGCATCGGCCATTGCATTTTCTTTGCTATTCTTGTACTTGGTCATGTAGAGAAATGTCTCAATAAATTTCAGCCATTTGGCATGTCTCCTATTGAGTGATATTTTCTCTCGAATGTGCTTTAAGGGCTCATGACCCATGAACTCCATCAATAGGTAGTGTTGCCACGTGATACAAGCTTGGGATCATGGCCGTGATGCTCTCGGACCGGGTGCAAGAAGTCTGGGCGAGAAACTCGGCCTTAAACTTCTTAGGGTAGCTTGGACATGTGTTTGGGGTGGTGGGGTGATGTGAACCACACAAGGTGTGAGATGCCTGGTGATAAATCACAACTCTAACTCTAGGAGTACGGGTCTCAACTACGTTAAGAGTTTAAGCAAGAGAAGCTTTGTATGCAAAGGCTCTTGAAAGAAAATGCTTATTTTTATTGATATATGGAAAAATTTATCGAACTACAATGTTAAAGGAGTCTTATTAATATGATCGGCAGTCTTGACCTTCTAGGGTCGACTCAAACAAAAAGGAAAAGATATAAGAGTGCAAAAAGGAAAAATCCAACAAATGGAAACAACCGAAAAGTAAAACTACTTAATGTTCATGACTCAAAAAGAAAAATACTAAGTCCTACCCTGCAAAACAGAAAAGGCAATATATAAATGTTAAACTTACCTGTTTACCTTTCGGCCAAGAAATAGAAAATGGCCAACTTTGTGAAGGACACACGCCTAGCCCTTCAAGTGCGCACTTGAAGTAGGGTTACAAACTTTTGGGCCTTGACCTCCTTTGCCACGAGAGCTGATGCCTGAACAAGAGGGCTAGTTCGAGCAAGAGGAATTGCTGGAGAGGCTCTAGCTGGCTGTACAACAGTTTCTAGAGACTCAGGAGTGATGGGTTGATGAACAGATTGATGGTGCCCATTCAGCTGGCTGTAGAGCACTTTCTGGAGGATCTAAGTGAGGATTGAGTAGAGAGGTGGATCGAAAGATGCCACACAGATTATGGAAGGTCTATGATAAGTTTAGAGCACTCAAGCTTCAAGGATTTTCACACAAGATGGCTGGAGGTGTCAGCTCTTTTCAAAGGAAGAAAAACTAGGTTATTATTTCATAAAACTTAAGTAATTACATGCTGAAAAGGGACTTTATATACTAGTCTAGTAGCAGGTGCCTTCTAGGGCTGAAAATACATTATAATGGAAGGACTAAAGAAAAAATAACAACAAGACGTTAGAACCTAATGATAAATAAAAGACTCTTAAACTTAACAATCACATTCCTGCAAAAACAAGCAATAAACTTGTTAATTGAAACATAGGAATTTTAAATACCTATCTTGGTCTCTTGTAGCTCCTTATAATGCCTATTTAAGTTTTTTTAGCAATGATGAACAAGGTTGTATCTCTGAAACCTTGTAAAACTGTAAGGAGTGAAATTGTTGTAGTTTTTAGTTGTTCATAGTACCCTTCTTGTAATTCTTCAATAAGTTCAGTTTCATGGAATCTTCCATCTTCTATGATTGTTATAAGACTCTCCACAGACTTGTTGAACATCTTACTAAGGTTTCTTATGTCTGATCTTGTTCTTGGAACTTGTCTCATAATAGGTATATTAATTGGCTCTTTCTCACCTTTTAGTTAGATGGTATTGATGTCCTCATCATCTCCTCCCTCTTGAAAAGGTTCTGTCCTCAGAACAGGTACATCTGCATGAAAAGGAACAAGATCAGTAATATTAAAAGTAGGAGATAAGGTCATCTCACCTGGCAGCTCAAGCTTATAGGCATTATTGTTGATCTTCTCTAAAACACGAAAAAGACCATATCCTCTTGGGGAATGCTTGGATTTCCTTTGGTTGGGAAATCTTTCATGTCTCATGTGCAACGAGACCCAATCTTTAGGTTCGAATGATATGTATTTTTGGTATTTATGTGCATTTCTTTTGTACTGCTTGGGTCTCTTTCCAAGTTGTCCTTGACCTTTTGATGAATCCTCTTAACATAATCTACCCTGGTTTCTCCTTCACTAGACATGACATCTTGAGGTAAATGTATAAGATCCAATGGGGTAGTAGGAGTAAATCCGTAAAACACTTTAAAAAGAGAAAGTTTAGTTGCTGAATGTTTAGCATGATTATAAAAAAACTCAATGTAAGGTATGCAGGAAAACCAATTTATTAGACTTTTACTGACCGGACTCTCAACATTGTTGAAAGAGTTTGGTTTACTACCTCAGCTTGACCATCGGTTTGTGAGTGGCAAGTAGTTGAAAAGATGAGCTTAGTTCCCAACTTTTTCCATAAGGTCTTCCAGAAATGGCTTAGAAATTTGGTTTCACGATCTGAAACGATTGTTCTGGGAACTCCATGTAGGCACACTATTTCTTTAAAAAAAAGATCAGCTATTTGCGTAGCATCATTAGTCTTGTTACATGATATAAAATGAACCATCTTTGAAAACCTGTCTACAACTACAAAGATAGAATCCTTGTGATTAATCTTTGCCAGCCGTAAGACAAAGTGCATAGAGATATCTACCCAAGGTAGGTTAGGAATGAGCAAAGGCATATAAAAACCATAGGGTGTGACCTGGATTTTTCTTTCAAGCAAGTGATGCACTTAGCACATAATCTTTAAACATCTCGTTTTAGATGTGGCTAGTAGAAATGTTCCATAAGTATACTCAATGTCTTATCTCGGCCAAAATATCCCATGAGTCCTATTCCATGAGCTTCTCCAATCAATAATTCTCTCATTGATCCCTAAGGAATACAAAAACGTTTTCCTTAAATAAAAATCTATCATGTTGATAAAACATACCAGATGTAGTCTTTTTGGTCTCCTTAAACATTTTTTGAAAATCTTGATCAGTCTCATACATTGCATTGATGTGTTCAAGTCCCATAATCTTAGTTTCCATTGTGTTGATGAGAGCATGTCTCCTTGATAAAGCATCAGCCACAATGTTATCTTTATCTTTCTTATATTTGATCACATAGGGAAAAGTCTCCACAAACTCAAGCCACTTTGCATGCCTCTTCTTAAGCTTAGTTTGTCCTCTTAAGTGCTTGAGCATCTCATGATATGTATGAATAACAAACTCTTCTGACAGTAGGTAATGTTGCAAAGTTTCAAGAGACCTTACCAAAGCATAGAGCTATTTATCATATGTGGGATAGTTAAGTGAAGCTCCACTAAGTTTCTTACTGAAGTAAGCCACATGTTTTCCTCCTTGCATTAGGACAGCTCCTATACCTGTTACAGAAGCATCACATTCAATTTTAAAGGTCTTATCAAAGTTAGGAAGTACCAAAACAGGCGCATATGTGAGGGTATCTTTCATCTTGTTGAATGCCTTCTCTTGTGCTGGTCTCCATTCGAATTCCACATTCTTCTTAACTACTGAAGTGAGCGGTGCAGGAACAGTACTAAAGTTCTTGACAAATCTTCTATAGAAACTAGCCAATCCAAGGAAACTCCTCACATTTTTGATTGTTGTTGGAGTTGGCCAATCTTGAATTGCTTTGATCTTTTCTTCATCGAAATTTAAGTTCTGAGAACTTACAACAAATCCTAGGAATACAACTTGATCAGTGCAGATACTAAAGTTCTTGACAAATCTTCTATAGAAACTAGCCAATCCAAGGAAACTCCTCACATTTTTGATTGTTGTTGGAGTTGGCCAATCTTGAATTGCTTTGATCTTTTCTTCATCGACATTTAAGTTCTGAGAACTTACAACAAATCCTAGGAATACAACTTGATCAGTGCAGATACTAAAGTTCTTGACAAATCTTCTATAGAAACTAGCCAATCCAAGGAAACTCCTCACATTTTTGATTGTTGTTGGAGTTGGCCAATCTTGAATTGCTTTGATCTTTTCTTCATCGACATTTAAGTTCTGAGAACTTACAACAAATCCTAGGAATACAACTTGATCAGTGCAGAAAGTACATTTCTTAAGGTTAGCATAAAGGTTATCAGCCTTAAGCGTTTCAAGTACCTGCTCAAGATGTCGTAAGTGATCTTCAAGATTAGAGATATAGATTAGAATGTCATCAAAGTAAAGCATTACTAACTTAAAGATAAATGCTCTTAGGACGCGGTTCATGAATCTCATGAATGTACTTGGAGCGTTTGTGAGTCCAAATGGCATGACTAGCCATTCATACAATCCTTGTTTGGTTTTAAATATTGTCTTCCATTCATCACCTTCTTTCATTCTCACTTGATGATATCCACTTCTTAGATCAATTTTTGAGAAGATAGTTGCTCCATTGAGTTCATC
Source organism: Pugionium cornutum (assembly GCA_018901935.1). Lineage (NCBI taxonomy): Eukaryota > Viridiplantae > Streptophyta > Magnoliopsida > Brassicales > Brassicaceae > Pugionium > Pugionium cornutum. The sequence continues at coordinate 21,964,244 of CM032161.1, forward strand.
TAGCATATCATCAAGTCTAGGAATTGGATGTTGGTATTTGACAGTGATATTGTTGATTGCTTTACAATCAACACACATTCTCCAAGTTCCATCTTTCTTAGGCACTAGAAGAACAAGAACAGCACATAGGCTTAGACTTTCTCGGATATAGCCCTTAGACATTAAGTCTTGTACTTGTATTTCCAGCTCCTTTGCTTCTTCTGGATTCCCTCTATAGGTGCTCCAGGAGCAAGATTAATCTGATGCTCGATTCCTCTTATAGGTGGCAATCCTGGTGGTATCTCTTCTGGAAAAACATCAGTGAATTTGTCAAGAAGCTCTATAACAGCAGCAGGGAGTTCCTCATTTTCTTGTCCTGAAAACAACACTTCTTTAAATATCATTAGTAGCACATGTTCTTTAGAATAAACAGATTTCAAAACAGTGGCTGGTGTTACATAAAGGTTAGTTTTATTTACCTTTTCTCTTTTAGACATAGTTCGTTGCATCTCATGCATTTCCTGTGGAGTTAAAGGTGCTAAGCTATGTTTCTTGTTATTGTGCATGAAGGTATAGTGATTGATGCGTCCATTGTGTAATGCTTCTTTTTCAAATTGCCATGGACGACCTAGAAGTAGATGTCCAGCTTGCATAGGCACCACATCACACCCAAATTGATCTGTATACTTGCCTATGCTGAATGGTATGGTGACTTGTTCTGCGATTTTTAGCTTAGTTTCAACGTTCAGCCATTTGAGGTTGTATGGTCGAGGATGCTTTGTCTTTTGTAACCCTAGCTTATCAACCAAATACTTGCTGGATACGTTAGTACAAGAACCACCATCTATGATCAAGCTACATACCTTAGAGTATATTGTGCACCGAGAATGGAAAATATTTTCTCTTTGTATAGTTTTTGGTTCAAAAAGAGCACTGAGGGATCTCCTTGTAACTAGAAGCTCTCCGGTATCAGGATAGTCCACAACTTTTTCCTCAGACTTTTCTGGTTCATACTCCTCTTCATCTTGAGATTCATATTCGCCATTTGATTTAAGGATCATAACTCTCTGGTTTGGGCATTCTCTTGCATAGTGGCCTTTTTCCTGACATTTAAAATAGGTTATGTCACGAGATCTTTGAGTAGGAGTTTTACCTTGCTCTGGTTTTTTTGTTTTTAGACGTTTCAGCTATGGATTTCTTGAATTTGGATTCAATGTCGATGGCTTTCCTTTGTCTAGACCCTTTTGAAGTTGTTGATTCCAGGTAAACTTGCTACGATTTGCTGAGATAGTCTTTATTTTTATGTGTTGCTCGGCCTGAACCGTAAGATGCAGCAACTCGTCCAGATCATGATAGGTTTGTCTCTCCAATTTTATAGCAATTAGATCTTGCAGACCATCTAGGAATTGAGCCATCAAAGATTCTTTTGAATCTTCAGTCTCCAACATGTTTCTAAGCATTTCAAACTCATAAAAGTATTTTTCAACAGATTTAGAACCTTGAGTTAATTTTCTAAATTTCTTCTGCAACTCTCTATAGTAGTATGCAGGGACATATCTCCTCCTTAGTTGGAATCTCAGGTCTTCCTAAGTAGTGATCTGACCATGTCTATGTCTTCTTCTTTCAGACACATCTCTATCCCACCAAACTAGAGCACTTTCAAAGAGGTGAGCAGCTGCTAGAGACAATTTTATCTGATCTGAGTAGTTGTAATACTCAAATATGTATTTCGTACGTCTTTCCCCATCAAGGTAGGCATCTGGATTAACCTTTCTAGCAAAGGTTGGTGCCGTGAGCTTTACGTCTCTGTTTCCATACCAAGATTCATCTACTCTATCTATGTCACGTTGATATTGTCTTCTAGGTGTATGATTATGATCAGGTTCTGGTGGAAGATCATTTTCTAAGTCCGATATTTCATCCTCTTCATAGTTCACACATTGGGCATTCACATTTCTGATAGGATTTCTGCGAATTGGTTGTGGTTGTTATATTCTTGTCATGTGATCTCCTAGGTTCTGAAGTTGAATCTGAATATCACCAACCATCTAAGCAACATTTACATCTACTGGTTCTCCCATAGTCACACAATCTGTCTCACACTAAACAAATAGATCAAGTGCAAAAGAAGTCGAATACACACAATCAAAAACAACTTAAAATTGACAGATGCATCAGCAAAGAAGTCAAAAAGACACAACTAATAGAACTAAAAATCGACATATCTAGTTGCAGCAACACAAGCTGTTCACAACTAATGATGCTACTGGCTTTTAACACACAAAAACAACTGATTGGAGTTCGATTTTTATGGGTTTTATGAAAAGATGTAGTTTGACAGGAAGTTAACAAGGAAAGTGACAGAGTAAAAACAAAAATGGGGGTAGATAAACCTGAATAGGAGCGATTAAACTCTGATACCAGATGATACATGAACAATAGAGTTTGTTCGAGTAAGGGGAACTGCTGGAGAGGCTCTAGTTGGCTGTACATCACTTTCTAGAGACTCAAGAGTGATGGGTTGATGGACAGATTGATGTTGACCTTTCATGATGAGGACATCAGGTCGTATGTCCGGCCAGGAGACCAGACTGGCCGACCAGGAAGCTTTCCCGAGACAGCCAGGCCATTTGGCACGTCTGCTGGCCCAAGTGGTATCTCCGGACCCTCGACCAACAGGACCAGACCAATCAGCATTGCTGGCGGAGAGGCCCAAACCTCCGGCACAATTGGTGGCAACGTGGATGACACCGCCGGGCCCATTGGTGAGGCCGCCGACTCCGAGATCAACTTGGCCAGTCCAGAAGGCATTCCGGCCAGTACCTCGCACAGTCCAGCCGGTACAGCCTATCCAGCTGAGTACACGAGCATTTCAACTTCTACACAAGGAGACTCGGACCAAATAAGCTACCAGCATCAGGACATGCATCTAGAGGAAGTCTCTAAACCAGTAGTGCCACCAGAAGCAATGACAAGGAGCAGATCAAGAGCACTCTTCCACAAGTTCAGCTTATGGGTCGACAAGCTCCTAGAGGAAGATCGACTAATGACCATGGGCCAGAAGTGCAAAGAAGAGTCCAAAGGCTTCTCAACAATGCAAGGGACTTCATAGACTTGGGCTTTAGTGGCAAGGGAGGTCAGGGCCCAAAGATTCCTAACCCTACTCCAAGTCGAAGACTAGGAGCAAGGCACGTGCATGCCACAAGGACGGCCACCTTACATTTCTTGGCCGTGAGGTAAGTAAGGTAAGTTTGAATTCGAATATATGTCTCTTTCTGTTTTGCAGGGTAGGATCTAGATTGTTTACATTTTTGAGTCAAAGACATTTTAGGAATATGTCTTTTTCGGTTATGCACTTTTGTACATTTTTCATTTGTGTAGTTTTGTAATCTTTCCTTTTCTTTCTTTGAGTTGACCCTAGAAGTTCAAGCTGTCGAGCATATTAATAAGGCTCCTTCCAGCATTGTAGTTCGACAACCTTTTTGATATTAATAAAGATAGAACTTTTTCCCCAACAAGTTTTCTCTCAAGAATCTTGTGCGCTTAGAATCTAGTTGAGACCAGCCCTCCTAGCTCTAAGTTTGTGATTTATCACGAGGTTCATCACCCCTCGTGTGGTTCACTTCACCTTTCCATCAAATACCAACCCAAAAACCCCTATTTAAGCAGTCTAAGGTCGAGTTTCTGACATAAACTTCTCCAAACAGCCCACGCGCATACATCCTTGAATCAAGGCTTGTATCATTTTCGTATCAGAGCTTAAAGCTCCTAACCAGGTTGTTTCTATCCTTTAGCTTGTTTTGTTTTTAGTTCTTGCATTAGTTTAAGTCGCATTCAAGAAAAATCAAAAAAATAACATCAAACTCCAAACCGAGTGCATCTAGCCTTCTACATGTATCACTAGGGTTTAGATTCACTTTTGCATTACCATTCACGTTTTCCTTTTTGCTTAAATCACATTTCCATTATTTTTAAGTTAAATTAAAAAGAAAAGAAAAAGAAAATAGGAAAAAATACCAAAAGAATTCGAATTGGACAGCTAGCACAAGTTGTCAAGAAAGTTTCCATTTTTCAAATCTTCCATTTTTTTCAAATCTTTCCTTTTCTCAGATTTTCCTTTTTGCATAATTCTTGAATTCTCTATATAAGCATCCTCCTAATCGATTCTAGGAGCAGGATAACTTGTATTCTTCCTTGTAGTACGCAATGGGAGAAGAAAATAGAGATGCAACCGAGGCCATGATGGCCATGTTCACCACCCTCCAAACACAACTCGCATCAATCGGCAAGAGGTTGGAGCGCGTGGAGAGGCCGATGAGATTCTAGGCCATAAGTGATGAGGACATCAGGTCGTACATCCAGCCAGGAGACCAGACTGGCCGACCAGGAAGCTTGCCCGAGACAGCAGGACCATCTGGCACGTCTGCCGGACCAGACAGTACCACCGGACCCTCGACCTATAGGACCAGACCGGTCAGCATCGCCGGCGGAGAGGCCCAAGCTTCCGGCACACTTGGTGGGGGCGTGGATGACACCGCCGGTCCCTCTGGTGATGCCGCCGACTCCGGGATCAACTTGGCCGGTCCTGAAGGCATCCCGGCCAGTACCGCGCACAATTCAGCCGGTACAGCCCATCCAGCCGAGTACACGCGCATTTCCACTTCCACACAAGAGGACTCGGACCAAATGAGCTACCAGCTCCAGGAAATGCACCTAGAAGAAGTATCTACACCAGTGGTACCTCAAGGAGCAATGACAAGAAGCAGATCAAGAGCACTCTTCCACAAATTCAGCTTATGGGTCGACAAGCTCCTAGAAGAAGATCAGCTAAGGAAAATGGGCCAGAAGAGCAAAGTAGAGTCCAAAGGCTTCTCAACAACACAAGGAACATCAGAGACTTGGGCTTTAGTGGCAAGAGAGGTCAAGACCCAATGATTTTTAACCCTACTCCAAGTCGAAGACTAGGAGCAAGGCGCGTGCATGCCACAAGGACGGCCACCTTCCATTTCTTGGCCGTGAGGTAAGTTAAGGTAAGTTTCAATTCGAATATATGCCTCTTTCTGTTTTGCAGGGTAGGATCTAGATGCTTTACATTTTTGAGTCAAGAACATTTTAGGAATAGGTCCTTTTTCGGTTATGCACTTTTGTATCTTTTTCCTTTTGTGCACTTTTGTAAACTTTCCTTTTTCTTTATTTGTGTCGACCCTAGAAGGTCAAGCTGTCGAGCATATTAATAAGGCTCCTTCCAGCATTGTAGTTCGACAACCTTTTTGCTAATTAATAAAGATCGAATTTTCTTTACAAGTTATTCTCTCAAAGAAGCTTGTGCGCTTAGAACCTAGTTGAGACCAGCCCTCCTAGTTCTAAGTTTGTGATTTATCACGAGGTTCATCACCCCTCGTGTGGTTCACTTCACCCTTCCATCTTTTACCAACCAGAAAACCCCCGTCCAGAAGCCTAAGGTTGAGGTTCTCACCTAATCTTCTACAAACAGCCAACGCGCATACATCCTTGAATCAAGGCTTGTATCAATAAGGCACGTGAGGGCTGACCAAGACGCTGCTGAAGGTCCTGATCACCCTAGGACACGGCCAGAACAGGAGGAGCCCCAGCTGGATGGAGATGAGGACGCACAGCCACACGGCTTTCACCCTAGGCCGAGAGGACCTCCACGGCAACCAGAAGCAGAGGGCAATGGCTACGAGCCCTATGGTCATCACCAAAGACCAAGGATGCCCCCTAGACACCATGAGGATGGAGATGACTACACCTACAACCGGGTAAACAGTCATGATGTTAAGCTAACACCCCCTAGTTTTGCAGGAAAAGTAGACCCCGAGGCCTATCTAGATTGGGAAAGGAGGATGGATCACATCTTCGAGCATTACAACCAACCAGGCCCTAGGAGAGTCTCCATGGCAGTAGCACAACTCACGGATAATGCCTTCATCTGGTGGGATCGGGAGGCTTGTGATCGAAGGAGGAGGAGATTGAGACCCGTAGACTTTTGGGTCGACATGAAAGATCTCATGAGGCAAAGGTTTGTTCCACCTTATTTACATAGAGATTTGCAACAAAGTTTTCGTACTTTTAAGCATGTAACCAGATCAGTAGAGGAGTACTACTCGGAGTTTGAAAGGCTAAGGAACAGGCTGGAGCTCAATGATGATGAGGACGCATTGATGGCTCAATTCTTGGATGGATTGCAAGAGAGGATGAACCGAAAAGTGGAGAGACAAATCTACAATGATTTCAAAAACTTGTTCCACCTCTCTATTCAGGCTGAGCAGCACATCAGGCATAAGAGCCAAGACCTACGCAGCAAGCCTAAGACACCTTGGGCACCAAGCATTGGCACCAACCCCGTAGACAAGGGCAAGAGTGTGGAAATTGAATCACGGTTCAAGAGCAAGCCTCCTGAGCAAACCCGTGACCAGAGAGAGCCTAGTAAGTCTTCTAACCCTCAGAGATCACGTGACATCACTTGTTTTAAGTGTAGGGGTTGCGGTCACATATCAAGGGAGTGCCCAAACAACCGATTCATGCTGATCACGGAAGCTGGAGAGTATGAGTCTCAAGACGAAGAGGACTTTGAACCAGAAGGAGAATACGGTGACATTGAGTACCCTGATTATGGGGAAGTGCTGGTCACTAAACTTATCCTCAATACAATGGTAGACCCCTCCGAGACCATTCAAAGGGAGAACCACAGCTGGTGGACCATCAAGGGCAAGGTATGTAACCTCATCATAGATGGTGGTTCTTGCACTAACGTTGCTAGTGTATATATGGTTGATAAGCTAGGTCTAGAGAAGACAAGGCATCCTCGACCATATAGACTGAGATGGCTCGATGACAAAGTAGAGCTCAAGATCCATGAGCAAGTCACCGTGACATTCAGTGTGGGCAAGTACCAAGACCAAGTCGTGTGCGACGTGGTGCCCATGCAAGCTGGCCATCTTCTGCTAGGAAGGCCATGGCAGTTTGACAAGGAGACAAGGCATGATGGCCGAACCAATCTCTACACATTTGTGCACGACAAGAGAAAGGTCAGCCTAGCTCCTCTCACACCTGCCCAGGTACATGAGCTACAACAACAAATGAGTAAGGAAAAGAAACTCATTAAGTCTAATTTTCTCATTCAAACAAGTCATGTCCGGAGAGCTTTAGCCTCAAAGGATTTAATGTTACTAATGGTTTTCAAAGAGGTTTTGAGTGTAGAAAAAGAACAGGTAGAGCTACCTCCTGAAGAAGCAGCCCTCCTCAACAAATTCCAGGATGTATTCCCTGAGGAGATACCAGCAGGTTTGCCTCCCCTACGCGGCATAGAGCACCAGATCGACCTCGTCCCCGGAGCAGCCTTACCTAATCGACCAGCGTACTGGATGAGTCCAGAGGAGTCCAAGGAGCTTGAGAAGCAAGTCAAGGAACTCCTGGAGAAAGGCTATGTTCGAGAGAGCCTCAGTCCATGTGCCGTACCAGTGCTGCTAGTACCCAAGAAGGATGGGACTTGGCGAATGTGCATAGACTGCTGAGCAATCAAAAACATTACAGTCAAGTACCGGCATCATATACCATGGCTGGATGACATGCTAGATGAGCTAAGTGGAGCCACGGTCTTCTCCAAGATAGACCTCAAGAGTGGATACCACCAGGTCAGAATGAAAGAAGGTGATGAGTGGAAGACTGCTTTCAAGACAAAGCAAGTGCTCTACGAGTGGACAGTCATGCCATTCGGCTTGACTAATGCCGCAAGCACCTTCATGCGCCTTATGAACCAAGTTCTTAGGGCGTACATTAGTAAGTTTGTCGTAGTTTATTTCGATGATATACTGGTTTACAGTAAGTGCCTACGGGAACACCTTACACATCTTCAGATGGTGCTAAAAACCCTTCGACAAGAAGAGCTTTATGCCAATCTCAAGAAGTGCACCTTTTGTACTGACAAGCTTGTTTTTTAGGCTTTGTTGTAAGTTCAGAGGGCTTACAGTTTGATGAAGAAAAGCTTTGAGCCATACAAGAGTGGCCAACACCGAGCAACATCAGCCAAGTGAAGAGCTTCTACGGTCTGGCCAGTTTCTACAGAAGATTTGTGCCCAACTTCAGCAGCATTGCCACACCATTTACGGCAGTGGTGAAGAAGAATGTGGGATTCAGCTGGGGAGAAGCTCAAGGAAGGCATTCCGGACCTTGAAGGACAGCCTCACGCATGCACCAATACTAGTCTTGCCCGACTTCAACAAGACGTTTCAAGTGGAGTGTGATGCCTCTGGAATAGGGATAGGAGCAGTGCTAACCCAAGGAGGAAGGCCAGTGGCATACTTCAGTGAGAAGTTAGGGGGGGTCTCACTGAATTACTCCACCTACGACAAGGAGCTCTATGCCCTAGTCCAACCCTTGGAGAGTTGGCAACATTACTTGTTGTCCAAGGATTTAGTGATCACACTGATCACGAGACTCTCAAACACCTCAGAGGGCAAACTAATCTCAAGAGGAGACATGCCAGGTCGATGGAGTTTATAAAAACCTTCCCTTACGTCATCAAGTACAAGAAGGGCAAGGATAATATGGTAGCCGATGCACTATCATGGAGGTTTGCCTTGATATCTACAATGGAAGCAAAGGTCTTAGGATTCGAGCACATCAAGGACCTGTATAAGGATGATCCTAACTTTGCTGAGAGCTACAAGGAATGTGGCACAAGGAGTCATGGCAAGTTCTACATCCATGATGGGTTCTTGTTCCGAGAAAAAAGACTGTGCATACCACAAGGATCTCTACGAGAGCTTATCACCCGAGAAGCTCACGGAGGAGGTCTTATGGGTCACTTTGGTGTTGACAAAATACTAGCAGTGGTCAAGGAGCACTTCTACTGGCCACACATCAAGAGGTCAGTAGAAGTCCATTGTGCAAGGTGCATCACTTGCAAGAAGGCGAAGTCCCGAGTGCACCCTCACGGGTTGTATCTCCCTCTGCCCATACCTACACATCCATGGGTGGACATTTCCGTGGACTTCGTTCTAGGTCTTCCCAAGATCAACCACAAAGATGCTATCTTTGTAGTGGTGGACCGATTATCCAAGATGGCACATTTCATCCCATGTGCCAATGTTAATGATGCCACGCAAACAGCCGAGCTGTTCTTCAGGGAGATAGTACGGCTTCATGGAGTGCCAAGGACCATCGTGTTAGATAGAGACAGCAAATTTCTCAGCCACTTCTGGAGGACCCTCTGGAGGAAGTTAGGCACGAAGCTGCTCTTCTCTACCACGTGCCATCCTCAAACCGATGGCCAAACTGTAGTAGTAAACCGAACATTGTCGACTCCTCTCAGGACTACACTAGGGAAGACCCTCAAGACATAGGTAGAATTCCTGCCATTCATAGAGTTTGCATACAACCGAGAAGTGCATTCAGCCACAAAGAAGACCCCTTTTGAAGTGGTCTACGACTTCAACCCTCAAACACCTTTGGAGCAAACACCACTGCCACCAGCAGAGATGACCAACCTCAATGGAGCATCTAAGAAGGAGTTCATAAAGAAGATACACCATAAGGTAGCACAGAACTTGGAGAAGAGGACCGGACATTACGTGACAAACGCCAACAAGGGGAGAAGAGAGATGATTTTTCAACCAGGCGATTGCGTGTGGCTACACCAACGGCAAGAGAGGATCCCTAACCTAAGGAGTTCCAAGCTGGACCCAAGATGAGATGGACCATTCAGAGTACTGGAGAGGATCAACAACAACGCCTACCGGATCGAGCTTCCAGGTGAGTTTAATGTGTCTAACACATTCAATGTGACTGATTTAGCTCCGTTCCTTGCAGATGAGCCAGTTTTGAGGTCAAAACCTACTGAAGGGGGAGGGGATGTGATGAGGACATCAGGTCGTACATCCAGCCAGGAGACCAGACTGACCAGGAAGCTTGCCCGAGACAGCAGGACCATCTGGCACGCCGCCCAAGCAGTACCGACCTGACTATAGGACCAGACCAGCATTGCCCGGAGAGGCCCAAGCTTCCGCACACTTGGTGGCGACGGATGACACCGCCGGTCCCTCTGGTGATGCCACCACCCGGGATCAACTTGTCCGGTCCTGAAGGCATTCCGGCCAGTACCTCGCACAATCAAGCCGGTACAGCCGATCCAGCCGAGTACACGCATTTCCACTTCTACACAAGAGGACTCGGACCAAATGAGCTACCAGCTCCAGGACATGCACCTAGAGGAAGTATCTACACCAGTGGTACCTCAAGGAGCAATGACAAGAAGCAGATCAAGGGCACTCTTCCACAAATTCAGCTTATGGGTCGACAAGCTCCTAGAGGAAGATCCACTAAGGACATTGGGCCAAAAATGCAAGGAAGAGTCCAATGGCTTCTCAACAACATAAGGGACATCAGAGACTTGGGCTTTAGTGGCAAGAGAGTTCAGGGCCCAAAGATTCTTAACCCTACTCCAAGTCGAAGACTAGGAGCAAGGCGCATGCATGCCACAAGGACGGCCACCTTTCATTTCCTGGCCATGAGGTAAGTTATGGTAAG
>CM032161.1:21975270-22134867 GCA_018901935.1 Pugionium cornutum
AACTATCACCATAGGCAGAGAGGACCTCCACGGCAACCAGAGGCAGAAGATGATGGCTTTGAGCCATATGGTCTTCACCAGAGACCAAGAATGCCTCCTAGACGTCATGAGGATGGAGATGAACACACCTATAACCGGGTAATTCATCCTGATGTTAAACTAACTCCTCCAACTTTTGCAGGAAAAGTAGACCCCGAGGCTTACCTAGATTGGGAGAAGCGAATGGATCATATCTTTGATCACTACAACCAACCAGGACCTAGGAGAGTCTCAATGGCAGTAGCACAACTCACGGACAATGCCCTCATCTGGTGGGATCGTGGTATCTGACAGAAGGAGGAAAAGAATGAGACCCGTAGACTCATGGGTCGACATGAAAGACCTCATGCGACAAAGGTATGTTCCACCTTACTTTCATAGGGATTTCCAACGACGTTTTCGTACTCTTAAGCAGGGTACCAGATCAGTAGAGGAGTACTATGAAGAGTTAAAGAGGTTAAGGAACAGATTGGAGCTCAATGATGATGAAGAAGCATTGATGGCACAATTCTTGGATGGACTCCAAGAAAGGATCAGCTGCAAGGTGGAAAGGCAAATCTACAACGATTTCAAAGACTTGTTCCACCTATCTGTGCAAGCTGAACAGCACATCAAACGTAAGAGCCAAGACATCCGCAGCAAGCCTAAGACACCTTGGACACCAAGCAACATGCCTAAGACTGTGGACAAAGGCAAAAGCGTAGAGATCGAGTCAAGGTTCAAGAGCAAGCCTCCTGAACCCACCCGTGACCAGAGAGCCTGGTAAGTCTTCTAACCCTCAAAGATCACGTGACATAACTTGTTTCAAGTGCAGGGGACGTGGACACATCTCAAGGGAGTGCCCAAACAACGGAGTCATGCTGATTACGGAGGCAGGAGAATATGAGTCCCAAGATGAAGAGGACTATGAGCCAGAAGGAGAATATGGTGACATTGAGTACCCTGATGTGGGGGAAGTGCTGGTCACTAGACGTATCCTCAGTGCAATGGTGGATCCTTGAGAGACCATCCAAAGGGAGAACATCTTCCACAGCCGTTGCACCATCAAGGGCAAGGTATGTAACCTCATCATAGATGGTGGTTCTTGCACGTTGCTAGTTATATGGTTGATAAGCTAGGTCTAGAGAAGACAAGGCATCCTCGACCATATAGACTGAGATGGCTGGGACAAAGTGGAGCTCAAGATCCATGAGCAAGTCACTGTGCCATTCAGTGTGGCAAACCAAGACCAAGTCGTATGCACGTGGTGCCCATGCAAGCTGGCCATCTTCTACTAGGAAGACCATGGCAGTTTGACAAAGAGACCAGGCATGATGGCCGAACCAATCTCTACACTTTCGTGCATGACAAGAGAAAGGTCAGCCTAGCTCCTCTCACACCTGCCCAGGTACATGAGCTTCAACAGCAAATGAGTAAGGAAAAGAAGCTCATTAAATCTAATTTCCTCATTCAACCAAGTCATGTCCGGAGAGCTTTAGCCTCGAAGGATCTAATGTTACTAATGGTTTTCAAGGAAGTGTTGAATATAGAGAAAGAACAGGTAGAGCTACCTCTTGAAGTAGCAACTCTCCTCAACAAGTTCCAGGATGTGTTTCCAGAGGAGATACCAGCAGGCTTGCCTCCTTTTCGTGGCATAGAACACCAGATCGATCTAGTGCCCGGGGCAGCCCTGCCCAACCGGCCAGCCTACCGGATGAGTCCAGAGGAGTCCAAGGAACTTGAGAAGCAAGTCAAGGAGCTCCTGGAGAAAGGATATGTTCGAGAGAGCCTCAGTCCATGTGCTGTACCAGTGCTACTAGTGCCCAAGAAGGATGGAACTTGGCGCATGTGTGTGGACTGCCGAGCCATCAACAACATCACAGTCAAGTATAGGCATCCAATACCACGACTGGATAACATGCTAGATGAGCTGAGTGGAGCCACGATCTTCTCCAAGATAGACCTCAAAGTGGATACCACCAGGTAAGAATGAAGGAAGGTGATGAGTGGAAAACCGCTTTCAAGACAAAGCAAGGACTCTATGAGTGGACAGTCATGCCATTTGGCTTGACTAATGCCCCAAGCACGTTCATGCGCCTTATGAACCAAGTTCTTAGGGCGTACATCAGTAAGTTTGTAGTGGTTTACTTTGATGATATATTGGTTTATAGTAAGTGCCTACGGGAACACCTCACACATCTTGAGATGGTACTTAAAACCCTTCGACAAGAAGAGCTTTATGCCAATCTCAAGAAGTGCATCTTTTTTACTGATAAACTTGTCTTTTTAGGTTTTGTTGTGAAAACAGGTTGATGAGAAGATTCGAGCCATACAAGAATGGCCAACACCAGGCAACATCAGCCAAGTAAGCTTCCACGGACTGGCCAGCTTCTAGAGATTCGTGCCCAACTTCAGTATTGCCTCACCATTGGGCAGTAGTGAAGAACGTGGGATTCAGCTGGGGAGAAGCTCAGGAGAAGGCATTGACAGCCTTACACATGCACCAGTTAGTCCTGACTTCAACAAGACGTTTGAAGTGGAGTGTGATGCCTCTGGAATAGGCATAGAGCAGTGCTAACCAAGGAGGAGACCAGTGGCATACTTCAGTGAGAAGCTAGGTGGTGCCTCACTGAACTACCCACTTATGACAAGGAGCTTTATGCCTTTGTCCGAGCATTGGAGACTTGGCAGCATTACTTGCTGTCCAAGGAGTTTGTGATCCACACTGATCACGAGACTCTCAAACAACTCAGAGGGCAAACCAATCTCAAGAGGAGACATGCCAGGTAGATGGAGTTCATAGAGACCTTCCCGTACGTCATCAAGTACAAGAAGGGCAAAGACAATGTGGTAGCTGATGCACTATCAAGGAGGTTTGCCTTGATATCCACCATGGAGGGAAAGGTCCTAGGATTCGATCACATCAAGGACCTATACAAGGATGATCCTGACTTTGCTGAGAGCTACAAGGAGTGTAGCACAGGGAGTCATGGCAAGTTTTACATCCATGAGGATTCTTGTTCCGAGAGAGAAGGCTGTGCATACCACAAGGATCATTAAGGGAGCTTATCATCCGAGAAGCTCATGGAGGAGGACTCATGGGCCATTTTGGTGTCGACAAGACTCTAGCAGTGGTCAAGGAGCACTTCTACTGTCCACACATCAAGAGGACAGTAGAAGCTCATTGTGCAAGATGCATCACTTGCAAGAAGGCAAAGTCCCGAGTGCAACCTCACGGGTTGTATCTCCCACTGCCCATACCCACACATCCATGGGTGGACATCTCGATGGACTTTGTTCTAGGTCTGCCAAGATCAACCACAAAGATGCAATCTTTGTAGTGGTGGACAGATTCTCCAAGATGGCACACTTCATCCCTTGTGCCAATGTCAATGATGCCATAAACAGCTGAGCTGTTCTTCGGAGATAGTATGCTTCATGGAGTGCCAAGGACCATCATTATCAGACAGGGACACCAAGTTCCTCAGCCATTTCTGGAGGACCCTTTGGAGAAAGCTAGGCAGCTACTCTTCTCTACCACCATCCTCAAACCGATGGCCAAACTGAAGTTGTCAACAGGACACTATCAACCCTTCTCAGGACTACACTAGGGAAGAACCTAAAGACTTGGGTGGAGTGCCTGCCATTCATAGAGTTCGCTTACAACCGAGCAGTGCACTCAGCAACCAAGAAGACACCATTTGAAGTAGTATACGGCTTCAACCCTCTCACCCCATTGGAGCAAATGCCACTACCACCAGCTGAGATGACCAACCTCAATGGAGCATCCAAGGCAGAGTTCATAAGGAGTTACACCAGAAGGTAGCAGAAAACTTGGAGAAGAGGACCAGCATGACTCATGCCAACAAGGGAAGAAAGGAGGTGATCTTTCAACCAGGCGATTGGGTGTGGCTACACCCTACGGCAGGAGAGGTTCCCAAACCTAAGGAGTTCCAAGCTAGCACCAAGAGGAGATGGACCATTCAGAGTGCTCGAGAGGATCAACAACAATGCCTGATCGAGCCAGGTGAGTTTAATGTTCCTTCTTGAGCCTTTCCATGCAGATGATCCAGTTTTGAGGACAAAACCTACTGAAGAGGGAGGGAATGATGAGGACATCAGGTGGTACATCCAGCCAGGAGACCAGACTGGCCGACCAGGAAGCTTGCCCGAGACAGCAGGACCATCTGGCGTGCCTGCCGGACAAGACAGTACCGCCGGACCCTCGACCTATAGGACCAGACCGGTCAACATTGCCGGCGGAGAGGCCCAAGCTTCCGGCACACTTGGTGGGGCGTGGATGACACCGCCGGTCCCTCTGATGACACCGCCGACTCCGAGATCAACTTGGCCGGTCCTGATGTCATTCCGGCCAGTACTGTGCACAATCCAGCCGGTACAGCCGATCCAGCCGAGTACACGCGCACTTCCACTTCTACACAAGAGGACTCGGACCAAATGAGCTACCAGCTCCAGGACATGCACTTAGAGGAAGTCTCAACACCAGTGGTACCTCAGGGAGCAATGACAAGAAGCAGATCAAGGGCGCTCTTCCACAAATTCAGCCTATGGGTCAACAAGCTACTAGAGGAAGATCGACTAAGGACAATGGGCCAGAAGTGCAAAGAAGAGTCCAAAGTCTTCTCAACAACACAAGGGACATCAGGTACTTGGGCTTTAGTGGCAAGAGGTCAGGGCCCAAAGATTCCTAACCCTACTCCAAGTCGAAGACTAGGAGCAAGGCGCGTGCATGCCACAAGGACGGCCACCTTCCATTTCTTGGCCGTGAGGTAAGTAAGGTAAGTTTCAATTCGAATGTATTCCTCTTTCTGTTTTGTAAGGTAGGATCTAGATTGCTTACATTTTTGAGTCAAGAACATTTTAGGAATAGGTCCTTTTGGTTATGCACTTTTGTATCTTTTCCTTTTGTGCACTTTTGTAAACTTTCCTTTTCTTTATTTGATCGACCCTAGAAGGTCAAGCTGTCGAGCATATTAATAAGGCTCCTTCCAGCATTGTAGTTCGACAACCTTTTGATTATTAATAAAGTAGAACTTTTCTACAATTTCTCTCAGAGAGAGACTTGTAGAACCTAGTTGAGACCAACCCTCCTAGCTCTAAGTTTGTGATTTATCACGAGGTTCATCACCCTCGTGTGGTTCACTTCACCCTTCCATCGTTTACTCACCTAATCTTCTACAAACAGCCCACGCGCATACATCCTTGAATCAAGGCTTGTATCATTTTGGTATCAGAGCTTAAAGCTCCTAAACCAGTTTTTTTCTATCCTTTTGCTTGTCCTATTTCTAGTTCTTGCATTAGTTTAAGTCGTATTCAAGAAAAATCAAAAAAAACAACATCAAACTCCAAACCGAGTGCATCTAGCCTCCTACGTGTATCACTAGGGTTTAGATTCACTTTTGCATTGTCTTTCACGTTTTCCTTTTTGTTTAATTCATATTTCCATTAATTTTAAGTTAAATTAAAAGAAAAAGAAAAGAAAAGAAAAAGGAAAGAAAAGAGAATAGGAAAATACCCAAGATATTTCGAATTGGACAGCTAGCACAAGTTGTCCAGGAAGTTTCCTTTTTCTTGTAGTCGAATTTCCTTTCCTTAAGATTTTTCCTTTTTGCATTTTTTTTCAACCCCATATAAAAAGAAACCCCTCCTAATAATTTAGGAGCACCCTAATTGTCTTCTTTCTTTGTAGCACACCATGGGAGAAGAGAATAGAGACGCAGCTGAAGCCTTGATGGCCATGTTCACCACACTCCAAACACAACTCCCATCCATAGGCGAGAGGTTGGAGCGCGTGGAGAGACCAGTAAGATTCTAGGCCATAAGGCACGTGAGAGCTGAGCAAGACCGTCCTGAGGATCCTGAGTACCTTAGGACACGGCACGAACAGGAGGAACCCCAGCCAGATGGAGATGAGGACACACAACCTCATAACTATCACCATAGGCTGAGAGGACCTCCACGGCAGCCAGAGGCAGAAGATGATGGATTCAAGCCATATGGCCTTCACCAGAGACAAAGGATGCCTCCTAGACATCATGAGGATGGAGATGAACATGCCTACAACCGGGTAACTCATCCTGATGTTAAGCTAACTCCTCCTAGTTTTGCAGGAAAAGTAGACCCCGAGGCTTACCTAGATTGGGAAAGAAAAATGGATCATATCTTTGATCATTACAACCAACCAAGACCTAGGAGAGTCTCAATGGCAGTAGCACAACTCACGAACAATGCCCTCATCTGGTGGGATCGTGAGGTATCTGACAGAAGGAGGAAGAGAATGAGACCCGTAGACTCATGGGTCGACATGAAGGACCTCATGCGACAAAGGTTTGTTCCACCGTATTTTCATAGGGATTTGCAACGTCGTTTTCGTACTCTTAAGCAGGGTACCAGATCAGTAGAGGAGTACTATGAAGAGTTCGAGAAGTTAAGGAACAGATTGGAGCTCAATGATGATGAAGAAGCATTGATGGCACAATTCTTGGATGGACTCCAAGAAAGGATCAGCTGCAAGGTGGAAAGGCAAATCTACAACGATTTCAAAGACTTGTTCCACCTATCTGTGCAAGCTGAACAGCACATCAAACGTAAGAGCCAAGACATCCGCAGGAAGCCTAAGACACCTTGGGCACCAAGCAACACGCCTAGGGCCATGGACAAAGGCAAGAGCGTAGAGATCGAGTCAAGGTTCAAGAGCAAGCCTCCTGAACCCACCCGTGACCAGAGAGAGCCTGGTAAGTCTTCTAACCCTCAAAGATCACGTGACATAACTTGTTTCAAGTGCAGGGGATGTGGACACATCTCAAGGGAGTGCCCAAACAACCGAGTCATGCTGATTACGGAGGCAGGAGAATATGAGTCCCAAGATGAAGAGGACTATGAACCAGAAGGAGAGTATGGTGACATTGAGTACCCTGATGTGGGGGAAGTGCTGGTCACTAGACGTATCCTCAGTGCAATGGTGGATCCTTCAGTGACCATCCAAAGGGAGAACATCTTCCACAGCCGTTGCACCATCAAGGGAAAGGTATGTAACCTCATCATAGATGGTGGTTCTTGCACTAACGTTGCTAGTGCATATATGGTTGATAAGCTAGGTCTAGAGAGGACACGGCATCCTCGACCCTATAGACTGAGATGGTTCGATGACAAAGTGGAGCTCAAGATTCATGAGCAATTCACTGTGCCGTTCAGTGTGGGCAAGTACCAAGACCAAGTCGTGTGCGACGTGGTGCCCATGCAAGCTGGCCATCTTCTACTAGGAAGACCATGGCAGTTTGACAAAGAGACCAGGCATGATGGCCGAACCAATCTCTACACCTTCGTGCATGACAAGAGAAAGGTCAGCCTAGCTCCTCTTACACCTGCCCAAGTACATGAGCTACAACTCCAAATGAGTAAGGAAAAGAAACTTATCAAATCTAATTTTCTTATTCAACCAAGTCATGTCCGGAGAGCTTTAGCCTTGAAGGATTTAATGTTACTAATGGTTTTCAAGGAAGTGTTGAGTATAGAACAGGGACAGGTAGAGCTACCTCCTGAAGTGGCAACTCTCCTCAACAAATTCCAGGATGTATTTCCAGAGGAGATACCAGCAGGCTTACCTCCTTTACGTGGCATAGAACACCAGATTGATCTAGTGCCCGGAGCAGCCCTGCCCAACCGGCCAGCCTACCGGATGAGTCCAGAGGAGTCCAAGGAGCTTGAGAAGCAAGTCAAGGAGCTCCTGGAGAAAGGATATGTTCGAGAGAGCCTCAGTCCATGTGCTGTACCAGTGCTACTCGTGCCCAAGAAGGATGGGACTTGGCGCATGTGCGTGGACTGCCGAGCAATCAACAACATCACAGTCAAGTATAGGCATCCAATACCACGACTGGATGACATGCTAGATGAGCTGAGTGGAGCCACGGTCTTCTCCAAGATAGACCTCAAAAGTGGATACCACCAGGTAAGAATGAAGGAAGGTGATGAGTGGAAGACTGCTTTCAATACAAAGCAAGGGCTCTACGAGTGAACAGTCATGCCATTTGGCTTGACTAATGCCCCAAGCACCTTCATGCTCCTTATGAACCAAGTTCTTAGGGCGTACATCAGTAAGTTCGTAGTAGTTTACTTTGATGACATTTTGGTTTATAGTAAGTGCCTACGGGAACACCTCACACATCTTGAGATGGTACTTAAAACCCTTTGACAAGAAGAGCTTTATGCGAATCTCAAGAAGTGCACCTTTTGTACTGATAAGCTTGTCTTTTTAGGTTTTGTTGTGAGTTCACAGGGCCTACAGGTTGATGAAGAGAAGATTCGAGCCATACAAGAATGGCCAACACCAGGAAACATCAGCCAAGTAAGGAGCTTCCACGGACTGGCCAGCTTCTATAGGAGATTCGTGCCCAACTTCAGCAGTATTGCCTCACCACTGACGGCAGTAGTGAAGAAGAACGTGGGATTCAGCTGAGGAGAAGCTCAGGAGAAGGCATTCAAGGCCTTGAAGGACAGCCTCACACACGCACCAGTGCTAGTCCTTCCCGACTTCAACAAGACGTTCGAAGTGGAGTGTGATGCCTCTGGAATAGGCATAGAAGCAGTGCTAACCCAAGGAGGGAGACCAGTGGCATACTTCAGTGAGAAGCTAGGTGGTGCCTCACTGAACTACCCCACTTATGACAAGGAGCTCTATGCCTTTGTCCGAGCATTGGAGACTTAGCAGCATTACTTGCTGTCCAAGGAGTTTGTGATCCACACTGATCACGAGACTCTCAAACACCTCAGAGGGCAAACCAATCTCAAGAGGAGACATGCCAGGTGGATGGAGTTCATAGAGACCTTCCCGTACATCATCAAGGACAAGAAGGGCAAAGACAATGTGGTAGCCGATGCACTATCAAGGAGGTTTGCCTTGATATCAACCATGGAGGCAAAGGTCCTAGGATTCGAGCACATCAAGGATCTATACAAGGATGATCCTGACCTTGCTGAGAGCTACAAGGAGTGTAGCACAGGGAGTCTCTACAGGGAGTACATGCACTTTATCTTCCTCACCACTTCTAGCACAAGAGGGGAGGACCAAATGAGCTACCAGCTCCAGGACATATGCACTTAGAGGAAGTCTCTGGCACACTGTGGTACCTCAAGGAGCAATGACAAGAAGCAGATCAAGGGCAGGCTCTTCCACAAATTCAGCCTATGGGTCACAAGCTTCTAGAAGAAGATGGACTAAGGACAATGGGCCAAAAGTACAAGGAAGAGTCCAATACGTGACTTCTCTTTCAACAACACAAGGGGACCCATCAGAGACTTGGGCTTTAGTGAGCAAGAGAGGTCTGACTTGGGCCCAAGGAGATTGTCAGGTACATCCAGCTACTCCAAGTCTGACCAGACTAGCCGAGCATAGGCGCGTGCATGCCACAAGGACGGACACACCTTCCATTTCTTGGCCGTGAGGAGTTTCCACTTCTACACAAGAGGACTCGGACCAAATGAGCTACCAGCTCCAGGATATGCACTTAGAGGAAGTCTCTACACCAGTGGTACCTCAAGGAGCAATGATAAGAAGCAGATCAAGGGCACTCTTCCACAAATTCAGCCTATGGGTCGACAAGCTTCTAGAAGAAGATGGA
This sequence comes from Pugionium cornutum, assembly GCA_018901935.1. Lineage (NCBI taxonomy): Eukaryota > Viridiplantae > Streptophyta > Magnoliopsida > Brassicales > Brassicaceae > Pugionium > Pugionium cornutum. The sequence continues at coordinate 21,984,927 of CM032161.1, forward strand.
CTAAGGACAATGGGCCAAAAGTACAAGGAAGAGTCCAATAGCTTCTCAACAACACAAGGGACATCAGAGACTTGGGCTTTAGTGGCAAGAGAGGTCAGGGCCCAAAGATTGTTAACCCTACTCCAAGTCGAAGACTAGGAGCAAGGCGCGTGCATGCCACAAGGACGGCCACCTTCCATTTCTTGGCCGTGAGGTGAGTTAAGGTAAGTTTACATTCGAATATATGCCTCTTTCTGTTTTGCAGGGTAGGATCTAGTTGCTTTACATTTTTGAGTCAAGAACATTTTAGGAATAGGTCCTTTTTCGGTTATACACTTTTGTATCTTTTCCTTTTGTGCACTTTTGTAAACTTTCCTTTTTCTTTATTTGTGTCGACCCTAGAAGGTCAAGCTGTCGAGCATATTAATAAGGCTCCTTCCAGCATTGTAGTTCGACAACCTTTTTGATTATTAATAAAGTAGAACTTTATCCCTACGAGCTTTCTCTCAAGAGAGACTTGTGCGCTTAGAACCTAGTTGAGACCATCCCTCCTAGCTCTAAGTTTGTGATTTATCACGAGGTTCATCACCCCTCGTGTGGTTCACTTCACCCTTCCATCGTTTACCAACCAGAAAACCCCTATCCAGAAGCCTAAGGTTGAGTTTCTCACCTAATCTTCTACAAACAGCCCACGCGCATACATCCTTGAATCAAGGCTTGTATCACCGCCGGAAAGATTGATCGGTCCAGCCCGGCTGGTCGTAGGCCCGGCGGTACCACTTGCGCCGGCAGGCGTGCCAAATGGCCTGGCTGTCTCGGGCAAGCACTCTTGTCGGCCAGATTGATCTCCAGGCTGGCCATACGATCTGATGCCCTCATCATCCCCTCCCCCTTCAGTAGGTTTTGGCCTTAAAACTGGTTCATCTGCAAGGAAAGGAGCTAAGTCAGTTACGTTGAATGTGTTAGACACATTGAACTCACCTGGAAGCTCAATCCGGTAGGCGTTGTTGTTGATCCTCTCCAGTACTCTGAATGGTCCATCTCCTCTTGGTGCCAGCTTGGAACTCCTTAGGTTGGGGAACCTCTCCTACCGTAGGTGTAGCCACACCCAATCGCCTGGTTGAAAAATCACCTCCTTTCTTCCTTTGTTGGCATGAGTCACGTACTGCCCGGTCCTCTTCTCCAAATTCTCTGCTACCTTCTGGTGTATCTTCTTTATGAACTCCGCCTTGGATGCTCCATTGAGGTTGGTCATCTCTGCTGGTGGCAGTGGCGTTTGCTCCAATGGTGTGAGAGGGTTGAAGCCGTGGACTTCTTCAAAAGGGGTCTTCTTGGTTGCTGAGTGCACGGCCCGGTTGTATGCGAACTCTATGAATGGCAGGCACTCCACCCAAGTCTTGAGGTTCTTCCCTAGTGTAGTCTTGATAAGAGTCGACAATGTCCGGTTGACTACTTCAGTTTGACCATCGGTTTGAGGATGGCAGGTGGTAGAGAAGAGCAGCTTCGTGCCTAACTTCCTCCAAAGGGTCCTCCAGAAATGGCCGAGGAACTTGGTGTCCCTGTCTGACACGATGGTTCTTGGCACTCCATGAAGCCGTACTATCTCCCTGAAGAACAGCTCGGTTGTTTGCGTGGCATCATTAACGTTGGCACACGCAATGAAATGTGCCATTTTGGAGAATCTGTCCACCACTACAAAGATTGCTTCTTTGTGGTTGATCTTGGGCAGACCTAGAACGAAGTCCATTGAGATGTCAACCCGTGGATGTGTAGGTATGGGCAGAGGGAGGTACAACCCCTGAGGGTGCAATAGGGACATTGCCTTTTTGCAGGTGATGCACCTTGCACAATGGACTTCTACTGACCTTTTGATGTGTGACCAGTAGAAGTGCTCCTTGACCACTGCTAGTGTCTTTTCGACACCAAATTGGCCCATGAGTCCTCCTCCATGAGCTTCTCGGATGGTAAGCTCCCGTAACGATCCTTGTGATATGCACAGCCTTCTCTCTCGGAACAAGAAACCCTCATGGATGTAGAACTTACCATGACTTCCTGTGCCACACTCCTTGTAGCTCTCAGCAAAGTTAGGATCATCCTTATATAGTTCCTTGATGTGTTCGAATCCTATGACCTTTCCTCCATGGTGGATATCAAGGCAAACCTCCTTGATAGTGCATCGGCTACCACATTGTCTTTGCCCTTCTTGTACTTAATGACGTACGGGAAGGTCTCTATGAACTCCATCCACCTAGCATGTTTGCTCTTGAGATTGGTTTGCCCTATGAGGTGTTTGAGAGTCTCGTGATAAGTGTGGATCACAAACTCCTTGGACAGCAAGTAATGCTGCCAAGTCTCCAATGCTCGGACTAGGGCATAGAACTCCTTGTCGTAGGTGGAGTAGTTGAGTGAGGCACCACCTAGCTTCTCACTGAAGTATGCTACTGGCCTTCCTCCTTGGGTTATCACTGCTCCTATGCCTATTCCAGAGGCATCACACTCCACTTCAAACGTCTTGTTGAAGTCGGGCAGGGCTAGCACTGGTGCATGCGTAAGGCTGTCCTTCAAGGCCTGGAATGCCTTCTCCTGAGTGTCTCCCCAGCTGAATCCCACGTTCTTCTTCACTATTGCCATCAATGGTAAGGCAATACTGCTGAAGTTGGGCACGAATCTTCTGTAGAAGCTGGCTAGACCGTGGAAACTCCTCACTTGGCTGATGTTGCTCGGTGTTGGCCACTCTTGTATGGCTCGAATCTTCTCTTCATCAACCTGTAAGTCCTGTGAACTTACAACAAAACCTAAGAAGACAAGTTTATCAGTACAAAAGATGCACTTCTTGAGATTGGCATAAAGCTCTTCTTGTCGAAGGGTTTTAAGTACCAACTCAAGATGTGTGAGGTGATCCCTTAAGCACTTACTGTAAACTAAAATGTCATCAAAGTAAACAACAACGAATTTACTGATGTACGCCCTAAGAACTTGGTTCATAAGGCGCGTGAAGGTGCTTGGGGCATTAGTCAAGCCGAATGGCATGACTGTCCACTCGTAGAGCCCTTGCTTTGTCTTGAAAGCAGTCTTCCACTCATCACATTCCTTCATCCTGACCTGGTGGTATCCACTCTTGAGGTCTATCTTGGAGAAGACCGTGGCTCCACTTAGCTCATCTATGATGTCATCGAGCCGTGGTATGGGATGCCGTTACTTGACTGTGATGTTGTTGATTGCTCGGCAGTCCACGCACATTCGCCAAGTCCCATCCTTCTTGGGCACTAGCAGCACTGGTACGGCACATGGACTGAAGCTCTCTCGAACATAGCCTTTCTCTAGGAGCTCCTTGACTTGCTTCTCAAGTTTCTTAGACTCCTCTGGACTCATCCGTTAGGCTGGCCGGTTAGGCAGGGCTGCTCCGGGCACGAGGTCAATCTGGTGCTCTATGCCACGTAGGGGAGGCAAGCCTGCTGGTATCTCCTCTGGGAACACATCCTAGAACTTGTTGAGGAGAGCTGCTACTTCAGGAGGTAGCTCTACCTGTTCATTTTCTACACTTAAAATTTCTTTGAAGACCATTAGTAACATTAAATCCTTCGAGGCTAAAGCTCTCCGGACATGGCTTGGTTGAATAAGAAAATTAGACTTAATAAGCTTCTTTTCCTTACTCATTTGCTGTTGAAGCTCATGTACCTGGGCAGGTGTGAGAGGAGCTGGGCTGACCTTTCTCTTGTCATACACAAAAGTGTAGAGATTGGTTCGGCCATCATGCCTGGTCTCCTTGTCAAACTTCCATGGCCTTCCTAGCAGAAGATGGCCAGCTTGCATTGGCACCACGGCGCACACTACCTGGTCATGGTATCTGCCCACACTTAATGGCACAGTGACTTGCTCATTGATCTTGAGCTCCACTTTGTCATCGAGCCATCTCAGTCTATATGGTCGAGGGTGCCTTGTCTTCTCTAGACCTAGCTTATCAACCATGTACGCATTAGCAACGTTAGTGCAAGAACCACCATCTATGATAAGATTACATACCTTGCCCTTGATGGTGCACCAGCTGTGGAAGATGTTCTCCCTTTGGATGGCCTCTGAGGGATCCACCATTGCACTGAGAATGCGCCTAGTGACCAGCACTTCAACCACATCAGGGTACTCAAATCGTTATAGATTTGTCTGTCCACCTTACGGCTGATTCTCTCTTGTAACCCATCTAAGAATTGTGCCATCAATGCCTCTTCATCGTCATTGATCTCCAGCCTGTTCCTTAGCCTTTCAAACTATTCGTAGTACTCCTCTACTGATCTGGTGCCTTGCTTAAGAGTACGAAAACGTCGTTGCAAATCTCAATGAAATTAAGATGGAACAAACCTTTGTTTCATGAGATCTTTCATGTCGACCCATGAGTCTACGGGCCTCAATCTTTTCCTCCTTCGGTCAGAAACCTCACGATACCACCAGATGAGGGTATTGTCCGTGAGTTGTGCTACTGCCATGGAGACTCTCCTAGGGCCTGGTTGGTGGTAGTGATCGAAGATGTAATCCATTCTCCTCTCCCAATCTAGGTAGGTCTCGGGGTCTACTTTTCCTGCAAAACTCGGAGGTGTTAGTTTAACATCAGGATGAGTTACCCAGTTGTAGGTGTATTCATCTCCATCCTCATGATGTCTAGGAGGCATTCTTGGTCTCTGGTGATAACCATATGGCTCGAAGTCATCGTCTTCTGCTTCTGGTCGCCGTTGAGGCCCTCTCGGCCTAGGGTGATAGCCGTAAGGCTGTGCGTCCTCATCTCCATCCAGCTGGGGCTCCTCCTGTTCGTGTCGTTTCCTAGGGTGCTCAGGACCCTCAGAACGGTCTTTCTTAGCCCTCACGTGCCTTATGGCCTGGAATCTCACCGGCCTCTCCACGCGCTCCAACCTCTCGCCGATGGATGCGAGTTATGTTTGGAAGGTGGTGAACATGGCCATCATGGCCATCATGGCATCGGCTGCATCGTGGTTTCCCTCTGCCATTGTGCTACAAGAAAGAAACACAAGTTGTTTTGCTCCTAAGTTGATTAGGAGGGTTTTTTATAAGAGAATTCGAAAAATGCAAAAAACAAAAAAAACTGAGAAAAAGGAAAATTTTGAAAAATGGAAAGTTTAGAAAAATGGAAACTCCCTATTAACTAGTGCTAGCTGTTTTTTGATCGATTTCTTTTGGTAGTTTTCTATATTTTTTTGCTTTTTGATTTAACTTAATAGAAATATGCTTTTAATAAAAGGAAAGACGAAAAATGGCAATACAAGAATAAACCTAAGCCCTAGTGATGCACGTACAAGCTAGATGCACTCGGTTTGGAGTTTGATGTTATTTTTTTATTTTTCTTGAATGTGACTTAAACTAATGCAAGAACTGGAAAAAAAACTAAGTAAAGGATAGAAACAACCTGGTTTAGGAGTTTTAAGCTCTGATACAAAAATGATACAAGCCTCGAATCAAGGATGTATGCGCGTGGGCTGTTTGGAAAAGTTTAGGTGAGAAACTCGACCTTAAGCTTCTGGATAGCTTCTGATTTGTAAACGATGGAAGAGTGAAGTGAACCACACGAAGGATGATGAACCTCGTGATAAATCACAAACTTAGAGCTAGGAGGGCTGGTCTCAACTAGGTTCTAAGCGCACAAGTCTCTTGAGAGAATAACTTGTAGAAAGAAAATTCGATCTTTATTAATTATCAAAAAGGTTGTTGAACTACAATGCTGGAAAGAGCCTTATTAATATGCTCGACAGCTTGACCTTCTAGGGTTGACTCAAGAAAAGAAATGGAAAACTTACAAAAGTGCACAAATGGAAAACTTACAAAAGTGCATAACCGAAAAGGACTTATACCTAAATGTCTTTGACTCAAAATATAAATATTTTAAATCCTATCCTGCAAAAAAGAAAAGGCAAGTATATAATATGAAAACGTACCATTCTTACCTATCGGCCAAGAAATGGAAGGTGGCCGTCCTTGTGGCATGCACGCGCCTAGCTCCTAGTCTTCGACTTGGAGTAGGGTTACGAATCTTTGGGCCCTGAACTCTCTTGCCACTAAAGCCCAAGTCTCTGAAGTCCCTTGCTTTGTTGAGAATTGATACAAGCCTCGATTCAAGGCTGTATGCGTGTGGGCTGTGTGGAGAAGACTAGGTGAGAAACTCAACCTTAGGCTTCTGGATGGGGGTTTTCTGTTTGGTAAAAGATGGAAGGGTGAAGTGAATCACACGAGGGGTGATGAACCTCGTGATAAATCACAAACTTAGAGCTAGGAGGGCTAGTCTCAACTAGGTTCTAATCGTATAAGTCTCTTGAGAGAATAACTTGTAGAAAGAAAATTCGATTTTTATTAATTATCAAAAAGGTTGTTGAACTACATGCTGGAAGGAGCCTTATTAATATGCTCGACAGCTTGACCTTCTAGGGTCGACTCAAGAAAAGAAATGGAAAACTTACAAAAGTGCACAAATGGAAAACTTACAAAAGTGTATAACCGAATAGGACTTATTCTTAAAATGTCTTTGACTCAAAAATGTAAATAATTTAAATCCTACCTTGCAAAACAGAAACATGCATGTATATAATTTGGAAACTTACCTTTCATACTTTTCGGCCAAGAAATGGAAGGTGGCTGACCTTGTGGCATGCACGCACCTAGCTCCTAGTCTTCGACTTGGAGTAGGGTTACGAATCCTTGGGCCTTGACCTCTCTTGCCACTAAAGCCCAAGTCTCTGAAGTACCTTGCATTGTGGAGAAGCATCTGGGCTCTTCTTTGCACTCTTGGCCCACTGTTCCTTGTCGAGCATCTTCTAGGAGCTTGTTGACCCACAAGTTTGTTGAAGAGTGCCCTTGATCTGCTCCTTGTCATTGCTCCTGGTGGCAACACTGGTGTAGAGACTTCCTCTAGATGCATGTTTTGAAACTGGTAGCTTATCTGGTCCGAGTCTCCTTGTGCAGAGGTTGAAATGGTGGTGCAATCGGCTGGATCGGCTGTACCGGCTGGACTGTTCGAGGTAATGGCCGAAATGCCATTGGAGTCGGCCAAGTTGATCCCGGAGCCGACGGCATCACAAATTGGGCCGGCGGTGTCATCCATGTCACCACAAGTTGGGCCGGAGGTTTGGGCCTTTCCGCCGGAATTGTTGGTCGGTCCGGCCCGGCTGGTCGAAGGCCCGGCGGTACCGCTTGGGCCGGCAGACGTGCCAAATGGTCTAGCTATCTCCGGCAAGCTTCCTGGTCGGCCAGTCTGGTCTCCTGGCTGGCCATACGACCTGATGTCCCCATCAAGAAGCCTTTGGACTCTTCTTTGCACGCTTGGCCCAATGTTCCTTGTCGATCATCTTCTAGGAGCTTGTCGACCCACAGCTGAACTTGTGGAAGAGTGCCCTTGATCTGCTCATTGTCATTGCTCCTGGTGGCACCACTGGTGTAGAGACTTCCTCTAGATGCATGTCTTAAAGCTGGTAGCTTATCTGGTCCGAGTCTCTTTGTGTAGATGTTGAAATGGTGGTGCAACCTGCTGGATTGGCTGTACCAGCTGGACTGTGCGAGGTGTTGTCCTTATGGTCATCGGAGCCGGCCAAGTTGATCCCGGAGCCGGCGGCGTCACCAATTGGGTCGGCGGTGTCATCCACGTCGCCGCCAGTTGGGCTAGAGGTTTGGGCCTCTCCGCCGGAAAGATTGATCGGTCCGGCCCGGCTTGTCATAGGCCCGGCGGTACCGCTTGGGCCGGCAGGCGCGCCAAATGGCCTGATTGTCTCGGACAAACACTCTGGTCGGCCAGATTGATCTCCTGGCCGGCCATACAATCTGATGCCCTCATCAGCATGTCACCATGTAAAGTCCACATTCTTCTTGATCACAACAGTAAAGAGTGCTGCCAAGGTGCAAAAATCCCTTACAAACCTGTTATAAAAGCTGGTAAACCATGGAAACTCCAAACATGGCTTATAGAGGTAGGGAACAGCCAATCCCAAATAACCTTTATCTTTTCTTCATCAACTTTTAATCCCTAATCACTCACTGCAAAACCTAAGAATACAAGCTTGTTAGTAAAAAATGTGCTTCTTATGGTTCGCATAAAGACCTTCATTTCCAAGTGTGTTTATAACTTCAATGTGTTTTGCAAAGATCCTACTGTAAAAAAATGTCATCAATTTAAATAACAAAAAAATTACTTATAAATGATGTTAGAACCTGGTTCCTGATTTGCATGAAAGTGCTTGGGAGCATTGGTTAGACCGAGAGGCATGACTAATCATTCATATATAAAGACCTTTGTTGGTCTTGAAAGCAGTTTTCCACTCATCTCGTTCTCTCATTCTCACTTAGTACTTTGTCCGACCATCATGGATTCTGGCACGATCAAACTACCATGTTCGACCCAACAACAGGTACCCTGCTTGCATAGACACCACATCACATAGTACCTTGTCTTGGTACTTACCCACACTAAAGGGCATACTCACTTGCTCGGTGACCTTTTGCTCCATGGATTCATTAAGCCACTTTAGCTTGTGTGGTCTCGGGTGATTGATCTATTCAACCCCAAATATGTCCACGATATACTTGCTATTAGTACAAGAACTTCCATCAATAACATGATTACATACCATATCCTTGATGGTGTGGAATATATTCTCCCTTTGTACTTTCTCTTCCACTTGTACTAGTACATTAAGTACTCTCGTGGTCACTAGGAGCTCTCCTATGTCAGGAAACTCCATGTCTTCTTCTATGCCATTTAGCTAATCATTTTGCTAAGCTTGTGACTCATAGTCACCACTTGGAGTGACAATAATCACTTTTTGGCAGTCTAGGGCCATGTGTCCTCTGCCTTAGCACTTAAATCATATTATGTCACGAGTCCTACCTTGCTTATTGTTAGGATACTTATCTTTTTCTTAGATGGCTGAGCATTCTTGCCCTTGAAACTCTATGGCCTTGCCCTTGTTTGCAGGTTGATTGTTGCTCACGGGCCATTGCTAGATGTTTTTTGGCCAGAGGCTCATGCAGTCTTGCATTTTATTTGTTGCTTTGTCAAGTACAACAACTAATGCAAACAGATGTACCTAGCTCATTCTAGTTTTCTGAGAAATACTTTCTTGAAGGCCATCAATGAATTGTGTCATCAGGGCTTCTTCGGACACCTTTTCTCAAAGGAATTCATGAGCTTTTCAAACTTCTCAAAGTACTCATCTACACTGTGGGAGCCCCGTACCAATTTTCTGAACCATTTTTGTAAGTATCTATGGTAGTGTTCAGGGATATACCTTGACCTTAGTAGACATTTCATGTCAGCCCAATTTTTAATGGAGTCGTATATTTGCCTTCTCCTTTCAGTACAGTCTTATCCCACCAAGGTAAGGCATTCGCAGTAAGTTGGATAGCTGCTAGGGCAACCTTGTTGTTCTCATTGTAGTTGTAGCACTCGTGGTTATATTCTAGACGTTTTTCCCAATCCATATAGGCCTCCTGGTCTAACCTTTCAGCGAAAGTAGAAGGTGTTAGTTTTACCTCCACGTGGCCGTCTCCTGTGCTGTTGTTTCTTATCTTAGACCGTCAGATCTGTTCACGCCTCCTTTGGTATTGAGGATATTGGGGTGTGATGGAAGTGAGTTTTATACCTAATACAACTCCAAGTGCAGAGCAATCAAAATAGTAGTTTGGGTATTGAATCCACAAGGAAAAAATAATAGCTCACTAGGAATATATGAAACATCTAAATCTAAGTAATTTTGAAGTTGGGTTTTCTTATTTTCTAGTTGCAAAGGAAATAAAATGACAAGTTAATTCAATGATAAAAAAAAGATATGGTCGATGGGTAAGGTAATCCACTCTGAGTGAATATCCGCTCACTAACAATGTAACATGCTCAATTAAACATATTCTTAAAACATACAATACTTTCTAATAGACTAATCCACTCTCGTGACAATAGGCCATTTACTAGTCTATTTATTAATCAAATTATTTGTTAACCATAATCAATTAGCTAGTTATCTTTAAGTTCAATTCTATCTTAGTCTACTAATCACCTTAAACATCAACTCTCGTTGGTTAAAATATGAAAAGTATGATCCGGCTTTCTCAAGCACCTCTCGGGCCCAAAAATATCCTAAGCCTAAGCATTGATTAGCTACTTCAATCTTGGCATTAAGCACACCATAATCATGAAGAATAATAATCTAATGACTCTAAGCATCATTAATCAATATCAAATCTTCCTAATCTGTCTCACCCATAACCCATATAAGGAACTACTCACACTTGGTATTGCAATAACAAAAACAATTAAATATGCAAAACAAAACATAAGTAAGATATAAGGATATAGAATTCTTCACTAGAATACACATGGTGTTGCAATAACAAAAACAATTAAATATGCAAAACAAAACATAAGTAAGAGATAAGGATATAGAATTCTTCACTAGAATTGACAAAAAATCGAAAGAACAAAGCATCCAAAATTGCAACAAGATATGAAAATTTTTGCAGAAGAAAACCTTGGTCATTTTGTGACCTAAGAGTGAGGGGCTTTTCTAGTTTCTCAAAAGTAACTAGGTCAACCCCGGGATAAACCGGGTCAAACCGGTCAAACCAGTCAAACCATTCGAAAAAGAGAGAAAAAAATGGATGGGCATGCGAAGAGTCAGGGGGATCAGACGGCGGGCCGATCGCTGGCTGACCAAGTGGGATCTCGGCATGCGTTGGTGGATGAGAAAACCGCCGGTGCGGTTGGCCGATTGCTCAATCGCTAGAACTCCAGGGATCATAAAGTGCACAGGTGGTCAGCTGAACGGCCAGTTCTCGGCTGGTGCTCGGTCGATGGGTCGATCGCTATAAGGCCAAAAATCTAGGTGTGCATTGGGCAAACTCCCGGTCAGACGGCCAATACGCCAATCACTATAGCTCTAGGGGGTTTGTCATACGTATGGGTGAGTGGAATTCCAGGAATTCTGCACAGGAGTTTGGGCAAGCAGCCGGTACGATCGGGTGATGGGTCGATCACTATGATTTCAGGTAGTTGGCCATCTCTGTTGGCCGATCGGCCATTCCCATCGGCTAGGGCGCCGATGGAAACTGTCCCAGGGCTTTTCTCCCTTCTATAACTGAGTATTCACCTATTTCCAAGCTCCAATCTTTTCTGTGTCGTATTGTACCTGAAACCACTCAAGAAAACATGCAAGAATGCAAAATGTATGTCTTAGACTTTAAAATGCATGTTATATGAGAATTATTTTCAAAGACTGGGCAAATGATCTAAAATGCTTACGAATGCAAGGAAATTGGTGGTAAAGTGCAATACGAAACATTGCAAAAACCATGATTATCAACTCCCACGGACTTACTTTTTGTTTGTCCTCAAGTTCTATAAGTAAAGGCAAACCGACAAAGAGGTTTGAAAACTGGACTTCCTAACCAAAAGTATGCACAAAGATCTAATTCCAAAATCCTTAACCAAAAATATTGCATTGTCTGAATCAAGCCTACTTTCTAGTAATTTCTCACTCATGCCACAATCTCAAGCTCAAGTCACGCCAAGCACAATCAAATGTCCTAACTATTTAACATTCCATTAAGCACATAGGTGAACCTTATAATACATAAATGAAAACAGTTTCATTTTTCTTGGGAGAAAGAGCTTTAAAAATGAGATGATGCAGTTCAAGTAAGCACAAAGGTTCTCTCAAAAAGAATGGAACCTTCAAAAAATATTAAAAGTCAAGAACAATGATGCTTACAAGGAAATACTTAATATAAGCAAAGTTTTAAATATGGTAAGTTTTGGCAACACCAACTCGATGAATGGTACATGACTCTGTTTGGCCTGGTTTGGGGAGAGCTCCATGTCGTCGTGTATCCTTTGTTATTCGGGATTATAGACCTGGTTTGGTCTTTACTGGTAGTTTCTTGGTTAGGCTTGAATTCATGAAGATACATTGATATATCCTTTTGCGCGTGTTTGGCCGTTTTTATCAAGTTGGAATTTTTCAACAAGTTGGTCTTCAAACATTTTTTGGCAACCAGGAGACTTTGTGGTATTTTTAAGAGATCCCTAAGTCACTTATATAAGCCCAAACATGCCTTGGACTATGCGGGTTCATATGTACCTTCAAATGCACCGATTGGAACCGTTTATGGCAAGTGAGACCAACCAGTTTAATCACTTGCAAATCAAAACATGGCATTCATGAGAAATTATCAATACCCTAAGGAAGCCCAAAATCAACCTACCATACACCAGCCACCATAGGATCAGGCAGATTTCTCTTCTCCAACACTTGCCATATATTGACCCAAGTGTACATAATGTGTTCAGATTGTAACACCGCAATTTAAGCACGTATTAAGGACTTTCCAAAGCATCCAAGATGTATCTAGAAAAATTTCATTCACTCTAAGCTCTCAAAATACAAGCATCTACTATGAAATATTTACTCATGGGTGGGGCAAGCTCTTATATTCTGGTTCATGGTTTCTCTTGGCTCTAAATATTGAATAACCATATTCAAGAATACATATTCTCTATTTTCACAAAATATTATATTCTATATTGATATCTGGTAAAGAAATACCCTGAATTAGAACTTAATGAAGTTTTAGTGCCAATTATAGCACTCAAATCAAAATGTCCCACGAATAGCATTTTAACAAATACAAAAAGACTAAAATATCCTTCATTTTGCTGGAGAGGAAATCGCACACGATCTATCTATTGGCATGATTTCCGTAAGAACGGGTTTTCATCTCCAGCGGAGGGCGATCATCAGAGTCTTCATCTCTGGCTATGAAATCATCCTCTCCATCTCCACGTAGAAATCCTTGTCGTCTCCTTCTCCATGATTTCGCCGACGACGCCATTTTCGTTGCGGCTGTTCACTTTCGCTCTATATATCTCTTCTTCCTCCTCACTATAATTTTTTTTACAGTCTCTAATTGATTTCGGTGATTGTGCTTTGTCTTTCCCCTCCCTAATTTTTGTCAGGTACCTGATTTTCCCTTTGTTTATGTGCTTCAGTCATTTGTTTACGATTTGTTTTATTCTCCTTTGGTACATCAATTTGGAAGCTGTTTTTCGTAGCTAGATTTCTTCTCTATGGAAAGCTGAGCATTTGGATTATAACCCCTTTTTGCGATCCAGAGGAACGAAGAATAGTTCAGATTCTTGTAACCTGATCTTTTGTAACTTTTTGCAAAATTTAAATGTTTGTAAATTTTTGCAAAATTTTTGTAAATTTTAAATGATTATTAAATATTTGTAAATTTTCTTTTCATTGATGCTTTTATTTGCATTTTTCAAGAAAACATGGTAGAGATTTATTGTGTTTGTGGAGAGTGCAAATTAAATGAAATGCTTAAATGAGAATTGATGTGAGCATGGCCAGCAAGGAACTACAACCTAAAGAACAGCTTGAACCAGAGGAGGAAGAACCATTAAAGATGCTAAGGAGCAGCTAGAACCCGCGGATATTGGAAATGAAAGCCTACAAATTTTCAATGGCCCCATTACCCGATCCAAGAAAGCCAAACTTAATACAACACTATAGCACCTTCTCAACATCATTCAGGCCAGTTTAGTGTGTGCTAATCCAACCACATTGGTTGTGATTCAAGCCACCTAAACCTCACCAAGAAAGTTACCTTGGATTGTACTCTTTTTTCCTATTCTTAGTTTTGTCCCAATGGGTTTTATAAGATAGGTTTTTAATGAGGCAAGCCCAAAGTACTTTACCACAGCCTCTTGGTGAATCAAATCCATTCTATCTCATCATCCACGAAATAAGAGAGGAAGAATCAAGTCAAAACATTATTTACTTCTTATTCTTTGTCTTGCTTGTCTTTGTAATTCCCTAAGTACTTCCTTTAATGTTTTGGTAAAATTTTGGGAATCATTTTCAATTTCCTAGACTACTATAAGTACTCTCTTGTATCCTTCTTTATGAATCATCAAACATTTTAATAGCAAATCTCCTTCTTAAACTCGTTTGATCATCCTCTTGAATAAGAAATTTTAGAACACTTTCTCATTCTTCTCAAGAGCCGAAAGTCTAAAGGATCTTCATCATCCTTGGAAATTTCAATTCAATTCACCCCTTGTCCAACGTGCCTGGCCTTTGTCATTCACACAGAGCCAGAAGATATTCCAAGGATTTTCCACCATCCTTGAAGTATCATCCATTTCCCCTTGTTTCGGATCCATCCACTTAGGAACTCACACATCCGCAAATTACACCATCGTTTCACCCATTCTGCAACTTCAATCCATTCTTCCATTCTTCCACAACCATTTGGAGTTGATCAAGGGCTTGATCCTCATCAGGATCACATCAAATGGTATCAGAGTCCACTCCAAACCAGGTTGTATCTCTACAAACCCGTTTGCACCTTTTTGTATTCTTGCAAAAACGTTTTGTAACCTTTCGCCTTCTTTTTGCGATTTGTTTTAAAATGTTTCTGGGTTTGTTTCTTGCTTAAACTTGATCTTAGTTCTCTGAAAAACCTGAAAATTAACTTGAAAATATTTTAGAACCTATTTTTAAAGGGTAAAATTTGTGAAATACCCAATCGGCACCGTTGAGGTTGTAAGAAACTTTTTTTGTTAATCCGAGTTTATCATCTTTTGTTTGAATATTTTAGAAATTAAAACCTGAATGAAACTTTTTCTTAAGACTTAATAGAACTAGGAATACCAATTAAAAACGTTTCAAAACGAATCTAAAGTTGCTAGACTTGCCCATTTCAAAACCGGAGTTCAAAGAGTCTAGAACATGCTTTGCTAGGGTTTGTCTTTGTTCTTGTGTCTTTGTTTCAGAGAATTGTTGTGTCAGTTTTTGTGTTTCACTTTGAACCTTTTACTTGTTTAGTTGTCTGAATTTTTCAGGTACCATGGAAGGAACTAGCAATAATGGAGAAGAATCCCCAAACTCCAACAAACAACTCTTTGCTTCCTTTAAAGCCATGATGGATGAAAGTATGGCAACCATGAGAACTGAAATAGAAAGATCCATCAATGACCGACTTAGGATAAAGCAGCCACCTTCAGATACTGAGTAATACTACAGTCACTCATCTAGGTCATAACACCCTAGGAGAAAGCGGCCAAAAGACGACCAACTGCATAGGAATAAACAACCCAATCCTCGCGACCTTTTGGCTGGCCATAAAATCAAGATTCCCTCTTTCCATGGAACCAATGACCCTGAGGAGTATCTAGAGTGGGAAAAGAAGATAGAAATAGTCTTTGATTGTAGAGAATACACTCAGGATAGTAAGGATAGACCAACACTAACCGCTTTTAAATATTATGCCTTAAGTTGGTGGGATCAATTAGTTACTTTTAGGAGAAGGGCTGGGGATTTGCCTATAGATTCGTGGAACCAGATGAAAGTAATCATGATGAAAAATTTTATACCTAGCCCCTACCATAGGGAACTTCACTTTAAGCTTAGAAACTCATCTCAAGGATCTAGAACCGTAGAGGAGTACTTTAAGGAGATGGAAACCTTATTGCTTACGGACTCGGTAGTTTGAACCGTATCCACGGGTTGGGCAGGCGTAGTGACTTCTCATCCTCTACCTCTGACTTTGTAGTGCTTCAAGATCAACTACTTGTTGCACAGCAACAGATCGAAGAACAAGTCGCACGGAATGCGCGGATTGAAGAATAAAATGCGGAGATGATGGAAGCGAATCGTAGAAGACTTAATGGTTCGATGAGGAACATAGAGAGCAGGCAGCATTGCTAAATGAAAATCAAAACCGGATTAACAGCTTCGAGATGATCGTCGGGTATTTCCAACGGACGGATCCCGCTTTCGCGTCATTTATGCGAGGTAACAATTCGACAGCCGATCCGTCGAACACTTCACCTGCTTTTTTGCCATCGGATTTCAATTTTCCATTTCCGAAAAATTAGTTTTTATTTAGTTTTTAAATTTAATTTTTTTAATTTATTACTTATATTAATAAAATTTATTATTTTTCTTTTTATAATTTCTTTATATTTTAACAAATAATTAATAGAATTATTTATTATTTCATTATAATATAAATATTTATACTAAAAATAATTAGTTATTTATTTTTATTTATAAAATAATTCGTTTGTGGTCGCAAATGAGTTACAAATATTTGTGACCAATTTGCAACCACTGGTTACTAAAATAAAATAGTGGTCGCAAATTGGTCGCAACTAATTGCGATCACGGTTTGTTGTAGTCGCAAATCCATCATAATATTTTGTGACTGATTTGCGACCATACTTGGTATGCAGTCGCAAATCAGCCACAAAATTTTGTGACTCATTTGTGACTACGGTGTACTCGTAGTCGCAAAATGGTCACAAAAATTTATGACCAATTTGCGACCATATTTTCAACAGTAATCGTAAGTCTGTCATAAATTTTTCTGACCATTTTGCGAACACGGTTTTTGCAACCACGGATGTAGTGGCAAAATGGCCGCAAACGTTTTTACCACATTGCAGTCACAAAGTAGTCGCAAAATCCAAAACTAATATTTGGTCGTTAATTAGTCGCAAAATGTACAACTATTACTGTGATCGCAAATTAGTCGCAAATTTGCGACTGATTTGCGATGAATGATTTGCGACCACGGACTGTAGTCGCAAAATAGTCATAAATTTGGGATTTGCTACCACTTTACGAACACATGTGTGCTCGCAAAACCCGTGTTTTTCTTGTAGTGGCGATACTGAAAGAAGACAATTCAACCACGAGAGAGTTGATCAGCCAATGGGCCAATCAACATTAGCTGATTGAGCATGGCTAAGGTTGCTAGAAATATTGGATCAGCTATTCGGCTGATCATTATGGCCGATCGAGCATGTCCACAACTTCTACAAAATTTGGATCGGTCATTTGGCCTATCGAGCATGGCCTATAAGCCGGCCAAATTTTTTAACTTTTGGGTCCGAGCCAGTTGTCCTTGATCGATCCGGTTAAATTAAAACTCTATATGAAGCTTTTAGATCTATCTGCTGCAACAATGAATTCCTCTTTTAGAACAAAAATATAGTTTTAGCCTCTTGAGATATTTTACTTTATGCAAAAACTTTACACATCCACGCCAAATTAGTGAAGATTCTTTTATCTCTCTCTCTCTCTTTGAATCATTTTTATTATCTTGTTTTCATTTATTCTATGTTTACCTATGTTTTTAGCTATGTGTGATTAGTTTCCTTATGGTCTATAGATTTAATAGATTAGGGGGTTAAATGATGATTAGGGCTGATGTTTTGGACTAGGTTATATTTTAGTCCTTGATTAATAGTGAATTTATTGCTAGATTGAGATTGATCACCTTAAATCTAGAACCTAAGGATTTCCCAAGCGAAAGTGTTTCATGAAATGTTTGAATTAACTCCTAATTAGTTAATCTTTCATAGCCAATTAAAGTTGATGCAGAGTGATTAATGGACTTGGTGGACTTGATCTTTTAATGTTCACTGATTGGTTGATTATCAAGCGAGTGTTTAGTATAATCATCCTCTTGATGAAAGGGTTCAATACTATGAAAGTGGATTGGCCTAAATCCATGACACATGACATAGGATAGAGCTTAATCAA
The DNA here is from genome assembly GCA_018901935.1 of Pugionium cornutum. Lineage (NCBI taxonomy): Eukaryota > Viridiplantae > Streptophyta > Magnoliopsida > Brassicales > Brassicaceae > Pugionium > Pugionium cornutum. The sequence continues at coordinate 22,002,503 of CM032161.1, forward strand.
CATTTTGACATCACTCCCTAACCATCTAGATACCCTTAGTCAATTTCTAAACCCATGGCCCATATTCCCTTAGCATTTTATCGGAATTGTTTGGAATCCATTACATAGTGTTTTGGACTCTTAGTGTCTTGGATTCTTGGTTATAATCTGAAATACGCTACGTTTTATCTGGAGTTTCTCAGTACACTGAACCTTAGTGATAAGGTTTGTTACGCTAACAGAAATAAGGAATATACCTGTGCAAAAAAGGTTAGCTGGTTAAGTATAAAAGGAGGATTAACGAGAGAAGGAGAGTGTGTGAAGGATACCTGATCTAGAGAGAATAACAGAAGGAGAAGATACAAAACCTATCTTGGATTAGTGAGATATATTCTACTTGTTAATCTTTCTCTTGGTATAAAATCTTGTTTGAGCTGTTTGTACACTGATTTGATCTCTAATGAAATCCTTGTGAGCTGGATTAAGCTCACCAAAATGTACCTTTGTTGTATTAACCATGAGAACTTGTAAATTGGTGTGTCTGTCTTTGCTTGCTATGTTCATTCTGCAAAACCTGTCATTATCATTTTAGATAGACCGATAACAGAGGAAGAACAAGTATAAAAGGAATATTAAAGAATAGCACATAACGTGAAAGCTAAATTGCAACACAGAGGTATCCCATTCTCTTTGATGGTGCTGCATATCTCCTTGAATGTATCACTGTGTCTATAAGATTCTTTGATACAAGCCCACAAAATTGGTTTTCACTTCACCAATGTAATGATATGTGGCTTGACATCAAAGTCATTTCTCGCAGTTGGAGGTCTATTAATTGATCTATTTGTTGGGGAAAACACAAAAATATACAACAATAGCGTAGCGGAATAAATTTTTCCACATTTGTGTGAATCTGTGAGAAAAATATAGAAATGATGATGGTAATAACTCACAGCAGAAAAAAGTAAACGAGACCACAAACTTTTTACGTGGAAAACATGTTCGATATGAGAAAGAAAAACCATGGGACCATAGTCCACTTAAAATACACTATATTAAATGAATATGAGTTACAACCACGTCTTCTTTGTTCCCACAGACAGATACAGAGAATAAGGCTCTAGAAAGCAATCTCAACACAAGAGAAAATAAAACAAGAGAATAAAAAAAACCTAGAAATATGCACTCCCAAACGACTCTAAGTTCACTAGGACTTTGGTCACCAAATCAGATCTCCACCGTAAAATCTCTAGATAAACAATTCAAGAATATCTCTAAAAAATTTTAGCTCAAACCAATAAGATTTCACCGTTGGATAGCACAAACACTCAAGACAATAGTTGCTGAAATCTAAAATCGCTAATGCAGCGAACAACCACACTAAAACTCAATTTTCTCAAGATCCACCCATTGAAACGCAAATCACACCGTTGAATATTTAGATAAATGAGTCACGAGGCTCCCCTAAAAGTTTCAACCATATCCTAACACATTTGAGCCTCCAAACGCTATCTGGAAAAAACACTGGAGAAACTGTTTTTCTCTTTTTTCAGATCCGAAAATTACTCTCTTTTCTTAACTTCTCTCTATCTGAAAATTATGGTAAAAGTAGTTTATATACTCCCTCATAATCCTAAACCTAATAGCAATAAAATTGACTCAATTTTGGTTCTCTTAACCAAGCGTAATTGGTTTCTCTACTAGGCGAAACACCAACAAACTCCCCCTTCCACTAGGTGGAGAAAACAACCATTCCGGCTATCTCTCGACAAACTTCAAGTTTTTCTCTCGGCAATGACTTCGTCATCATATCAGCTCCATTATCATCCGTATGAACTTTCAAAAGTTCTACTTTCTTAGAAACAACCACGTCATGTATCCAATGATATCTTGTTTCGATGTGCTTTGAACGCAAATGAAATGTAGAGTTTTTTCCGAGACAAATTGCGGTTTGACTATCACAAAACAACGCATACTTATCTTGCTTGAAGCCAATCTCTTCAAGAAAGTTTTTCATCCACAACAGCTCCTTAGAACCTTCCGTTGTGGCTATAAACTCAGCTTCAATGGTAGAAAGTACACGCACTTTTGCAACATTGATTGCCATGCCACAACTCTCCCTGCATATATTACCCAAAGTAGACTTCCAAGAATCAATATCACCAGCCATATCAGCATCAGTACAAGTAACAAGAAATGGCTTTTTACCACCAAAAGTAAGCTTCAAACTATAAGTACGTCGATGATATCTCTTAATCCACTTTACAGCATTTATCTGGTCTTGTACAAACCATAGCATACGCCAAGCTACCAACTGCAGAAACATATGAAACTCGTACCATATCTTGCTTCTCTGAATCTGTACTCGGATTTTGTTGACTTCTTAATCTAAAATTTGTAGCAAGAGAAGTGCTAACAACTTTAGATTTCTCCATGTGAAACCTTTGAAGTATCTTCTCAATATACTTCTCCTGAGACAAGTGAGTCAACCTCTCACCTCTATCTCTAACAATTCTTATGACAAGAGTCTGTTTTGCCGGACCCAAATCTTTCATGGAAAAGGACTTGCTAAGCTGGTTTTTCAACTTTTGAATTCTGCTCAAGTTCCTTCCCACAATCAACATATCATCGACATACAACAACAAGATGATAAAATCATGTTCACCAAACATCTGCACAAATACACAATGATCAGAATTAGTCTCTTTGTACCCATACTCCCCCATAACTGACTTAAACTTCTTGCACCACTACCTTGGTTCTTGTTTCAATCCAAAAGTTTTTTTCAAGCGACAAACTAAATCCTCTTTTCCCTTTTTCATAAAGCCTTCCGGTTGTACCATTTCAATCTCTTCCTCCAAATCACCATGAAAGAAAACCGTCTTTACATCCATTTGTTCTACCTCTAGATCAAGGATGAAGAAAAGCCATCTTTACATCCATTTGCTCTACCTCTAGATCAAGGTTCGCTGCCAATCCAAGTACAACCCGAATGGATGACATCTTCACAATAGAAGAAAAGATTTCATCATAATCGATTTCCTTCTTTTGGCTGAATCATTTCACAACCAACCTAGCCTTGTATCGAAGATGCAAACTGTTTTCTTCATGTTTAATCCTATACACCCTCTTATTAAGCAATGCCTTTATACCTTTAGGAAACTTCACCAACTCAAACGTGTGATTCTCATCAAAAGAATTAATCTTGTCTTCCATGGCACTAAACCAATTATCCTTGTTTTCATCCTCCAAAGCTTCACCAAATCTTTCAGCTTCTCCTCCATTAGTAAGTAACACATAATCATTAGGATCATACCTTGTTGACGGTCTAAGACCTCTCTCAGATCTTCTAAGAGTAGGTAGGTTTTTAGTAGTTGGTGTCTCATCATGATCGTCACCATGATCACCAATACCCTCATCATCATGTGTGTAAGCATCTGCACAAGGTGTATCAACATGAACATCACCCTCAACCTAACCGCACTACAAGAAAATAGCCGATTTGCGACCATACAAGTGGTCATAAAGTGGTTGTAAATCGTATATTTGCGACTCCTTTGAGACCACGCTCTGTGGTCGCAAATCTTTTGTCACAAATCCTTTGTCGCAAATTTTTGTGGTCGCATATTGGTCACAAAAATTTATGACCAATTTGCGATCACCGCGTTTAAATAAACAGTGTTGTCACAAATTGGTCACAAAAAGTATGACCAATTTATGACCATGATTTAATATTTTAATAAAAACATTATAATAATTAAATATTTAAAAATAAAAATTTAAAATAAATCTATAACTTAATAAACTATTTAAAATTTTATAATTATTATAAATTTTTTAATTAATTAATTATTTTTATATTATTAATTATTAATAATATTATTTGTAATAATTATTAATTCCTATTAATAAATAATTGTTTATAATAATTATTAACTATTAATATATAAATTATTAATTATTTATATATTAATATATTAATTTCATTTATTAATTAATTAATTTTTAGAGTATGTATTAATTAATTAATTATTTTTAATAATTATTAATTAGTTATTCATTTTATTTAATTAAACTATAAATAAATTTATTAAAATAAAATTCAAAATGTATAGTAGTTATAAAATAAATTTAATTTATAATTTTAATTACAATAAAATAAAAACTAAGAAATGTGTTTGACAAGTTTTTGAGGTATTAAGAAGTTTTAAGAGATTTTGAGAGTTTAAAATATTTTGAAAGGTTTGGAATGTTTGAATAGTGAAATTTGGGAAAAAAAAAGTTATATATATATATAATTTATCACCACATAGTGATCGCCAATTGGTGACAAATCCACGTGGTCATAAATTGGTCTCAAATTGGTCGAAAATTTGCGACTAATTTGTGATTTCATGCCAATTTTCAGATTGGTCACAAATTGGTCGATATTTTTACGACCAATTTGCGATCATCTACAAAAAATACAGGGTGGTCACAAATTGGTCGCAAAAATAGTGACCAATTTGCGACCACCTACCGTAGTCACAAATTGGTGGTTCTTTTGTGATCAATTTGTGATTATGGCTTATTTTTATTACCAATTTGCAATCACACTTCAAATATAATGGTAATGTAGTGGTAAAGTAGTCACAAATAATACCATAAATTCTATATTTAATAAATTTTTAGAAATTATAAATTATATGATTCTAATTATAATATTATGAATTGTATAAAATTAAATTAGTAAGTACACAACAATAATTAACAAATTTATCAAATTTGTAAATCATTTTACTAAAACACTTTACACATTTTTTTAACCTTATACTACACATTATAAACCTTATAAGCTTCATAATTTTTGTACAACATATTTTTGGTTTATAATTGTATATTTGGACTTATAATGATTTGTACATACATAGTATTGAAATTAGAAGTTTAAAATGTGTAAAATACATGAAAAACATCAAAAATACACTTGTGGTCGCATATTGCTCGCATATTTTACGACTAAAATGCGACCAGCATAAGAGTGCAACATATGTAGTCGTTATTTGGTCTCAAAAATGAGTAGCGACTACATGGCTCAATCGCAAACTAGTCGCATATTGGTTGCAATTTGGTCGCAAATTGCGACCAATTTGTGATTACAGATTTTAATCCCAAAAGTATGACAAATTTGCGATTACAAACCTGTATTCGCAAATTGTTCGTAAAATTAGTCACAAAAGAGTCGCTAAATTTGCGACCACATATGTGGTTACAAATTATAGTGGCAAAATGACTGATTTCTTGTAGTGCCGTGAACCGATTTATTAGGAGCAACCTCTGAATCAATCAAACTCTCGTAACACTGAGTTGGTTTTCCGGACTTGTCAATGTCCTTAGTCGTTTGATCTTCCATGAACACGACATCTCTACTTCTAATGAGCTTCTTCTCAATGGGATCATAAAATTTGTATTCAAACTCATCCTGACCATAACCAATGAACACACATTGTCCCAACTTCATCTCAAGCTTCGACTTTTCATCTTTGGGAATGTGCACAAATGATTTGCATCCAATGACATGACCATAAGAAACATCCCTACCAATCCAAACCCTCTCTGGAATGTCACCCTCAATGGATAACTTGGGGACAAATTCAACACATGAATAACTGAGCTCAAAGCTTCACCCCAGAAAGTCATCGCCAAGCTTGAATGTGAAATCAGACATCTAATCCTCTCAACAATTGTTATGTTCATCCTTTCAGCCAACCCATTCTTCCATGGAGTCTTAGGTGGCGTTTTCTGATGCCTAATGTCATGTTCCATACAATAAGCATCAAATGGTCCAGAATACTCTCCACTATTATCACTACGAATATATTTCAACTTTTTTCCTATCTGTCTCTCAAACCAATGCCACAAAATGTTTGAAATATCCCAAAACATGATCCTTAGTCTTCATAGGGAAAACCCACAACTTCCTAGAGTGATCATCAATGAATGTGACAAAATACAATGCACCACCAAGAGATTTTCTTCATTGGACCACACACATCTGAATGTACCAAATCAAGTATCTCAGATTTCCTAGAAGATGCATAAGACTTGAATGAGACTCTGTGTTGTTTTCCTGCAAAACAATGTGTATACTTCTGCAAGTGCATACTAGAGATACATGTCATGGCTTCCTTCTTTGACAACACAGACAATCCTCTTTCACTCATGTGGCCGAGTCTCTTAAACCATACATCCAAGGCATCATCATTCTCCACTGCATTGACAAGGTCTTTTGGAACCTTAGCATGCAACCAATAGAATGATGAAGACTTATCACCTCAAGCCACAACCATAGAACCCCGTGAAATTTTCCATTTACCCCCTCCAAATAAACTATAAAAACCTTCATCATCAAGTCTACATGTGGATATCAAGTTCAACCGCACATCTGGGATATGCTTCACTCCTTTAAGAAAAACTATAGTACCAATACTTGTCTCTAAGCAAATAGTACCAATGCCAACAGTCTGAGCAACACCATAATTACCCATCTTCACAGAACCATAACTACCTAACGTATAGGTAGTGAACAGATCTCGTTGTGATGTAGCATGAGTAGTAGCTCCACTATCAATAACCGCACTAGTCTCTTGGCATGCAACATTAATGGCATCATTCTCAAAGAAAATAAGAAATTGATCGTCCGTAACAGTTATTCGATCTTCACTATCTTCTTGTTTATTTCCTTGTTTGTTGTTCTTTTTTAACTTCCAGCAATCCTTTTTCATGTGCCTTTTCTTATGACAATAATGGCACTCCATATTCGAAAATTTGTTAGATTTTCTCCTACTCCTATTCTTGTCCTTCTTGGGCTTTGATACAAGCCTCGATTCAAGGCTTATTTGCGCGTGGGCTATTTGGAGAAAGTTAGGTGAGAAACTCGACCTTAGACTTCTTGGATAAGGGTTTTTGGGTTGGTATTCGATGGAGGGGTGAAGTGAACCATACGAGGGGTGATGAACCTCGTGATAAATCACAAACTTAGAGCTAGGAGGGCTGGTCTCAACTAGGTTCTAAGCGCACAAGATTCTTAGAGAGAAAACTTGTTGGAAGAAAGTTCTATCTTTATTAATATCAAAACGGTTGTCGAACTACAATGCTGGAAGGAGCCTTATTAATATGCTCGACAGCTTGACCTTCTAGGGTCGACTCAAAGAAAGAAAAGGAAAGATTACAAAAGTGCACAAATAGAAAATGTACAAAAGTGCATAACCGAAAAAGGACCTATTCCTAAAATGTCTTTGACTCAAGAAATATAAATATTCTAGATCCTACCCTGAAAAACAGAAAGAGGCAAATATTCTTATTGAAAACTTACCTTACTTACCTCACGGCCAAGAAATGGAAGTGGCCGTCCTTGTGGCATGCACGCGCATTGCTCCTAGTCTTCGACTTGGAGTAGGGTTAGGAATCTTTGGGCCCTGACCTCTCTTGCCACTAAAGCCCAAGACTCTGAAGTCCCTTGCATTGTTGAGAAGCCTTTGGACTCTTCTTTGCACTTCTGGCCCATTGTCCTTAGTCGATCTTCCTCTAGGAGCTTGTCGACCCATAAGCTGAACTTGTGGAAGAGTACTCTTGATCTGCTCCTTATCATTGCTCCTGGTGGCACTACTGGTGTGGAGACTTCCTCTAGATGCATGTTCTGAAGCTGGTAGCTTATCTGGTCTGAGTTTCCTAGTGTAGAAGTTGAAATGCTCGTGTACTCGACTGGATCGGTTGTACCGGCTGGACTGTGCGAGGTACTGACCGGAATGCTTTCAGGACCGGCCAAGTTGATCCCGGAGTCGGCGGCAACACCAAGGGGACCAGCGGTGTCATCCACGTCACCACCAAGTGTGCCGGAAGCTTGGGCCTCTCCGCCGGAAATCCTGATCGGTCTGGTCCTATTGGTCGACGGTCCGGCAGTACCGCTTGGGCCGGCAGACGTGCCACATGGCCTGGCTGTCTCGGGCAAGCTTCCTGGTCGGCCAGTCTGGTCTCCTGGCTGGACATACGACCTGATGTCCTCATCAGGCTGTCTATAAGAACTCCTCCCCCTTGACTCAGTAACCAATACATTTGAACGCGCGAAGCTAGAATTTGACTGCCTTCTTGTTTCCTCATTCAAAACACTATTCTTCACTAAATCCATTTGAATCACGCCTCCCGACACGGAGTTACAAATAGACATTCTAAACACCTCCCAAGAATATAGTAATGTACCAAGAAGCCATAAACCATGAATCTCCTCATCAAACTTGATTTCCATGTCCGAAAGTTTGTTGAGCAATCCTTGAAATGTATTCAAGTGATATGCCATCGAAGTTCCCTCCTCATATCTCAATTCAAGAAACTTTTTCAGCATGTACATCTTATTATTCCCAATCTTTCAAACAAATAATTGCTCCAGTTTTAAGCACAAAGAATGAGCATTAGTCTCATTTTCAATATGATGCAACACATTATCATCTACCCATTGTCTTATCAAACCACACACTTGACGATGTAACAACTTCCATTGATCATCAGTTTTCTCATCAGGTTTCACATCTTGAAAAACTAGAACATGAAATTCCTTCACAAAAAAACAGATCTTCCATCTTACCTTTCCATAGATGATAATTAACACCACTCAAGCTTATCATTCTGCCCATATTTTCCATCGTAAATAACGTAATTTGTCCTAATAACAATAAAAACTTGGTATAACTAAGAAAAAAGCTTAATAATTCAAATTTAACTAATAACTAGAGAAAATGACCGATTTCAGCATGAACATTTACCGTCGGCTATTCACATACATGAATTAATCTACCATGCGTATCCCAACCAAAATTATAGTTTTAGGTTAATTTTTAGATGATCCGCAATTTGATAGTCTGCTTTCTTTTCACCATGGACTCTCAATTGATTTCTCAAATCAATCAATTTTCCCGTGAAGACTTTACCGTTGTCACCGTTATTCATTTTTAAATTTTCATACTCTATTCTTAACGATTGAAGTTTTATCAACCAAACTTGAGGAATTCCTTGAAATTTATACTCCAACGCATCTCAAGCCCTTTAACAGTAGTTGATGATTCTAAACGTAGAAATATCCTATCTGACACCGCCATTTGTAAAAGTTGCAAAGCCATCAAATCTTTCATTGATATTTTCTCAGCAATTTCTCTTGGTTTGTTTGGAATACCATCTCCACTACTTCCCACTATTTCTTTGTTTTTAATATTGTCTTCATTTTGATACGCCCAAAATCATAGTTTTTTCCATCAAATATAGGAATTATTTGATGAGATGTTGTCTCCATTTTCTCTTTTTTTTTACTTGAACTTTTGCAATAATTTTTTTGTCTTTGTACTTGAATTGGCCTTCGAATTAATATAGCTTTGATACCATGTTGAATGTTGTTGCTTCTTCTTTAAATAACACAAGAGAAAAGACAACAAATTATTCTTGGTTTATATTATTTCACGAATGAAAAAAGAAAAAAAAAATAAGTTGTTGTTATATGAAGATAAACATAAGTACACTTAAATACTTTTACAACACTTATTAAGATAAACATATAATCACGATTGTTCACAAACACTTTTCGACACACATACATACATGATTAATGATTAAATGATATTTAAACTAAACTCAATTATATACTAACAATTTGATCTCTAATGAAATCTTTGTGAGCTGGATTAACCTTAACAAGATGTACCTTGGTTGTATTAGTCTTGAGAACTTGTAAATTGGTGTGTCTCTCTTTGCTTGCTATGTTCATTTTTGAAAACCTGGCATTGTCATTTTAGATAGACCGATGACAGAGGAAGAACAAGTGTAAGAGGAATATTAAAGAAAAGTACATAAAGTGAAAGCTAAATTACAACACAGAGATATCCCCATTCGTTTTGATGGTGTTGCATATCTCCTTGAATGTATCACTGTGTCTATAAGATTCTTTGATGCAAGCCCACAAAATTGGTTCTACTTCACCAATGTATATGTGGCTTGACATCAAAGTCACTTCTCACAGTTGGAGGTCTAATAATTGAAATCAAAAAGGTCAAAACTTCCCGAAGTTTTTTTGGCATAATTTCGTTTTTGTCTCTAAAGATTTACGGTAGCTAAAGGTAGTTTCTGCTGACAATCAATAGGTGTTGGTGGATAGCTCATCAATTATGCCATGTTGATTCATCGGATCAAGTACTCATTGGTGCTCTTAAGTTTTTCTTTCTTCTTCGAAGACACCATATTCGGATAAATAAATCAATCAATTGTTTTGTAAAAGAAGGCCCAAATTGTTTCTTTCTTTGGTTATTTCTCCAGGCCCAAATCTGAATACACATGGGAAAACCCTAGTGTATTTAGCATCCAGGTATAAAAGTGAACTCTCCATGTCGACGTGAGGCATCCTGCATAATAATAAAAACAGAGTGCACCACAGAGAGAGTACGTGAGAGAGAGTGTTGGCTATTGTCTTTCTTTCTAAGTGTTATCATCTTCTTTATTGAAAAACACTTCTTGAATAAACTTGTTGTTTTTCCGAGAAATACCTAAGGAGAACTCGGGTTTAAATTGTCTTTGCCAAGTATAAATACCTCACAATTGGTATCGAAGCATTGCAGGTTATCTGAACAGAAGCTTTGAGTTATTGCAATGGCAAGTTCAAAGGTTGAGGTGGACAGATTCGACGGCAATGGTGATTTCTCCCTGTGGAAGGTCAGAATGCTTGCGCACCTAGGTGTCCTTGGTGTAAAGGATATCCTGACAGATGAAACACTCAGGCGAGAGCCCAACACAAAGGAAGAGTCAGATGATGATACCTACACAGCAGGTATAGATCCAGTAAAGTTTGAAAAATCAGAAAAAGTCAAAGATTTGATCGTGATCAACGTTGATAATCAAGTTCTGAGAAAGATATCAAACTGCGAAACCCCAACAGCCATGTGGGCAACTCTGAACAAGCTTTACATGGAAACTTCCCTACCAAACAGAATCTATCTACAACTGAAATTTTACACGTTCAAGATGGATGACTCCAAGGACATCGATACGAATGTAGATGACTTCCTAAAGCTGGTTACAGACCTAAACAACATAGGGGTCGAGATTTTAGAAGAAGTACAGGCAATTCTTTTGCTAAGTTCTTTGTTTAACAAGTACGATCAGCTTAAGGAAACTCTTAAGTACGGGAGAGACACCCTAAAGCTGAACGAAGTCACATATGCTGTAAAATCCAAAGAAAGGGAGTTGATAGAAAGTGGAAAACTTTCTAAACCTCAGAATGAGGGGCTGTTTGTGGAATACAGGGTAAGGCCAAACAGCAAGTTTAAAAAGGGCAGCAACAGTAATTGGAGAGGAAGATCCAAAGTAGAGGTAGGTCAAAATCTAGACAAAGAAACTCAAAGGGATCAAAAGCCTGTTTTGTATGTGGGAAAGAGGGACATTGGAAGAGAAACTGTCCAGAAAAAAAAATCAAATGCAGGAATTGGCAAACATGGCAGCCGAGCCCAAACAACTTGTACTAACAGTGAGTACTCAAGACTCAAGGGAAGAATGGGTCATGGATTCAGGTTGTTCATTCCATATAACTCCCAACAAGGAAGTGATGTTTGACTTAGAAGAATTCGATGGTGGCAAAGTTCTTATGGCAAACAACACTCACTGCATTGTCAAAAAAGTAGGAAAGATCAAAATTCAGAATTTGGATGGATCTGTGGTGATCCTAACAGAAATCAGATACATGCTAGAAATGAGACGAAATTTGATTTCCTATGAGATGTTAGAGAAGGCAGGCTGGAAATACCAAGGAAAAGACTTTATGATTAATTTCTACAAGAAAAATTAGAAAGTGCTTTCAGGAAAGTATCAAAATGGCTTGTACTACCTTCAAGGAATAGTTGTGAAAGAGGAGGTCAATATTTCAAAAGCTGAACCAGATATGACAAGAATATGGCATTCAAGATTGGTCATAGAAGTCTGAAAAACATGAAAGTACTTGTGCAGGAAGGTTATCTGTCAAAGAATCAGGTTGATGAATTAGGGTTTTGTGAGAGCTGTGTTCTTGAAAAATCTCACAAATAGAGTTTCTCTACAGGAAAGCATACTTCCAAAGGAGTGTTGGAATATGTTCATTCAGACTTATAGGGATCACCTACACCAAAAATTCTGGGAGGCTGTAAGTATTTTTTCACCTACATTGATGATTTTTCCAAAAAAGTTTGGATATATTTCTTGAAATCCAAAGATGAAGTATTTCAAACTTTCAAAGATTGGAAAAAATCAGTAGAGAATCAGATAGGCAAGAAAATCAAATGCTTACGGACAGACAATGGGTTGGAATTCTGCAATCAGCAGATGGATAATCTTTGTCGGGAATCAGGAATCAAGAGACATAGAACTTGCACATATACTCCACAGCAAAATGGAGTATCAGAAAGAATGAACAGGACTATTATTGATAAGGTTCGATGCATGTTGGCTAAAACAGGTTTAAGGCAAGAGTTCTGGGCAGAAGCAGCGTCCACTGCTGTTTACATCATTAATTGGTCCCCAAACTCCTCTCTGAACTTCAAGTTCAAAACCCGAGCTGACGCACCTCAGGCGTTTTGGATGTTCAGCTTTTGTCCACATAGTCCAAGAGAAAACAAGCCCAAGAGCAGTTAAGGGCATCTTTATGGGGTATCCTTTTGAAGTTAAGGGATACATGATCTGGTTACTAGAAGAGGGTAGATGCACAACAAGCACGAACGCCATATTCAATGAAGAAGAAGTATTCAAGGATACTTTCACTTTAGGAAATGACAAAAACGAAATCAAAGAGAAGAAGAAAAAGAAGGTATCATTCAACGATGACTTGATACAAGGGCCAACTCTAAGTAGAACAAGGCAAAGAGACATATCAGTTCAAGATGGAGATAGTTCTTCTGAAGAATCAGAGAGTTCAGAACAAGATGAACAAGAATATGTCTTAGAACCAGAGCAAGAAGTGTCTGATTACTTGTTGGCTAGAGATAGAGTAAGGAGGAACATTCACCCTCCTACCAGGTTTGAGGATTTTGATTTTGTTGTCTATGCTCTAGCAGCAGTTGAAGAGTTAAACTTGGAAGAACCCAAGTCATTTGTAGAGGTAAAATTTAGTAAGCACAAGAAATTCTGGAAAGCCGCTACTTAAGAAGAGATGGATTCATTTATGAAAAATCAAACATGGACCCTAATTGATAAACCAAAAGGAGCAAAACCGATTGGTTGCAAATGGGTTTTCAAGTTAAAACCAGAAATTCCAGTGGTTGAAAAACAGAGGTACAAAGTAAGGTTGGTAGCAAAGGGATTTTCTCAAAAGGAAGGAATCGATTACAACGAGGTGTTTTCACTTGTTGTTAAGCATGTATCGATTCGGCTTATCCTATCCCTAGTGGCAAACAAAGACTATGAATTGGAATAGATGGATGTCAAAACAACATTCTTGCATGGAGAATTGGAAGAAAGGATTCTTATGCAACAACCAGAAGGTTTTGTCAAGAAGGGAAATGAGAACAAAGTTTGCTTACTGAAGAAATCCCTATATGGCCTAAAACAGTCACCCAGACAGTGGAATCTGAAATTCGAAAATTTCATGAAGACCCAGAAATTTGTTCGAAGCAATCTAGACACGTGTGTGTACATGAGGAATGTACAAACCAAACAGGCAGTTTACCTCTTAATGTACGTGGATGATATGTTAATAGCATCTCAGGATTTGAAAGAAATAAAGAAGATAAAAGACCGCTTGAATCAGGAATTCGAGATGAAAGACTTAGGAAAAGCTTCGAGGATTCTAAGAATGAAGATAATCAGGGACAGACAAAAGGGAACCTTGGTTCTATCTCAAGAAGCCTATCTAAAAAAGGTATTGAGAACGTTTGGAATGGCAGAATCAAAAGCAGTAGTCACCCCAACGTCTACCCAATTCAAGTTGAGAAGCCTAACTGATGAAGAAAGGAAAGAGGAAGATTGGCATATGGAAAAGGTTCCATACGCAAGTGCAGTTGGAAGCCTAATGTACGCTATGGTGGGATCCAGACCTGACCTAGCTTTTGCAGTAGGATAAATAAGCAGATTCATGAGCTAATCAGGAAGAGAACACTGGTCAGGTTTGAAATGGGATTTAAAGTACCTAAGAGGAGCTACTAGAAGATGCTTTGTTTTTAAAAGAAATTCAGACTTCAATATTGAAGGATTTTGTTACTCAGACTACACTGTTGATCTAGACAGAAGAAGATCAGTAACTGGTTTCATATTCAAGGTTTGGAGAAACACAGTTTGTTGGATATCTAGCCTACAATCAGTTGTGGTATTGTAAACAACTGAGGTTGAGTACATGGCACTCGCCTCAGCTGTCAAGGAAACCATATGGTTAAAAGGGTTATGTGAAGAACTTGGTTTTACTCAACAAAGTGTTGCAATTTATTGCGATTCTCAGAGTGCCCTATCACTAGCAAAGAATTCAGTTCATCACGAAAGCACCAAACACATTGACACTAAGTACCATTTCATTCGGGCCTAAACGAAGGCAAAGTTCGCCTATCTAAGATTCACACTATCAGAAATGCAGCTGTCTTCCTAACTAAAGGCTTACCTGGCCAAAAATCCGAGTTGTGCTTCGAGCTAGTGAACCTCAGCTAAGGTAGAGGGCTTAGCTCCAGGTAACTCCATTGTCAGGGTATCATCCTCGCAGAGACAAGAAAACAAAACGGGTTAGTAAACCAGATTGTCGATAGAAGGATATAAATGAAAGCAAAATCATTTATTGGGTTAACTGTGAGGCTAGCAGCGAAGGGAAGAAGATGAAAAAGAAGGACAGATCGAAAACACCTTTGTACAGCTCAAGGTGGAGCTCAAGGCGGAGCTCAAGGCAGAGCTCAAGGCGGAGCTCAAGGCAAAGCTCAAGGCAAGAAAAAGGACCTAAAAATGGAAAAAACGGGTGAAAACAGGTCAGAATCTTTCTCTGGAAATCTCTCTGGCGGCGCGGCGCCGGCGCGTGCACCGGCGGTGTAAATCACCGGTGTAATAGCCGTTGGTGAAAATTCAGACTCAAATCGGTCATATTCTTCTAAAAACTGCTAAAATACATTAACAATTGTAATAACTTACGGATGTAGTCCACATAGATCAAGGTTGTGGTAGGCATCTTTAATATTTGAACTAAGATAAAATAAAAATTAAGAATATGTGGTGGCTGATTACAACCAAAATAATTGACAGAGCAAAGTAAAACGATTTAAAACAAAGATTTAATGTTACATTTAAATAAATGTTGTACGAAATCAGAATTGCAAATCATGTATTTGAAGTAACTATTATCTATAATTCAAATACTAATTTGTTGTTATTTAACTATTGTTGTACTAAATTAATATGGTTAACCATCTATTATTTTAAGTTTTCGTTTGAACTCATGTTGTTAAGTATGCATTAATCAATCAAATTTAATATATTTATAAACCCTCTTAGCATCAAATTTCATTGGTTAAATAAATTAAACTACACTTTTGATAAGATTATTTTACCTTAAGATCTAGGTGATTAGGGTATATTAAACATTAAAAACAACTCAGATAAAAATCCATATGATTACCTATAAATTGACAGGATCTGAAATAACAGTTCTTGCAAATCTTTTGAAAATCTTGAAACATAAATGTGAAAATACAGAAACATGCTAATAGAGAAATAAATTATTATTGAAAAAGTTACATAACAATAAATATATTAATAATCTAAAATAGCATCTTTTAAAATGTTTATTCCAAATTTAACATCCCAAAATTAAATTTTAAAATAGCACAAATAATTGTGTAAAAATATTTATTTTACTCTAAAGAAATTATACATAAATTTAAAATATTATATTTGGGTTTTTTTTTAATTTAAAATTTATTGTATTAAAATATATTTTAATATATTTTATATGCTATTATTAAAAATTAAAATAATGATGCAATTTTTAGAACAAAAACTTTAAAATATGATATTTTAAATAATTACCCTAATAAATATGAAGCTACTTAATGTTAGAGATTTTATCTTTATGATATGGAGAAAAGTATCTCATGATGTAGTAAATATAATTCAACAAGTCGGAAAAATAAAGATAACGGAGATGAATCCAAGTTTAATATATGTAGATTTTTGGATTTCCATGCTACAATTTTTATCCTAACTAAGTCTCATTATAATATGTCAACCCAAATTAAAAACGAATCCATTTTCTGTAATTTTTTTTTATTTTTAAGATTCATTCATTTAAATTACACATGATCGAAGCTCATTCCGGATTACAACCCTTAACCTAGGCTGAAATAAGATTCTTTTTTTTACTTATTTCCTTAGTTTTATGTAATTTTTTTCAATTATTATATTATGAATTTGTATTGGTTTGTAAGACTATTGCAAATTTTCTTGAGGTTAATTTCAAGATTAATTTAGCATCATCAGTAATTCTTCTAAACACTGAGAAAATCCTGTTAATTCCTGTAGTGTTACGTCTCTTTTCGAAAGAAAAAGTATATAAAAAATTGGAAATAAGAATTCGTTTAGAGTAATATCGTAAAATAGCATTTTTAAAAAAATTCTGAATGTAGCATTCCAAAATTAAACTCCCAAAAATAACATAAATACTTATGTAAAAATACTTGATTATTTTAAATAAATTATACATAAATTTAAACTATTATATTTGGGTTCCTTTTTTTTATTTTATGGTTTAATTTTTTCTATTAAAATATAGTTTTAATATATTTTAATATTAAATTTGTGATATTATTAGAAATTTAAACTATAATATTATTTTTGAATAAAAACTTAGAAAGATAATATTTTAGAGATTTGCCTTTTCGTTTAATATACTATTTAAGTAATAAAAATAAAAGATTTATGTTGCCAAATTCAACTACTTTTTTGGTTTATTTTAGAATACTCTCCAAAACATGAGAATTCAGATACATCGAAAGTCTCAGCGATA
This sequence comes from Pugionium cornutum, assembly GCA_018901935.1. Classification (NCBI taxonomy): domain Eukaryota; kingdom Viridiplantae; phylum Streptophyta; class Magnoliopsida; order Brassicales; family Brassicaceae; genus Pugionium; species Pugionium cornutum. The sequence continues at coordinate 22,019,493 of CM032161.1, forward strand.
CAAAAACTAGCATGGTGATCGTAAATAATCGATCCACTCAAAGATCACCTAATTTTATGTGAAAGGCCAAAACAGAAAACATAAAGTAATAATAAAAGAAGAAGGGTGGACAAAGAGACCTTCGTCCCGGCAAAGACGGGCTGTGATCTTCTCTTCCTACTACATCGGTCCCACCCCTCACATGCTTCCATGTTCTCTTTATTCTCGTCCCAACATTTTCTTGTAGATTTCTTTATTTCTAATTCTTTACGGCCTAAACCTTAACTTCAGTTATAACAAAAAGTTGTCGATAAAAATTATAAATGTTTCGAGCAAGATTTGTATCTTGCTGATTGTACTTTATTATCATCTGGATTCAATTTAGCAGAATCTGGACAAAAATATATTCGAATTGAAATTTCACATTATTCAAAATCTTGTTTGATGTATTATTTCTAATATATTAATTAAAAAATATTTTTTAAAATGACTTTATTTTGATGTCTAATGTACAATAATATCATGATAATGTGTCATCAACAAAATGAATTTTAAATAAACATATAAATAAATTTAAATTACTAGAATAATTCTACTATGTGCCGCTCAAATTAATTTAGTTAAAAAATCAATATCTTTTACTAAACTAACCAAAAAACAATTATTTTGAATATAATCTTTTTTATTTTCTTAAATTACACATACGAAAATTTAGGAATAGTTAAGAGTAAATCGCAACATGTTAGCATATAATATATTTTTAGTACACATAATCGGATTTTAAATCTCAAAATAATAATATTTCACGAGTAACTATAATATATTTTATAAGTAAAACTATATTATTTATTCTACAAGATAGAGCATAAAACTGTAAACTCTCAACCAGTGGGAGAAACTCTGAATTTTGACCGCGTGCCTGTTAAAAAATGAGCCGGTGACTCATAGGCTTATTTTACTGCGTAAATATAAATCTAGTTTAATATTTAATTGAACCTTATTTTTGAAAATCCTTTAAGTGCTACATATATAGTAAAGACCACATATCCCACAATAATTTCATATTGCTATCATGTTATCTTGAAAAAAATGTTATTAAGATTGAGTGGTCAAAAAATGAAAAAGTTAGTACATGTTGATCGAGACTAATTTTTTTTCTTAAACGTACTACTCATGCGACATTATTTGGAAAGAGTAGTATTTGCAAATTTTTGGCCACGTATAAAAAAGGGTATCTTTCTTGGATTCACTACTAAGTTTTATGGCGAATAATTAATTGGACTCCCAAGCCCTCTCTTTGATTTTCTAGGATTATAATTTTCTTTCAATTTTATGTTTTTATCCATATTTAAATAGTTGTTTGTTGTGTTTAAAGATTTTTTATAAAAACTATCTTAGATTGTAAATTTAGGTTAGTAGGTTTAGGTTAAAGCAAAATCTGAACTTCACGTTTGCCTAAAGTATTAAAAGTTGCATGGCCCAAAACCATACTCATATCATGTTATCCGGAGAACATGTTACTAGAAGATGAATGGTTAAGAAGATGAATGGTTAAGAAGTTGAATAGGTAAAGGTATGTTGATTGAGACCACCTTTTTTGTGAACCTATTACTACTCATCTCTTGTTATTTGGAGAGTGGCATTAGGAAGATGAGTAGTCGGATAAAAATTAGGTAGTGAAAATTTTCCTAAACACACTAATCATGATATGATATCTAAGAACATTTTATTAGCGGATGCATGGTCTAAGATGGACTATTAGAGCCGCATGCAATCTAGATTGTAACATCCCGGGTTTAAATTTAAACTTTGAAGCCTACGGAACTGGAAAAAGGGTAGAATTGACAATTTTCTGATATCGTAATTAACCATAATAGCTATATAAGATCTCGCCAAAATGGATTAAAAGCAGCTGTTCATCAAAAACAAAAACAAGAAAAAACGGAGAGATTTCGACAAAACACAGGGATAGAAAGTTAATCGATGGAGAGTCCAGGTGTTCGTATGTATCATTGCTAGAGGAAAAAAATTTATGCGTGACCGACGATGCCAACGTTTCATTAACCCAAACTCTCCATGAGGTGAGACGTGATCTACGATTTTCATTGTACACTTGCGTATATTATTTTGATGAGTGCTTCGGTTAGGGAAAATTTAGAAGTTGAATCATGTGTGGTGTTAGTGTTTTAGTTAATCGTTGCAAAAATAATGGTGTTTTTCTACTATTAGTTATAAGGAGGAAGAAGTTGAAAATAGTATGAATTTATTAAATAATAAATAAATAAGTATTAAAAATATGAAGTGGATTTAGGTGGTATAAGTGTGTCCAGGAGAAGGAAGTAAAAAAATATAGTAGGTTGACTCATTATTTTAATAGAGATTATTACGCTGATTTATTTATTAAGTACGAAAAATTATCATGTGTTGGTTTATTGTTTAACGGAACTAAATTATTTATGATTGATTATGATATAGTAAAATGAACCACAATCAATTAATTAGTTGAAGTAAATTAACATAGTTATTAGATAAATATTAAACATTTAGTTTTTAACAAATATAATGTTTGAATTATTTAATGTGGAATAACTTTCTAATGAATGTGTTATTCACGTAACGTGGGTATAGTGGATTTTAGCAATGTTAGTTGGTTCAACTGTGTTAATGGGTGTTGGGCTACGACAACAGCTGTGTTAAGTCGTAGTTCATTAACAGCTGGCAAGCCGGAAACAACTGATGACGTTCTACGTCGCAGGAGTCCGACGTGAACAATTAGGCTGACGTGGCTGTGGTGGAAAGCCGACGTAGCTTTGGGGATTGCGAATCCTTACACCGACGTGGTTGGGAGGAGAAGGAGTTGTTGTGCATTAGGCAAGCACGGTTTATTAAATATAAATATTTTGATAGTATTGTTGTCGACTTTTTGTAGAGCCAATCGTACTACTTTTTATTTTTAAATAAAATAATTATCAAAATTAGATATATACTTGTATAATGTAGATCTATGGATATTCGTGATTGTTTCACTGAGTAATTATGTTACTCATGTCTATTTTTGGATGTATCTGAGTTCGAGCAGTAGTGGTGGAGTGACTCAGAGTGGTGCTACATTTTGAGAATTTTTGAATATTATTTATTTATTTTATTTTGAATCTTCAACATCGTCGAATTTTCAAAGTTTTTGTTTTATGTTTTTTTTATAATTTTATAATTAGTTTTGACGAGAGTTTTTTTTAATAAAAAATTAGTACTTATATTTTATCTATCAAATAAAATTTTAAATGAATTATAAATTAAATACTAAATGACATATATCATATATTTTGGAGACAGATATAACATAAGAGAAATCTTGACTGTTATAATCTAGACAGCCAAAAACTTGACAACAAAGAAACCTATACCTATACGATCGATAATATGTACGACCACGCTATCTTTTTAGGTAAGTAAGTTAATTACCTAATATCATTTAGGAGGGAATCGAGCAAAAAAATTTTTTTTACTTTTTTAGAAGGCGTAAAAACATTTCTTGAATCTAAGACTCCTTCCATTTGAAATTCAAGTTGATCAAACCATCATAATAAGATCAAACAAGTCCATAACGTGTTATCTTCAAGACGTGATTGCTGAAAACTACTAACCCGCTCTTGCTTGGGATAAATGTTTGGAAATTGTTAGTGTACAAATTCGACAAAAACCACTTTACAAGATATATATTTTATTAAATAGAATTTTGTTAAGTTGATTACAATAAATCACACTTAATATTTCGCAATTACACAATTCTATCTCTGTAGATTGTATTCAAAACAATTCATAATCTACCAATATATCTTATTCTCACTTGTTTTGTTTACGGCAAAACAGATATATTTTTATTTAAATGAACCAAAACGAACATTATCTAATCTTTATACAATCTCTCACAAACACTCCGAAAAAATCCTAAACAATATATTCGTGTACTTTTGATTTCTAGATGCCTTTCCCGAATATTGCAATCCTCTTTTTATATTTGGCGGTTGTAGCATTCATCAAAAAACTTTTCTTTTTTTTGTTAAAAAATCTTTGTAGATCTATCTTGATGTTATTTCTATATATTTTGCAACGAGATCTACTTCTCTTTTCCTATTTTAACGATGTATCCATTTTGTTTGCATCTTCACATATATATTCTCTTGAAGCTGTTTTATTTTGCTTGTTGTTTGAATTTGCTTGTATCTTAAGAAATCTTTAAAGACCATCCAACACAATATCCATCGAGACTAGTACATACCATGCATCAACCGCACACCTTGAAATACTAATGTTGATTTTAACAATCATACTAAGATCAAACGAGTCAATAACGTGTTGTCTTCCACATGTAATAGGTCCAACAATGACTAATCCACCAAGACTATTACATACATGCATCGACCACACACCTTGAGATACTCTTTTACAAAGTTTACAGAGAAGAATTCATTGGATTCCAAAACTCTGCTTGATTTTCTATAACTATGAGTTTTGTTTCCTATAGTTTTATGTCGTTTTAGTCATGTTTGAGTAATTTTTGTTGGGTTTGAAGAGTTTTGATAAGGGATTTTATAAATTGTTGATCTAGGTTGCTAGATTGGAGATAAGGCAAAAAAAACTTAGTGTCACATATGTCTAGAGTAGTAAAAGCCATATGTCCAAAAATCATACTTATGCCATGGTACCTCGAGCGAATGCTACTCGAGGATGAGTGGTCACCAAGTAAAACATGTTAGGATATCTTGATTGAGACAACATTTTTGTGAATCCACTACTCATATCTTGTTATTTGGAGAGTGTGGCATTAGGAGAATGAGTGGTTAGGTAAAAGAAAATGCAATGCCACCTTTCTAAACTTTATAATATGTTATATAATGAAAATGGTTTTAAGGTATGCATGGTCTAACATGGACGATTAAGCACCTACGAAACCTAAACTAACGAAAAATGTTAACAGATATATAGCCTAGAAAACTTGACAGCCATTAGGCCTACACGACAGGCAACATGTACAACCACGTTGCTTTAAAAGCCAGATTAAGTAGATTAACAACCCGATATCCTTTAACAAGGAACCGAGCAAAGTTCCCTAAAGGCGTAAAGAACTTATTGAATCTAACTTTTTTTATTTAAATATAACCATCGTACTAAGACCAACCACGTTCATAACGTGTTATTTTCAACATGTGATAGGTGAAAACGAAAAATCCCTCTTGCTTGTATAATTGTATCATAAAGCATCAAATCCACGAAGACTAGTATATACTCTACAACAATCACACACCATGAGATTCGATTTCTCCTAGATGGTGGATGCGACAAAGAAGATAGGTTAAACGTAGTCAAATATCCCAAACAAGATTTGACAAGGATGATTAGAAGCTGACACATCCAATGACATTTTTCTTGAACGATCATATAGTGTGATATTGTGGTTGATTGTTTATTTCATCATTGATCATACATGCTTATTTTTATATTAAATATAAGAATGTTATTAGTTGATATAACTGTTAATTTAATATCTATATACATATCGTAAGCGTCTCACTCATTAATTTGTTATTCACCCCTATTTTTTTCGGTGAGTGCAGGTTAACGTATTTTATAAGAAACTCTTGGATTTTATGTTGGTGTTTTAAGAGATAAAATTTTTTGTTTTATAATCGGTAACTTGCCGTCTCGGCTAAGCAATTTTGACTGGTGTTACACTAGTACATATACTTTACATCAACCACACAACTCGAACTCCTATGTCAATTGTGCCAAAGAAAATATGTTAAATGCACTCATATACCCTCCTACAAGTTCCGATAAGGGTGATTAGAGACCGACCTATTTTCAGATGCGATCTGATAAATACATCATTCTCTCCAAAAAGAGATCCTGATTTTTTACACCCTCCATCTTATTACAAACATCAATTTGAGTTTCAGTCTCACTCTCTTATTCGCTCGAGAAATACATGTTCTCAGACTCTTTATCATCAATTCTCTCCTTTCTGTCATTCACATGTCAAGTCTTTTTCACTAAATTGCCTCCTAAATCTACGGATACTTCGTGGACTCACCCTTTTTCTTGGGTTTGTAGTCACTTAACCACTTTTTCTGTTTTCTGATTCTTTCTAATTTCCAATCATATTGTGGATTAACATTTTTCTTTTTCTTTTTGCTAACTTACGTGTTAAGAGAATTTTCTGAGAACATTCTGCAATTATATTTTGCAAGCCATCATGCGTTTGTTTATATTTTAATTTTCACTAGATTTAGATTCACGCTATGTATGAAGAAAAATATTCACACATTCTAATTAACTATTTATTTAATAAATATAAATTAGATATAATTTATCTTTTATTAAAAATAAATTTTTAAAAACTTTTAATATTGATTATATAAATAAAAAAGATAATTAAATCAGATTATACAAATAAATTAAAAAAACTATCTATCTTGGATACACGATATTATTAAATAGGTAAAATATTATTAATGTGATAAATATTCAATTAAACCAAAATTTTATTTTATATTTTGTTTGAATAATTTTTTAAAATCCCTAATATTAGGAATTTACATATAGTATACTCTTAAATATTTATCTAATGTAATATTTGTAAATACTTTAGAAAATTATGTCTTATATAATATTTATTTAAAATGCTATGTTTATGTGATACGTCAACATAACACATTTGAAAATCACACGTAAAAGTGAAATTTATTTGTTAAAATGTTTCTCTATTACTATATTAGGAATGTTGAATAAAAAATAATATCCTAAAATACCACAATTTTCAGTTTTTATTTTAATTTTAGTACTTTAAACTTAAAATTCTCAAAATAGTACAAATTATTTTTTTTTAAATACATATTTACCATAAATAGATTAAAATATAATAAAAATATTATATTGGGTTCCAATTTATGGTTAATTTTTCTTGTTAAAAAGAAATGTTAAGTTATTTTAAAATTAAATTCTAAAAATTTCACAAAAATTTTGACGATTAAACTTACACAAATTATAACTTATAACCCCTAACCCACCTATTATTTACCACTACCACCTTAGCTTTTATTGTTTTGTCCACTATCATCTATTGTCCACTACTATTTTAACATTATAAAACACCATACCTTTCATCACAAACCTTCCACACTTTCTTTACAAATTAATCATGACATCAAAAAATTCTTCTCAACTTCATACTTTCGTTTTTTTTCAACAATTGTGATGGATATTTTTGTAATGAAGAAATATTAGTGCGATTTATTCATTTTTGCAAAGCCCAGAATTTTAACAAAGTCAATACGCTTATGGGTTTGGAAATACTTCTGCTCGACAAATAGGTATATTTAAAAAATTATGTTTGAAATTTTTTTAAAAAAGATAAAAATAATATATTTTTTATATGTCAATTTGTTTTAAAAGTCTTAGGATTCTCGCAGAGAATCAATTTCTAGGGTTTAAAAACTAAAGAGTTAAATCCAAATCGACCGGTTTAGACAAATTGATTTTAAAATTAAAAGTTAGGACCGAAATTTTAGCTAGACTGCGATTCATGCAGTCGTACCGGACAAGAATTGAGGAAATATTAACGTTCGATAGTTTTTATTTTCTTAATATTGAAATGTGAAAAAAATTATAACATGCTGTGGGAGCCTTTGCTCAGCAAAATTAAGAGATTTGAAGAAATTTTGATGGTTTTTTTCTGTACAGATGCCATAATGTTTAATCAATTCGTGTTAAAGAATCACCGGTACGAAGTTTGGTGCAATGAATGAAATAAATAATGATGGATAAAATATAAAATTTCAAGAAAAAAAAGAAATATTTTAAAATTAAATTATTAAAAAATTAAATATAATAATACCGTGTGGTACCGCGCGAACTGTCACCTAGTTTAAAAAAGAAAGAAAGTAATATACCAGGTTATAATTTTCTATTTACGTACTGTATTAAAATTTAATTTCAACATGTATCCGATTCATTGCTTGTACCAGGGAAAAGTTCTATTTCTAAAAATGGATCGAATTTTGACCGAACAATATGTCCTAATAATGCCACCTACAAAATTAGTGATTACTCCTCAAGAAACAAAATCTGAAAAAAAAATAATTGACAAAACAAGACAATTAAGAAATACCATGTATATATATTAATTTGATTATATGTTGTTTGAATATATATAAATTTTCAAGAAAAGGAATATATTAGTTTCCAAATGTCAAAATATGATAGCATACACACTCCACAAATCGACAAAAACAGCAAGAAATAGATCTTGCAAATCCGAAAATCAGAAAAAAATAATATGATAAAATAAAACGTTTAGAATTTATAATTCATATCATCTTTAAAAAAAATTACAATCTGAGATTTAACCTTATTTAATTTTATATATTCATTAAGTATTGTTATAATCTTAATTTTAGTTATGGTTGTTTTTTTCTCATTTTGTGGCATGAAATTTTTTTATTTCTGTCGTTAAAAAATAAAAATCATTGGCCGACTATTGGAATGGGACAACCCAGAAAAACACAAAACTTCCATTTATTTATCCATAATTTAAACATTTTCAAATAACGTCAAATAAAGCCATCATATCATTTAAAAATTATTTTTATTTTTTTCTGACGAGACAATTTAAATCTATAAATATATTTCAAACAGAGGTTACGAAAAAATATTCTAAATATAAATAAATTTTGAAAACTATATTTTTTATAATATAATTATTAAGTAAATTATTTTCACTAATAATTATAATTACTTCAATATTTAAATAAAAATTTCAATTTAAACTTTTATTTATTAAAAGATATAATTTTTAATTTATATCAAGACAAAGATTTCTTACCATCTATTAAAAAGTGTAGCTTTCTAAAAAACTATTTTCAAATTAAAATACTTAAAATCATGTAATTTTCAAATAATCTCTTTTAAATATATTTGGATCGAAGTGAATGACTTACATTCATGCAAAATGCAATGAAATCTCTTATATATTAATTACAAGAGAGAGAGGAAAGAAGCCAATATTCTCCTCGGGATTGATGTGGTAAAGAGAATGACCATTCTCTTCCCTATAAATATCTTTCTATTGAATTCCTTCCTTCTCACAATTTCAACTTCCCTCTTTCTCTAATTACTCTTTTGCCCTCGGTTTCTCCTCCTCCTTTAGGGTTTCATCTTCTCTACATGACCCTCTCTGTATTCTTCCACAGCTTTCTTGAACTGCAACCTTCTTCAGATTTGGGCTTTCTCTTTATATCTTCTTCTAGATTGATTTGCGGTTCAATAAAGCTGTGGGAAGATACAGACAGAGTCAAATGATTTTCTTAGTTTCCTTCTTATACGTAAGAAAAGTTCTTATTTTGTTTCTATCTTGATCTCATTGTGGTGGCTTTCTTTCTATTAATGAGACTCTGTTCCAGATCTCTAATTGATTTTATTGTTTATTTGATTGATCATATAGAAAAAACCCTAGTTTGGGGTTGATTTGTGTTTTTACATATAAATTTTGATACATAAATAAATGTACGAAATGAGATCTATAACTCTTAATTTGTCTAGATAATAATACTGGTATGGGAGTTGTGGTTGTTGTCTGGTGGAAATGGTTTAGATCTATGACCTGTAGATCTGTCAAGACAACATATTTATATTATAATTAACGATGAATTCAATTATTTTATGATGGTGGATCTCTTTTATATGAACATTTAGCTTTTGCAGACTGAGTCAATTTGTCAAGGTCATAGCTATAAGATAGCTAAATACGTAGCTGAAATAAGCAAAATTTTGTTTGGTTGATGATTTAATAAGTTTTTGTTGGACCACATTGTCAATATTGATGATGTAGAGAGGAAGTAGTAAGTAACAAGTAGTTTCTTGGGTCGATCCACATTTTTTGGAGTTCCTTTCTTTGAGATAATGATTCAATGGTTGAGAAAGGATTGGAAGTTAATGGTAAACCTTAAAAACCTGTAAATAACAATAAGATCCTATGCTTCATCAAATATTTTAATCTTCTTTGTCATAGAGTTATCATTTACTAATAAGAGATTAATGATTCTTATATTCAAAACTTTTGTAAACTTTGTTATTTATTGACTCCAACATGTCATAAAATAATCTAAGATCGAACCAAAATAAATTATATGAATTTCAAGAGTCAAATCGTATCAAATTGATTGATATAATTAAGAAACCATTTGTTTTCAGTTAATGTAAAATACTTCACCATTCAATCGAACTATGTATATCCTAACTGGCAACCATTAGATGAAAATCAAAATGAAAAAAATAAAGAAAAATAGACTGAAAATAATAAAAAGATAATATTTGGTCTACTCGTTTTTCGTGAATACTGTAAAGAAAATATTTCGTCAAAGTTCGTTAATAATCCTGTTTTTTCTAATCGAACAGACCAAACAAAAATATGTACTTTGACTGTAAATTATAAAATTTTAGAAAAACATATTTTCGTCATAATTTATTTTATAATAATACTTTAAAATAATATTTTTAAATTTTTTATTCCAAATCTAATATTTTAAAATTAAAATTTCAAAAATAACACAAATAATTATGTAAAAATATTTATTTACTTTAAACAAATAAATTTAAAATATTATATTTAAGTTTATTTTTTTCAATTTAATATTTAATTTTATTATTAAAATAAATTTTTAACATATTTTAATTTTAAATATGTATTTTTATTAAAAATTTAAACTAATAATATTATTTTTTAAACAAAAATAAAAAAAATCACATAATCTTCCATTAACTAAAATTAGCCTAACTAACTTGTTGAATTAAGAAAAAAAATTTCAATTCAAAAACCAAACTAATCGAAATTGCCGTCTGTGTAGTAGATGTTGTTGCGTAGTAGATTGTTGTTAAGTTTAATACAACCAATGGGGAAAATTAAGTGGTTTATTGATTATACCACCTATATTTCTATTCCAAATGTGTAAAGTTCGACTCTACCTTTTCTTATAGTAGGATATTCAATTTTCATATAAAAATGTTAGGATATTTGGCACAGTGAAAAAAAAACATCAAAACATTATGTATATCAAATATCCTCTTTTATAATAAAGTAAACTGGATTAATTGATTGGTTGGTCTATAATGTCCAAATAACGACAAGTTTTTTTATTACCACTAAGTGATATGTTTAAGCCAAGTTTTAATTTTATAATTAGCGATGTCCAATTTTACAAAATTAGTTATTTTTTCTTTGTTTTCTGTATATTAGTTTTTGTTATTAGTTGAATTAGTTCTAAACCGATAATAAATAATATTTTATTATTTGAAAATTAAATTTATTTTTAAAGGTAATTGATAAAATTGCATATTTTATATTTTTATTTCATATATAACACTATTATTTTAAATTTTTAAAAATAGCATAATTTTAATATTAAAATATTAAAATTTATTTTTAAACAAGAAAAATTAAAATCTTAAATTATAAAAACCCAAATATAATATTTTACTTATATTTATAATTTATTTATGGTAAATATGTATTTTTACAAAATAATGTATATTATTTTTAAAATTTTAAATTTTAAATGCTAAATTTAAAACAAAAACTTTAAAAATATTATTTTAAAATATTACTTTTTTTAATTTATGTCCAAAAAATGTTTGAAGTAGCTGTAAAATATAATCCAACCTGTTTAAACCAACCATCATCACATTTTTCAAAAAATTTGATAAAAATAATACTAAAGGTGAGAAATAATGGAAACGCTGGCCCTTTAATTACGTGATAAGATGTCTTACTGTCGGCATCTAATCCAGCACACTCGAAGTTATATTTTCTTTTCTTTTTTTATAACAAATTGTAATTCAAGTATAATTGCGTGGCGATTTTATTTTATTTTATAGATATTTCTTCTTGGTCATATTTGTTTACTTTAAAGTGTTTGGACGTTTACTGGTATGTCTTTATCCCTCGCCATGTCGTTCTTCATATGTTTAGTGGTATATGCTTTACTTTTATTCTTTATTCAATTCGAATTGTCTTATTTTCTTCCAATTTTAATCACTCGAAAAGCAAAACATATGCATTGTAATGGAGGTTCTGATTGGATTCCACTCAACTAAGTCAATAATGAATGGCCCATAAGTCAAGTATCTAATTAATTACAGGTAAAAAAACTGAAATTTTACTTAAACACTACGAGAAAACGATTGATCGGCCACTACTTATAGAAAACTATCATCCAAACCCTGTATTTGTTTAGTTAGATCTCTAAACTGAATTCTCATTTGTATATATTATATATATTGGAGATTTGTAGATTTATAGGACCGAGTGAGCTTCTTGCATCGTAACTATTAAAATGTAATTGGACATTATTGAACTGAAGTGATCTTTGTCTTATAGTCTACATTATTCAATATAATTAAAGTAAGGTTCCACTTTCTCTGCACTGCAAATGCTTGGCTGTTGAATGAACTTTTTCCTCAGATTTAATAGATTAACTATCTTAGTACCCATGATTTACATGGAATAAAATTTTACATGAAAACTTAATTTGATACATTTATGTTTAGATTTGACATTATGTATGAATAATTTGTGTATATTTTTGATATGTTTCAATATTAAAAATGATTCTTTTTATTATATATGTATTATTGTGATTTAAGAAAACTATTTTATCCTATAATATGGATAATGAAAGCTACAACGTATATCATGTGTATTTTTTCTCACAAAACGCACTTTAACCTGTTAATTAAATGAATAAGATTTAGATCCACGTTATATGTAGAGAAAATATTCACACAGTATAATTAATTGTTTATTTAGTAAATAATGTATATAATTTATTTTTTATTAAAAATATTTTTTTTTTAAAATTGATTATATAAATGAAATAAACAATAAAATCGGATTATACAATACTAGATAGATAATATTATTAAATAGGTAAGGAATTAAATATTTAATTAAACCAAACTTTTGTTTTATATGTTGTTTGAATAATTTTTTAAAATCTTTAATATTTTATTTTATATTATGTTTGTCTTTTACATGGAAATGCTTTTTATATTAGAATATTAGTAATTTACATATTAAATATTTTTTTTATGTCATTTTTGTAAATACTCTAGTAAATGATGTATTATGTAATATTTTCCTTAAGATGTTTTGATAATTTGACACGTCATCATTACACAAAGGTGGGTGTGACTGAAACACCACTTCCCGGATTATGAGTCCAAAAAGATTGTTTTCTTTCGGATTCACTAAAAAATTTATAGTCTAAGGTCCAAACTTTAAGGTCCATTATTTAGACTAAGTCAAGTTCGATCTATTATGAGATTCATGAGTTTTTAGAATCAATATGAGAGTCATTAGATAATAGATCTAGATTTTTATTGAAGTATAATAATATGATTCGTACAATATATGACACCTTGCACGAAGGTTTCTAGATTTGAACGATCCTAACTACCCGGACCAATACACCACCTATATACTCGGGCCACCAGCCTTGCGCTCAAACCAAATCCTTACCACGATCACCATCTTTTCTTGAAAAGGCCAAAGGTGCATAATTAACTTAGTCTTAACAAGTATTATTCGATAAAGGCACTAAAGTATGCATGAATGAATGCAACTCATGCGAAATCCATCAATTCTCTAAGTTTCAACCAACATTCGGTCAAGAACACACTCGGCCCGGCCTTAGGCAGAACCGATCGACCAACCGGCCGTGGAAGGTGTCACCCGATCTTTCAGCCAGCCGATATTCAGTCCGGTCTAAGAGCGGCCATGCCAACCATCTGGCCGGGAAGCTATCACCCAATCTTGACCATCCGGCCACTCGGACAAGCTTACCCAACTATGTCTTGGATTCTCTTGATCGCGGAATCCGTGACAAAGAGGAATCCAAGGAAAGAGGGTAAGGAATTACTCACCTTGACTACACTTAGCTCTTAGTCCTGTACCGTCTGGGTGACCTCCCGATCCGAAGTCCACGAACGCTTCTTCACTCGGTCTAACACTTTTCGACTATTGCCTTAGAAAAATTCGGGGAATTATCCTCTATATGCGTATCCCTTTTTTCAACCCTAAGACTCGTATATATAAGGCTTGTGGTCTGTTTTCACGAACAGTCATGACCTTTGTTCAGCTAATTGAAATTCCCAGTCGAACTGTTGCGCATGGTCGTGGTACCGGTTCGACACCAACTACCCGAACCACTGTGCAAGTAACCGGCCACATTGGTCGAAAAGTTGGCCGGCCTAACTGGCCAGCTTGCCCAGTTGCCGGCCAGCTCGCCCAACTACCGGCCAGCTCGCCCAGCTGCAGGCCAGCTCACCCAGCTGCCGGTCAGCTACCGGCAAGCTCGCCCATCTACTGGCCAGCTCGCCCATCTGTCGGCCAGCTCGCCTATCTGTGGGCCAACTCGCCTATCTGTCGGCCAGCTCACCACACCGATCCTTATTGAGGATCAGATGTATTACAAGTCTCCGCCACTTGAAGTGGATTCGTCCTCGAATCTAGGCCATGTATCCGGTTTGTTTTCCACTCATTGAACCACTAAGGAAATTCGGCCTTCATTTTGTATTCTGTTTCCGAAGTCATTTCTTCAATCCCATTGCACTTCCATACTATCTTGACCATCTGAATCACCTTCCTTTTGGTAACTATTTCCATTCGATCAATGATCCGAACTGGAACAACATCTAACATTAGGTTTTTCTTTAGCTCAGTAGGTAGTGCGGGAAGGACTCTGTCTTGGTCTGTTAGGCATTTCCTTAGTTGGGACACATGAAAGACGTTATATATGAAACATCTCCATTTTGGGTTGTAAGTCCAGTTTGTATGCGACCAACCCAAACCTTTCCGTGACCTTAAACGGACCTAAGTACCTTGGATTCAACTCTCTACTTTTCAAAGTTCGATTTCTTCTCTTGAATGTGATTGTTTTCAGATATAGCCAATCATCCACCTCGAACTCCAAATTTCTCCTTCGTTTGTCTGCATAACTTTTTTTTGTCTATCTTGGGCCTCTTTCATCTTAATCCTTAAAACTTGATCTTCTCAGTGGTTTTATCCACAATATCTGGTCCGAGGGTCCTATGCTCCCCCACTTCGGTCCAACACAATGGGGTCCGACAAGGACGTCCATATAATGCTTCATAAATAGATATTCCGATACTCGATTGGAAGCTATTGTTGTATGAGAATTCGACCAAGGGCAAATATTTTTCCCAAGATCTGGCCTAATCCATAACACATGCCCGCAACATCTCCTCAAGTGTTTGGATGGTTCGCTCGGATTTCTCATCTGTTTGGGGGTGGTAAGCCGTACTCATATTCACCCTTGTTCCTAAGGCTTTTTGGAATGCCTTCCAAAAATGGGCCATGACATGGATCACGATCGGAGACAATGCTTATTGAGACTCCATGTAATCGGACTATCTCTTCCACATAACGTGTCGCAATTCTTTCCGCAACATCTGTTTTCTGGATAGACTAGAACTGTGCCAACTTGGTTAGCCTGTCCACGACCACCCATATAGCATCGTGTCATGCCTTGGTCCTTGGTAACCCACTCATAAAATCCATTGTGATATGGTCCCACTTCCATTCCAGGATTGATAAGTTTTACAACAACCCACTCGTAACGTGGTGTTCTGCCTTGACTAGTTGGCAAGTTGGACACTTAGCCACCCATTCAGCTACATCTCTCTTCAGCCCCGCCCAATGGTAATACCCCTTCAAATCTTGGTACATTCTCGAACCCGGGTGGATTGCAAACTTGGACTGATGTGCTTCCCTTAATATTTCTTCTTGTAATTCTCGTACATTAGGAACACACACTCGTCTTCTTATCACAATCGTCCCGTTGTTTGACTTCCCATACTCGGACTGATCGTTCTGGACCGCTTGGTTCAATACTCCATCTTTTTATTGGGATAGTCGAATCTTACTTAATAGATCTGCCTGATTTTTTGTGACTAAACACAACGGTTCTGGTTCGCTTGATATTGCATTCAAGTGCATCATCTTAACCAGACCGACAAGGGTTTTTGCATCCTTTTCTGCATGAACATCTGATTGCCTCTTACTCAAGGCATCCGCCACGAGATTTGCCTTTCCCGGGTGGTAGGCAATATCCAAGTCCTAGTCGGCCACGAATACATTCACCTTCTTTGCCTCAGGTTTCAATTTGGGTTGAGTAGAGATGTAGCTCAGACTCTTATGGTCGGTAAAAACTTGCACTTTGGCACTATACAAGTATGACTACCAAATCTTCAATGCAAAGATTACCACCACCATTTCTAAGTCATGAATAGGATAATTTCTTTCATATTTCCAAAGTTGCCTTGATGCGTAGGCAATCACCCTACCTTTTTGCATCAGAACACCACCCAACCCAGTTCTGGATGCATCGATGTACACTGCATACACTACAAGAAAACTGCTTATTTGCGACTGTAATTTGCGACTACATACGTGGTCGCAATTTTTGCGACCACATTTGTCACGGTTTAGCGACCAATTTGCGACCACGGCGCCGTAGTCGCAAATTGGTTGCAAAACTGTGACGAATAAGTGTGGTCGCAAATCAGTCGCAATATGCAACCAATTAGCGACTGACATGCGACTGCCGTGAGACTGACCGTGGTAGTCGCTAATCAGTCACAAAATAGTGACTGATTAGCGACTACATATGGAAAATCAGGTGGTAGTCACTTATTGGTCGCTAAAAATGCAACCAATTTGCGACTACGGTATGTAGTGGCTCTGCAGTCACAAAGTGGTGGCAAAGTGCCAACATAAAAAACATGTGCGTGTTAGGTATAACGACATTTAAGCGACTACATAGCTGTAGTCGCAAAGTAGTGGCAAATCAGTGGCAAAGTAGTCGCAAAAGGTTGTATATATATGCATCATCCCATTCTCTCATTTGTGAAATCAAAAGTAAAAAGTTTTGTAAAACATGTGGGGAAATTATAACAATTCGAGAGATTGGATGTACAAAAGAATCGATAATAAAACAAGAAATATCTCGGCGGAATTTGCACAAGGCATGGAGCAGTTCATGAATTTTGCAAGTAGTCAACCTATAGCTCAAAGTAGTGGAGGTAAGTTTTTCTGTCCTTGTATTAATTGCAAAAATGATAAATTTATTCCGGGACGAAAAATATGGAGTCATCTATATAGTCGAGGGTTTATGCCAAATTATTATATTTAGTATAAACATGGAGAAGAGCTGAATGTTCAGTTAGGGACGAGTACTAGTCGGGGTGATGTACAAAGAAATCAGGGACGTGATTGTAGTAGTGATGAAACATTTGGTATATCCGGTAATAGATATGTTGAAATGGTGACGGATGCATTTCGTGAGACAACGACTGATGATCATCATCAGTACTATAATCAGAACGAAGAAAATTATAATTATAATTATGAAGAAGAACGGCCTAATGAAGAAGCAGAAAAGTTTTACAACATGTTAGAAGCTGCAAAAAATCCATTGTATGATGGTTGTCATGAAGGGCACTCACAATTATCTTTAGCTGCTCGGTTCATGAACATCAAATCTGATTTTAATTTACCAGAAAAATGTATGGATTTTTGGGCGGAGCTATTTACAGAATATTTACCCGATGATAATCAGGCGATGGGTTCATATTATGAAACCGAAAAATTGATACGAAATTTAGGCCTCCCGTTTTATACAATTGACGTGTGTGTTAAAAATTGTATGATATTTTGAAAAGAAGATGAGAAATAGGAAAAATACAAATTTTGCGATTCCCCCCGGTATAAGCCAAGCGAGGGCAGGACGAGAATACCTTTCAGTCGTATGTGGTATTTACCTATAGGTGATAGACTTAAAAGAATGTATCAAAGCGAGAAAACCGTAGAGGCAATGAGGTGGCACGCAGAGCATGAAGTAGAAGACGGAGAAATGAGTCATCCATCTGATGCTGTAGAGTGGAAAATTTTTCAATATTTACATCCTAGATTTGCTGCTGAATCTCAAAATGTTTATCTTGGCTTATGTACTGATGGATTCAACCCATTTGGGATGTCTCGTAATCATTCATTATGGCCGGTGATTATCACTCCATATAATTTGCCACCGGAGATGTGTATGAAGAAAGAGTATTTGTTTCTAACTATTTTGAATTCGGGGCCAAATCATCCGCGTGCTAGTCTGGATATATTCCTACGACCTTTGATTGATGAGTTGAAAGAATTATGGTCTATCGGAGTTGATGCATACGATGTATCGCTGAACCAAAATTTCAATCTAAAAGTTGTGTTACTTTGGACGATAAGCGACTTTCCCGCTTATGGAATGTTATCAGGATGGAAAACGCATGGAAGGCTGGCCTATCCAATTTGTATGGATGATACGAAGGCATTTCAATTACCAAATGGGAGAAAGACGTGTTGGTTTGATTGTCATCGAAGGTTTCTTCCAAATGGTCACCCGTTACGGAAAAATAAAACAAATTTTTTAAAAGGGAAGCACGCTTTGAATGACTGTCCTCCACAATCATTGACAGGTGAACAAGTTTTGTACGAGCGAATAAAAACTGTCAATCCTTTAAGAACATCTGAGTGCGGCGGAAACGGTCATGAAAGTAAAGAAGAAGGTTATGGCAGCTGGTATAATTGGCACAAAGAAAGTATATTTTGGGAGTTGCCGTACTGGACGGATCTTAACCTTCGACATAATCTTGATGTGATGCATATAGAGAAGAATTTCTTCGATAACATCACTAATACTATTATGAATGTGAAAGAGAAATCAAAAGATACAGTGAAGTCAATGTTGGATATTGCGAAGTTTTGCTCTCGAAAAGAGTTGCACGTGGATGGTCGGGGTAATGCTCCATTCCCTATATTTCGATTGACCCAAAAAGCGAAAGAACGGTTATTGGAATGTATAAAAAATGATGTCAAATTTTTGGACGGCTATGCGGCTGATTTAGCAAATTGTGTGGATATGGATGGACTAAACTTTTACCACGGAACGTTCATCTAGCATTATCAGGTAAATATAGTAATAACTATATTTTTAATTGGAAATACGTAAATTAATAATAATTGCCTGAACTAATTAATTGTCGATGGTAATTAATATATATATATAGGGATTGGAGGATTTTTCCGTGATTTATGCTCTAGATCATTACAACAAAACCGTGTCCAAATTCTGAAGGAAAATATTGGCAATGTGGTCGCATTTCAGTCACAAAAATTTGATGTAGTCGCAAATTCGCGACTGATTTGCGACCACAATCTAAAAATTTGATGTGCAGTCGCAAATTAGTCGCAATTTTGCGACTGATTTGCGACCACATATGGTAAATTCACATTTCCCCTAAGTATTTTCCACATTTAAAACTTGTATTTCTATTCTATAAGACTACTAACCATTAGAAGTGATAACATATATTGAAAACCATATTTGTAATGATTTCATATTTAGATAACATTTGGAATGTATATAAGAAGTATAAGGTTAAGTAAATTTGTTAAGTATTTTAGGTAAGTTATTTGAAAATTTGGGAAATGTTATTGTTTTCATAGTAATTGAAATTTTTATAACTTATAATCAATTAATCAATCTTATATAATTATATGCATTCCTCAAAATCTCAAAATTTAAGGTTTAGGGTATTATTTGTGACTAATTTGCCACCACTTTGCAACTGCATTGGCAATGTGGTCGCATTTCAGTCACAAAAATTTGATGTGGTCGCAAATCAGTCGCAAATTTGCGACTGATTTGCGACCACAAGTAATAAATATAATATATGTGCATGTGGTCGTAAATCAGTCGGAAATATGCGACTCATTTGCGACCACGAGCAATAAATTAAATTTGGTCGTAAATCAGTCGCAAATTTGCGACTCATTTGCGACTACCAATTAATTTGGTGGGAATTTGAAAAAAACGAAAACGTTTAAACTCCCACCAAATTAGCTGGTAGTCGCAAATCTGTCGTAAATTTGCGACTGATTTGCGACCACATTTACAGTTTCGCTAAATGTACATGTGGTCGCAAATCAGTCGCAAATTTGCGACTGATTTGCGACCACCAATTAATTTGGTGGGAGTTTGAACGTTTTCGTTTCCCACCAAATTAATTGGTAGTCGCAAATCAGTCACAAATTTGCTACTGATTTGCGACCACATCTATTTTACGACTGATCTGCGACCACATCCGTGGTCACAAAAAAAAACTATAAATACACGAAGGTTTTCCCTCATTTTTCACAAATCTCTCAAAACTTCATAATCAAAATCTCTCAAAACACTTTCTAAACACTTTGTAAAAACACTCTCTAAAAATGGCAAGTAGTGGTAGGTCGTTAAGAGGTCGTGGAAGACGATCTTTCGGATCGTCTTCCGGCCGAGGAACCTCTTCGGCCTCCTCGAACCCTTCACCATCCGCTAATAGAGCGGTTTCAGGAATCAATTTTATTCCTCACTCCGTTCCTGAAATCCAAACACCTCCACGGTTTCAGGAATCGGATGAACATGAGGAGGAACAAATTCCCGATTGCAAAACGGGAACGGATGAACAAACTATCACTCTTGATAGTTTGTTACAAACTCCGGGCCGCGAGCAGTATTTGACTGTGCTTTCTCCAGAAGCTGCTCCTAATACAATGTGGTAAGAATCTTTTATAAATAATAAATTGTTTTAATAAATATTTATTAAAATTGTAATTATATTAATATAAATTTAAATTTTTTTAATAAATATTAGGTTTGACCACGATAACGGGGCTATTACTAGTCAAATCACAAAAATTTTGAAAAATAAATTTGACGATCCGTACTACAGTTGGACCGTCGTACGTCCTGAGAGGCAGGAAAAATATTTCATAGAATTTGCGGTAAGTTTTGTTTTTTAAATTGTGTACATATTTTATAAAATATAAATAATATATATTAATATTTTTAATTTAATTTCAAGCAATCGTACACCTGGGATCCTCTGATCACCCCGGTGGTACAAAAAAAGTTCGAGGCCGTCTGCGTAAGGCGGATGAAAGGGATGGTGAGCACGGTTTATACAACCGGAAAACGTCCCAGATGGATTTCCCCAAGTTTGTACAAAATTATGACAGACTATTGGACAACAGAAACATCTGCCGAGAGGAGTACGAAATCCTCTCATAACCGTAACTCCGCTCGGGACGGTCTTGGCCCGCATAAACATTTATCGGGCCAAAAATCCTACATTCAGGTCCAGCAAGAAATGGTAAGTCAAAAATTTTTTTTTAATTAATATTTTTTCTCGCAATTAAATAATATTTTAATATCTGTGAAGAAACATAATTTGGGACGACCAGTCTCAATAGGTGAGGTCTTTATAAAGACTCACACAAGACCGGATGGTTCGTATGTAGATTTAAAAGCAAAACAAATCTGTGAAGCATACGAACGAAACATCCAAGAGAAGATGGCGATCGTGGAGGTCGATCCAACAGAAACATCCGATGGAACCTCCCGTCCAATTGAGCTGACTCAAGCACAGAAGAATGAGATCTTCTTACAGGTAAAAAAAAATTTTCAAACTTTTTTCTTTTAACATATTTTTCTAATTAATTAAATAATTAAATTTATTATTTAATTTATGTTTTTGTAATTTTCTAGTCATCTGTTCCTGATGAACGAAGCCGTCTTTATGGACTCGGTAGCCTCAGCCGCGTACAGTCTACGGGTAGAAGTAGTGGGGGTACAAACCTATTCACCCGAGTACGTTATGCTTCAAGAACAAAACGCGTTGATTAAAGCACAAAACGTGCAAATTATGGAAAAATATGAGAAGATTGAAGAGCTGAACAAAGAAACCCAGAAGAAGATCTCGAGTTTGGAGATGCTCCTCGGATATATCCAACGGACGGATCCCGCATTCGCCTCCTATATGCGGGATAACGATTGCACAGGGGAACCATCGACGGCTCCGCCCACCAACCCATTTTTGCCATCAGATTTTCAATTTCCGCCACCGGACAATTATATTTTCTTTCATGTATTAAATAATTTTCAATAATAAATGTTATAATTTTAAATTTGTATATCTTTTTATTCAATATTTAGATTACATATTTTTCATTTAATATTATGATATTTTTAATTCATTAATAATATTATTTTATTAATAATATTAATAATATTTCGAATTATATTATATTAATTTGAAATTAAAAATTAAATTATATTAATAAATAATATTAATTTTAAACCAATTATATTAATAATTAATATAAATTATTTTATTAATATTTCGAATTTCAAATAATTAATTTTATTATTGAAATTAATTTCCAAAATTATTATTGAAATTTAAATTTATAAATATTATTTTACATTTTTTAAAAATAATTTAAATATTTCGAAATTAAAAATTTAAATAATTAATATTATATTTTTTCCAAATATACGAAATTATTTCAATAATAATAAAAAATATAATATTTTTTTTAAATCTAATTACGGTGTAGTCGCAAATTAGTCCTAAATCAGTCGCAATTTTTGCCACCGATTTGCGACTCCTTCATACATGTGGTCGCAAATCAGTCACAAAAAATTGCGACTGATTTGCGACTGCGGTTCTCCTGTAGTCGCAAATCAGTCGCAATGTTTTGTGACTGTTTTGCGACTGCGAGATTTGTGCAGTCGCAAAACAGTCACAAAAATTACGACTGCGGTTCTCCTGTAGTCGCACATCAGTCGCAAATTTTTGTGACTGATTTGCGACTACGGTTCTCCTGCAGTCGCAAAACAGTCACAAAAAACTGTGACTGATTTGCAACTGCGGTTCTACCGTAGTCGCAAATCAGTCACAAAATTTTGTGACTGTTTTGCGACTACATATTTAGCAACCACAAACGTAGTCGCAAAACAGTAGCAAAATTTGTTACGGAAATTCAGTGGCAAATTAGTCGCAAAAATAGTCACCACCTTGTGGTCGCAAATTAGTCGCAAAAGAACCACTATTCCCGTGGTCGCAAATCAGTCGCAAATGTGCGACTGATTTGCGACTAATTTTTTTTGCGACTAGTATTTTGCGACCACATCACGTGGTCGCAAATCGCATGTTTTCTTGTAGTGATAGGGCTCATCTGGTTCAGGTAGAGCCAAGGCTGGTGCAGTCGCCAGCATCTCTTTCAGCCGTTGGAAACATTCCTCGCACTTGTCCATCCACTCGTACTTAACATCCTTCCCGGTTAGACAGGTCATGGGGTAAGCCATCTTCGTAAACCCATTGACAAACCGTCTATAGTATCCGGCCAAACCTAGGAAGCTCCTAATCTCGGTTGCATTCGCGAGGCCTTAGCCAATCCTTGATAGCCTTAACCTTTTTTGGGTCTACTGACACCCCTTGGTCCATGACAATGTGCTCCAAGAACCCAATACTTCTCTACCAAAAGCTACACTACTTGCTCAACTTGGCATAGAGCTTATGCTTTCTTAACCGTTCTATCACAACTCTTAGATGATTTTGGTGCATTTCGTGACCCCTTGATTAGACGAGGATGTCATCATGAAAATAATAACTAACTCATCTAAAAAATCATGAAACACACATATTCATCATCTTTATAAAGGTTGTTGGTGCATTGGTTAAGCCGAGTAACATCACTACAAACTCGTAGTGTCCATATCTTATCCGTAAGGCCGTCTTCCAAATATCCGATGGCTCGATCGGAATCTGGTGATAACCCTATGCCAAATCGATCTTTGAGAACCAGGTCACACCTCTAAATTGATCCAAAAACTCATCAATCCGGGGTAATGGGTACTTATTCTTTACCAAAATAATCAAATGGCTGTCTCCCAAAATTTAGAAAGATATAGTGTATTTCTTTGCAGAAGAAATTGTTGAATTTATTATTGAAGAACTTGATCATGATGTGTTTTGCTTGTTGGTGGATGAATCTGCGCATATTTCTGATAATGAGCAAATGGTAGGGATTTTTCGCTTTGTTGATAAGAATGGGATAATTAAAGAAAGATTTATTGGTCTTGTTCATGTAAACAAACATCTTCTTCATCTTTGAAATTTGCTATCGATTCATTGTTTGCTAAACATAGATTGAGTATTAAAAAGTTAAGAGAAGAAGGTTATGATGGAGCAAGTAATATGAAGGGTGAATTTAATGGATTGAGATCTCTCATTTTGAGAGAAAATAGTTCTACCTATTATGTTCATTGTTTTGTTCACCACCTTCAATTTGTTGTCGTAGCAGTTGCTAAAAAGCACTTCGAAGTCAGGGACATTTTTGTTATGGTTTATGTCTTGTGAGTGGTTGGAGCCTGTTGCATAAGAAAAGATATGGTTTGTAAAAATCATCGTGAAAGAATTGAGAAAGGAATAAGCAAATTTGAAATTAAGAGAGGCAAAAGATTGAATTAAGAACTTGCACTTCAAATACCTGGTAATACTCATTGGAGTTCTTACTACAAAATATTATTACGACTAGTTGATTTATTTGATTCTATCATCGTTGTCCTTGAGTATGTCCAAATGGAAGAGTCTAATAGTATCAAAAGACGACAAGCTAATGGAATTCTCAAATACTTTCACACCTTTGATTTTGTATTTTACTTACAGTTGGTATTGCTTCTTCTTTAGATAACAAATAATTTAGCAATGGCTCTACAAAAGAAAGATCAAGACATTTTGAATGGTATGTCTCTAGTAAAATCCACCAACCAACAATTGTGCAAACTCAGAAATAATGGATGAGATTCTTTGTTTCAAAAGATTTCTTCTTTTTATGAGGATCATAATACTGATTTGCTCATGATGACAGAAGAATTTATCGATCCAAAGAAGCCAAGAAAAATAAGCAACATAACAAATTTGCATCACTATAAGGTGAAATGCTTTTACACCGTTTTGATGAGGTAAACACTGAATTACTTGGTTGCACCGCTTCTTTGAGTCCTATTGATGTATTCCATTAGTTTGATCACTTAAAACTTTTGAGATTATCTGAATTTTTATCCAAAAGATTTTAGTACTATGGAATAGATATTTCTTGAGCATCAACTTGGTATTTACATCGACAATATCCTAGACGATGAACAATTTGCTAATATGAAAACTCTTGGCGATCTTGGACGTCTGGTGGTAGAGACAAAAAGCATCTTTCAATTCCTCAAATTTATCTACTTTTAAAGTTAGCTTTGACTTTACCTGTAGCTACTGCTACAATTGAGAGATGTTTCTCTGCGATGAACATTGTGAACACTACGTTACGCAACCGAATGAATGATTTATTTCTAAACAAATGTCTAGTTTGTCTTATTGAAAAAGAACATTTTGATAAAGTGACAAATGAAGTAAACATGGAAGATGGGAGAATAAATTTGTAAGAGTTTGAATTTTTTTTATAATAAAGTATTTTTGTTTTAGCAATAGATATTTTTATTATAGGCCTCATATTAAATATATTTTTAGATCCGCCATTGATATGAAATATTTATACATCACACGTGAAACTGAGGTTTCTTTGTTAAAATGCTTCTCAAATAATATATTAGGGATATGAAATAGGGAGAATTGCTAAAAATAACTCAAAACTTACTTCTAAATGCAAAACTAATCTCCATGAAAACCATTTTGTAAAAATAATTTATGAAGATAGAGAAACTAGAAAATCTTTTTTATGACATGAAAATAATTTGGAAATGTCAATTACGTTACAGTACATGTGAAATTTGTGATT
Source organism: Pugionium cornutum (assembly GCA_018901935.1). Taxonomy (NCBI): domain Eukaryota; kingdom Viridiplantae; phylum Streptophyta; class Magnoliopsida; order Brassicales; family Brassicaceae; genus Pugionium; species Pugionium cornutum. Next base: position 22,045,255 of record CM032161.1, read on the forward strand.
GTAACGATGAAATATGCTTTATAAAAAGAAATATAAAACAGACTTCTCTAATTTGAAAATTTTAATATAAAATAAAATAAATATTTAAATTAATATAGTTAGTTTAAACCAAAATCTAGATTCATAGTCATCACATAAATAAATTTAAGTAAATAAATAATCCACCTAAATCAAAATTAAAGTAATGAAATATGTAAAACTTTTAACAAAATTGTTATTATAAAATTCATATGCATATAAAAATAAATAGAAGTTATACTTAATTCAAAGATAAAAGGATTAGCTTAGATCTAATGCTACCACATATTTGATAGTTTAGATTTAATGATATCACATATTTGATACTAATGGTTTAAGTAGTTTAGATTTGTGTAGAGAATCTATGTTAGAATTTGAAATACCATGAGATAAATTTTAAAGTTTAGATTTACAATTTTTAATGCAAATTATTTGAGTTATGTAATTACTTACTTATGTTTACCATGTTATACAATTTTCACATATTTAGTAAAGATTATTAGTTTAGGGTTTAGGTTTTGCATACTTCTTGAAAAGTCTATCGTTAAAAATATAAACCGAAAAATTATATTCAACTAAACCCGTTTCATCTAATTTAGAGTTTAGAATTTGTAGAATTCTCAAGAAGTGTTTTGGACCAACCACACAAAGCAAACTTCCCTAAAAATCTGTACAAACCAGAAATTTGACCAAACCAAAATTTTAATTTTGCCTTGCCAAAAAATACAAAGTAAACTTTTCGTGATGTCTGTTTTGTAAAAAAAAATACAAAGCAAACTTCTCAAAAATTTTCCTTTGTAAAAAAATTATAAAGCAGATTTTACGAGAAGTTTGCACAAACAAAATATTTGATCAAACCAAAATTTTAATTTAACCGTACCAAAAAATACAAAACACATTTTTGAGAAGTTTGTTTTGTTAAAAAAGATAAAACCGACTTTTCGGGAAGTTTGATTTGTAAAAACATACAAAGCAAACTTCTCAGTAAGTTTTCTTTATAAAAAAATTACATAGCAGACTTCGCGAGATGTCTGTACAAATCGAAAATTTGACCTAACCGGAATTTTAATTTAACTTACCAAAAAAATACAAAGCATACTTCTATGGAATTTTGCACAAATAAGAAATTTTAACAAATCTTAACTTAAATTTAACATAACAAAATGTACAGCTCTTAACCTAATCAAATTTTATTCTCCATATATAAAGAAGTTAATCATAAAATTTTACCATAATTTCATCTATAAAATGAGAGCCTCCATCTTCCAAAAAATGATTACAAGGTAAACATTTTCTTCTTCGGTCTTTTCCTCCCTTATTTTCTCTTATTCTTTTCTTCTCATATTATTTCTCACCTTTTCATCTTAAACCAACAAATTATTACAAAGTAATTTACGATGGTGGTTTTAAGATTTCAATAGTTGTTTTGAAATTTATGCTGGTTTTACAAATTTTTGGTGATTGTTTTTGAGTTTTTGGTAATTTTCAGTTTTACATAGTTTTTGAATCGATACTATTGTAAGCTCTAACGGTAGATTTTATTATAAGTTGTAGACTTCATTACAATTTGCAGACTTCAACTTCAGATTTCATTACAAGTTACACACTTCGTTTGCAAATTTTATTGTTTATCATCTTCTCTTGTTGTAGGTATGGTAAAGTAAATCAAAACAATTTTAATTAATATTATTTTATTTTTAGTGTTTTTTTGTTTTTATGGTTTTGAAAATTTTTGTTGTGTATTTGTTTTGTTTTCCAAGTATTCTTTCTTATTTTCTTTCTTATCTTCTTATTTTCTTTTTCAAATTCTCTTGTTCTAGATTTGAAAAAGAAAGTTAAAAGATCTAAAAACGTAATGTTAATATTTATAGTGGTTTTTTGAGAGTTTTAATGGTTTTTAGTTTAGATGATTGTTTTAAGATTTTTAATGATTGTTTTGAGATTTGTGGTGGTTTTCTAGCTTTTTGGTGGTTGTTTTGAGATTGGTGGTTTTACAATTATTTGTGGTTATTTTTGAATTTTTGGTAGTTTTTGAATTTTATGTTAGTTTTTGAATCAATGGTTTTGCGAGCTCTAACGCAAAAACTTTATTACAAGTTGGAGATTCAGCTGTACACTTCATTACAAGTTGCAAACTTCACTTGCAAACTCCATTACAAGTTGTGAACTTTGTTTGAAAACATCATTGCAAGTTGTACACCTCGATTATAAAATCTTTGATTTTTTGGAGAATTTATTGTGTTTATATATATATATATATATATTTCAACGGACTTTCGGAGACTTCATAAAATTTGGCTTAAAAAATGTGATTCCAAGGTAAGTTTTAACTTTTCTTCCGCATTTTCTCCTTTTTCTATTCTCCTCTTCTGCTCATCAACTTCTATCTCAACTTTCTTTTTACAGATCTGATATAAAAAATCATGAGATGCCAAAATGATAAGTTATTTTTTTAGAGTTTTTTATCGATGTTTTTGAAATTTTCAATAGTTTTTGAGCTTTTTGGTTGTTTATCAATTGGTGGCTTTGCGAGCACCGAAAGGCAAACTTCAATAAAAATTACCGATTTTATTTACAGACTTCTTTGATTTTTTAGAGATTTCATTATGTTTTTGTCAGACTTACATGTGCTTTTGCAGAATCTTTAGACATCACCAAGTTGAGACATGACTGCTTTGTGGCATAGCCGTTTGGGTCATATGAGTGAAAGAGGTTTATCTTTGCTAGTCAAGAAGGATCTGTTAAAATCTTTAGACATCACCAAGTTGAGACAGTGTGAACATTGCATTCTGGGAAAGTTTCACAAGCTACCATTTAAGACAAGAAAATATACCTCACAAGAGTTATTGGAGTATGTGCATTCGGATTTGTAGGGTTCACCTAATGTAACTCCACACCTCTCTAAATGTCAGTATTATATTTCATTTGTTGATGACTACTCAAGAAAGATTTGGATATATTTCCTAAAGACTAAGGATGAAGCATTCTCTAAGTTCATCGAATGGAAAATGTTTGCTGAAAATCAGAATGGTAAAAAGTTAAAAGTCTTTAAGAACAGACAACGGACTAGAATACTGTAATAAGACGTTTGACGACTATTGCAAGGCTCACGGGATACGAAGACACAAGACATGTCCCTACACACCCCAACAAAATGGTGTAGCAGAGAGACTTAACATAACCATTCTAGAGAAAGTGAGGAGTTTATTAAGTAAGACAGGACTGTTAGAATTATTTTGGGCTGAGGCAGCATCTACTGTGGTATATATGATCAACATGACTCCTTCTATACCACTGAACCTACAAATCCCTGAAGAAATATGGTCAGACAGAACACCAGAATACCTACACATGAGGAAGTTTGGGTGTCTGGTTTATTTTCATTTGGACCAAGGTAAACTGAAACCCAGGGCCAAGAAAGGGATATTCTTGGGATATGCACAAGGAGTTAAAGGATATAGAATATGGAGTAGTGAAGACATAAAGTGTTTGATTAGCAAAGATGTCACTTTCCGAGAGGATATCATGTACAAAAATACTGGAAAAGTGACTGAATCAAATATAAACAAGAAACGGGTGACATTTGATCTTCCTGAAGATCAAAGCATTACTCAAGGATCTGAAAGACTATATGCTGACTAGAGACAGGGAAAGAAGAAAAATTAAACCTCCCAGTAGGTTTGATGACTGTGATATAACATCATATGCTCTGAATATGGCTCAAGATATAAACTCAAAAGAACCTAGGTCATATCAAGAAGCAGTTAGAGGAAAGGATGGAGTTAACTGGACAACTGCTGCTCAGGAAGAAATGGATTCCCTACTTAAGAACAATACATGGACATTGGTTGACAGACCAAAAAATTAGAGAATTATAGGCTGCAAATGGATATTCAAAGTGAAACTAGGGATTCAGGGAATTACAGAACCTAGATTCAAGGCTAGGTTAGTACCCAAAGGATTTTCTCAAATCGAGGGAATTGACTACCATGAAATATTTTCACCTGTTGTGAAGCATATCACAATCAGATTAATGTTGTCCATGGTAGTAAATCAAGATCTGGAATTGGAGCAGTTGGACGTCAAAACTGCCTTTCTACATGGGCTTTTGGATGAAAAAATTCTAATGGAACAACCAGAAGGATTTGCTGAAGGGAACAAGGTATGTTTACTAAACAAATCCTTATATGGTCTAAAACAATCCCCTAGGCAATGGAACTTGGGGTTTGATAAATTCATGAGGTCTCAAATGTACACAAGAAGTCAGTATGATGCATGTTTATACTACAAACAGTTTGGAACAACATACTATGTGTATCTACTTTTTTATGTGGATGACATGTTGGTAGTGTCAAGGGATAAGAAGGAAATATCAAGGTTAAAAGTTGTTCTAAGTATGGAGTTCGAAATGAAGGATTTGGGGTCAGCTAGAAGAATTTTGGGTATTGATATTTTCAGAGACAAGGGTCAAGGAATTCTAAAGCTATCACAGCAAGATTACCTAGAAAAGGTGTTGAAAAATTTCAACATGAGTTAGGCAAAAACAGTTCAGACTCCTACGGGAATGCATTTCCAACTCTCTAGTACAAAGAAAGAAGAGGCTGCTGAAACAGAAAAGGATATGGAAAACGTACCTTACTCTAGTGCATTGGGCAGTCTCATGTACGCCATGGTTGGAACACGACCTGATCTCGCTTATGCTGTTGGTCTCATTAGCTGGTTTATGAGCCTACCTAACAAACAACATTGGGAAGAAGTTAAATGGGTAATGATGTATGTCAGATTCACAACAGACTATTGCTTAACATTCACTAAAGCCGAAATTTTTGTAGTGAAGGGCTACTTGGATAGTGATTACGCAACAGATTTGGACAGAAGAAGGTCCATTACCGGTTATGTGTTCTTAGCCGGAGGAAACACCATCAGTTGGCGCTCTGAACTTCAACACGTTGTTGCTCTGTCAACAACAGAAGCCGAATATCTTTCACTCACAGAGGCAACAAAGGAGACATTGTGGCTGAATGGAATCTCAAGCGAGTTGGGATTCAAACAGGAGAATGTCGAGATATTTTGTGACTCCCAAAGCGCCATCAGTTTGGCAAAGAATAACTCTCACCATGAGAGAACAAAACATATTTTAGTAAGAGCTCACTTCATACGGGAACATGTATCGAAAGGAGAACTGAAAGTGTCAAAAATTAGCACGGAGGTCAATCCGGCGGATGTTCTAACAAAAGTAGTACCTGTGAAGAAATTCGAGGAAGGACTATGGAATTTGAAGGTGCTTAGGCACTGATTTCTCTCAAAAATCGAGCAGATTTTTTCTGGCAGGTCTTGTCGGAAAACCTAGGTCAAAAGGAGAAAGGAGGTTCGAGGTTCTTCCGGAAAGTCGCATTACACAAAGGGAGCAATCGAGGTGGAGATTGTTGAAATGATTGGGCCCCGTCGTGTAATCTGCGTTGAGTCTTTAGCAGCATGTGGGCTCAATTGGGCCAGTTCAACTTATCCTGCCCACAACAAAGAAAACGGGTAAGTAAATCGTAAGCGCAAATGACACCCAAAACCAGCGTTTTGAGTGAAAGAGACAAGCATGATTTGTGCACATGTCGACAGCCTGAGAACAAGGTACAATTGACTGAAAACGGAGGTAGCACAAATGGCAACTCAATTCTTGTCTGAAGATACGAGAATAGCAATGTAATTAAAGCTATTGCAGGAAGAACAGAACTAAAAGAAGTATAAAAGAGGTCTTATCTATTATGCGGAAGAGGGGAGAGTTCTTGGAGAAGTGTTGAAGGTTTTCCAAAGCTGTTTTATTCACTGGCATTGTTCATCTTCTTGTAATAGAGAGCAAAAGTGAGTGAGAGAGGATAAACCTCAATTATAACACTTCAAAGTAAAGTAATAGAAACTCCCGTGACCTGGTTCCAAGCTCACCGAGACGTACCACAATCATTTTGACTGTGGAAACTCATAATCAGTGTGTGTCTTTGTTTTGTTCCTGTTCTTTCACCTGAAAATCAAACAACCACAATCACTTAAGTAAGATACAAACTGGAAGCATCTCAAAAATATTTTTTACAAAAAAAAAAATTATTTAATCCATGATATATATATATATATATATATAACATAAATTCACTAAATCTATCAAAGAATAAGTATCTCAAATTTTATTTTATAATTTTAGTTTTAATAAATAAATAATCATGTAGATGATATAATTTTCATAATTAAATTAATTTATAAAAACCTATATTACCAAATTTTACAACCTATTTTTTTTTTTTTTATCAAAATCAAATATCCAAAAATCATAATCTTAAGTTAATAACTTAGTATACGGTATCGACAGTGAAATTGTTTTACATAAACATATAGCTCTTTAATAACCAAGAGAAATTCTTGTGGAATGTCAATACTATTTCTTGTTATCTTTTTTCACCGAATATTGCTAGGTACCTTACTTTTGTTGATTTATATTTTTGACACTTAAAATGTCTAACTAGTGGCAGTGTACCTCTACAAATCCAATAAACATGAAGTTCAGTCACATTCTACAGGATTTTTAATTGATCTTCAACATCGTAAATAAATAGGATCCTCGGAATTTTTTTAAAGGAGACAATTTGAAATTCTCTTAAAGATTATTCCATAGAATTTTTACTGTCCAATTGAATTTCTCTGTACATTTAACGGGATTGCTTTAAGTTAACATCGTTTTAACATCTGTTAACTATATTTAACATTGCATACGCAACCGATACTGAATTTTAATGTTAAAATTGTTCAATTTATAAGTTTTGATGTTTATTGTGTAAGTGATAAATTCTCAAGGTTTAAAGTATCAGTAACATTGAACGTCGATGTTTTTATGCGATTTTTCCCAAAAATATTAGTATATTTTTTATAAGTACTTTTATATACTCTTAAAACAAGAACTTAATGCATAGTTCTTAATGAACATAATACTCATAAGATACAAATTAAATTAGACTTACACTATTTAGTCAATTAGTTATGTCATAATTGTTTGCATTTTAAACAAATATATTATTTACAAACAAAAATCAACTAGATCAGATTGCTTATCTAAGTTATATTCATCTTGTATCATTGCAGCGTGATCTTGATGTTTACAATCATCATACACTACAAATATTTTGCCTTTTTTTAATTATCTACCGTAAAATGCCATTTCTCTATCATAATCTATTTTCCAAAGATGACAACTATTTGGACCATGATATGTAAACAAATAATAATTTATTAGATCATCATAAATATATTTTACACAATTTACGTACCAAACTATTACGAAGTTTACAATTATATTTCTGAAATTTTGTATTTTACAAAAAAGTCTACTTTGTATTTAATTTTACAAAGCATACTTCTCGATATGTCTGTTTTGTATTTTATTTTGCAAAACATACTTTCTGAAAAGTGTCTTTTGTATTCATTTGAAAAAGAAGATTTTTAGAGAAATCTACTTTATATTGCATTTACGAAGTACACTTCTTCGAATGTTTGTTTTGTAAAATATTTGAAATTAAGCATTACACAATCTTTAAGATCTTAACTATATGAAGCACACTTATTCAAAAGTGTTCTTTTTAAAAGATGTAGAATAAGCATTACACAATCTCCAAAATCTTAACTTTTTTTTTTCAAAAAATAAAATAGATTCTCTAATTTTATACCAAATATCTAAATTTAAAACCAATAAATCAAATATTTGTTCTTTTTCTAAAAATAATAATATCATAATGCCTTTAAATAATTTTACAAACTAGATTGCTTGCGAAATCTGTTTTGTAAATAAAAACAACACACACTTCTCGAGACGTTTGCTTTTAGATAAAAGGTTAGTTTTGCAACTGCCAAAGTTTGTATTTACAAAGCAGATTTTCTGAAAAATCTAGTTTTTATAAAAACACAAATTTCTCGATAAGTTTGCTTTTAGATATAAAAAGTTAGATTTGTAATTGACCAAAGTTCACATTTACAAAGCAGACTTCTTGTTTTGTATTTAATTTTTACGCAAACTTCTCGAGAAGTTGATTTTTGAAATAAAAACTTAGTTATGCAATTGACCGAAGTTCACATTTACAAAGCACATTTACCGAGAAGTAAGCCTTGTATTTAATTTTTTATACAAACTTCTAGAAATTTTTTTTTGAAAAATAAAATTGTTAGTTTTGCAATTGAACAAATTTGTATTTTCAAATAGTTTTGCAATTGAAAAATTTTGCATTTTCAAAGAAGACTTCTCAAAAATGTGTGTATGTAATTATTTTTTTGTATTTCTTAAATAAAAAAAATATAATAATGGCAAAATTGTAAATATAAAGATTTAGAGAAATATAAAAGAGACAAAATATTAGCTTTGTAAAATAAAATTTAAGAAGGTTAGTTTTGTATTTGAATTCAAATTTTGAATCATTTTTGCAACTCATCCTATAAAATATACGCTAAAATCAATATAGAATGCATAACGCAAATGATAGCGAAAAAAGTATTTTTGAATGAGATTGTCTAACAAACTTCCATGTTTCTACCAATGATTAATGAAAAAGAGTTATCTTGGGAACCTTACTTAAACTAATTCAAATATTTTAAACTTAGATATGAAGGCTAGCTAGCTACTAAGTAACAATACTAAAATCTCCACCGAGTCTGTAACAAAATAAGAGCAAAACATATGATTGATACATGGGGCTTCTTCGAATAAGGGGAACTATTGGAGATGCTCTACCTGGTTGTATTATACTTTCTAAAGATTCAATAATGATTGTTTGATTAATAGTTCGATGTTGAACCTTTAGTTGGCTGTACAGTTCTTTGTAAAGGTTAGAAGAGATGATTTGATAGATGGGTGGATCGAGAGATGACACACATATTATAGAAGATGTGTGTATTCAAGGAATCTCACACAATAAAGTTGGAGATGACATCTCCTATATCTGTTCCAGAACCATCACATTCGATTTCAATGGTTTTATCTAAGTTTGGAAGTACCAAAGCATGTGCATATGTGAGCTAGCTTTCAGGCTGTTGACTGCTTTCTTTTGTGCTACTCTCCATTTGAATTCTAATTTTTTTTAATTATTGAAGTGATGGCTGCGGCAACAATACTAAAATGCTTGAAAAATCTTCTATAGAAATTAAAATTAGCCAATGCATGAAAACTCTACATATCGGCCTGTTGTTGGGATCGGCCAATCTTAAATTTCTTTGATTTTTTCTTCATCGAATTTTAAGACCTGAGAACTTACAAAAAATTCTAGGAATATAAGTTGATCAGTGCATAAAGTACATTTATTAAGGTTTGCATAAAGGTATTCAGGCTTAAGCGTTTTGGGTACTTATCACTACAAGAAAACAAACGTATTGCCCCTCAATTTTGCAACTACATCTGTGGTTTCCAAAAATGCGACCAATATGAAATCGATTTGTGATTAATTTACGTCTACATGTGCGTAGTCGCATTTAGTCGTATTTGTATGATTAAATGTTGTTGTCGCATATTGCAACCAATATGTGACCACAACTCAATATTATGGTCACAACTTAGTCACAAAAATATAATAGATTAATTGTAATAAAATAAACTACTACAAACTTACACATAAAAGCTATTAGGAGGTGGTTCATGAGTCTCATGAATATACCTAGAGCGTTTGTGAGTCCAGATGCTAGCCATTCATACAATACTTGTTTGGTTTAAAACGTTTTTTTCATTCATCATATTCTTTCATTATCACATAATGATTTCCACTTCTTAGATCAATTTTTGAGAACATAGTTTCTCCATTGAGTTCATCTAGCATGTCATCAAATATAGGAATGGGATGTCAGTATTTGACGGTGATATTTCTGAGCTCTACAATCAACATACATTTTCGATGTTCCATCTTTCTTAGGCACTATAATAAAAAAACATCACATGGGCTTAGATTTTTTTGGATATAGCCCTTAGACATTAAGTCTTTCATTGTTTCTCCAGCTTTTTTTCTTCTTCTCGATTCATCCTATAGGCAGCTCAATTTGGTAGAGGTCATCACATGGACTTATATAATGCTCGATTCCTCTTACAAGTGTCAATCCTGGTGCATGATATCTCTTTTGGGAATATATTAGTGAATTTGTCAAGAAGTTCTAGAATAGCAACAACGAGTTCTTCTTTTCTTGACCTGAAAACAACCATTATTTAAAGAACATTAGTACCACATGTTTTGATAATCAAGAGATTTCCAAACAGAGGTAGGTTGATATGGTCATCGGCCCAACCACTGGCCGGCCCGGGCGACCCGAGGAACACCAAGACGGCCAAACACTTGCAAAAAGATACATGGGTGTATTTTCATGAATTCAAGCCTAACGAAGAAGCATCTAGCCAAAACATAACCTGGCCTATAATCCTGACTAAAATAGGACACACGGTGATATGAAACTCACCCCAAACCAAGCCAGATCAAGTCATGCACAATTCATCAAGTTGGAGTTGCTGAAACTTACAATATTTGGAACTTCCCTTATATGAAAGTCTCCAAATATTTCTTACCAGGAGACTTTATGGTACTTTTATGAGCTCCCTTAATCACTTCTAGAAGCCCAAACACGTCTTGAACTAGACGGGTCCATCCGTACCTTCAAATGAACTATTAGAGCCGTTTATGACAAGTGAGATGACCAAGTGGTTTACTCACTTGCAAACCAAAACATAGCATCTAGAGAGATTTTTAAAGCCCTAAGAAATTACAAAATAACCGTTACCATGCACCAACCACCATAGGATCAGGCGGATTTCTCTTCTCCAACACTTGCTATATATGGATGCACTTAATGTGTTCAGATTGCAACATCTCTATTACTTACAACTTAGGCACGTATTGAAAACTTTCCAAAGCATCCATGATGTACCTACACATGTTACATTCACCCCTAAGCTTTCAAGATAAAAGCATCTACACTTTCCATGTTTACCAAACAAGACACTAATGTTTACATTTCATGTTTGCTTAACTTTTTTCAATTAAGAAAAAAACCAAAAATAAAAACCTCATTTCCAAATTTTGTTCATAGTTAAGTTTAAAAAAAAGAAAAAAGAGATTTAAAGAATATTCTTATTATTTTAGTCCTAATTAAAATTCAAATAAATATTGTCTTTTAGTTTGTTTATATAGTTAGTTGCCAAAATAAATATATCAAATTCCTAAGAAATATTCATTTTAGGCGATTTCCTTTTGGTATTGCTATTTGAGTTATTGTTTTATTTTCTATTAATTAAAATTCTCATATTTGTTGATTTGGACTTGATACTTGCTATTCTTTAAAGGTATAAATTTTAATGATAGAGCCTATGATAAAGAAGAAAATACCATGAGCATACCACAAACTGATTATAGCTAAGACAATTACTATGATCAATGCCTAAGCACCAACGAGCGTGACTGTGGAGAACACTCATGGAATGAAAACTATTTGGAGACTGATTTTGAAGAATAATCAAAGGGAGAAAACCTTGAACCAGAACCCCCGGACTATGACCAAGACAACATGAGCCACGAAAGTTGGTCCAAAGAAGAAGAAAGTTACCTGATGGGGTTTTAAATTTTAATCCCGAGTACAACTCTAAGTGCAGAGCAAATCGAGTATTATTTGGGTATCCAATGTTCAGAGAAGTAAGAATAACAAACTAGGAATACAAAAACACTGAAATCTTGGCAAATACTAATTGGTTTTCTTGATTGGTTGTCTACTATTCTAATTGCAAACAAAGTAACACAAGTTAATGCAATAAAGAAGATATATAGACAGTGGGCAAGATATTCGATTAGGGGACATCTTACTTTGACTAAAGATTCTACATGTTCGATTAGATAAATCCCTAAGACTTAAAACACTGTCTACTAGATTGATCTACTCTCATGGTAATAACCCATTCACCAGCCTTTAGACTACAATGTAAGAATATTGAGATTATAGAGGAGAAATGTGAAGAATTGAATCTGAAAACTCAAAGAGAAGTATGAGAAATGACTTAGACTTATGGAGAAGAATCTCCTAAGAGTATATTATACATTGAGTCTTTACAGCCCTTTTATAGAGGATTTACAATGTGAACACAAAAGAAAACGAATTCAAACTTGTGGATGAGTTTGAATAGAGGAGGAGCCTGTCAACAACCAATGAGAAGAGAGGAGACAGCATGGGCATGACTGTTTGGTGTGGTTGCCAAGACTGTGTGCAGCATGGGCATGACTGTTTGGTGTGGTTGCCAAGACCAGCATGGGCATGACTTTTCTTGATTCTCCCCAAGGTAGCTATTTAACCATTTCAACCATGTGGTTAATAATAACCCATCCTTTTTCATTTCCCTTGTTATTCAAACTGAATTTTCGTGCTCACACTTGCCTTGTAGGTCAAGATAGGTCTTATTTGATTTTCCTATGTCAATACTCCCCCTCAAGTTAAAGACTTTGGAATCACCCTAAAGTCTTAAGCTTGGGAACCCAAGGCAACACCTCATTAAAAACCTTATTAAGGAAAACCACTTGGGACAAAACCTTAATAAGGGAAAAGAGTGTGCTGCTCTTGGATTAGGAGACCTTTGATCATGGGTGTGATAAATCAACAAGCCCAAGTTTGCTAAAGATGTTCTTGCAAACTTTGAGACTTGCTGCCTTTGTGAAGATGTCAGCTAGTTGGTCTTCACTCCTTGTATAACATGGCAGAATGGTTCCATCTTGAACTTTCTCCCTAACCTTATGGCAGTCGATCTCTATGTGCTTGGTCCTCTCGTGAAACACTGAGTTTGAAGCTATGTGAATGGCTGCCTGATTATCACAATGGAAGGTAATTGGCCCTGGTTGTGCAATACCGAAATCTTTCAAGAGTGCTTTGAGCCAAGTTACTTCATTTGTCAGCTTCCTCATCGCCCTATATTCTGCTTCAGCACTAGAACATGATACCACCTTCTGCTTCTTAGTCTTCCAAGTGACTAAGTTCCCACCAACGAAGGTGCAATACCCAGTGGTTGATTTCCTATCCACCCTATCACCAGCCCAATCCGCATCACAATACCCGACAATCTCAGTGTTCCCATTCTTGCCCATCCATATACCTTGACCAGGAGATCCTTTGATGTATCTAAGGATCCTTTCTACCATGCTCCAATGATATACAGTAGGCTTTTGCATATGTTGACTTACTTGATTCACAGCAAAACACAAGTCTGGTCGTGTGAGGGTGAGGTAGATCAGCTTCCCAACTAGTCTCCTATACTGAGAAACATCCTTAAATAACTCATCAGCTTTCTCCCCTTTCCGTTGACCTTGTAGCCATCTTCAAGAGGAGTTTTGGCCGGTTTAGCCCCAAGCTTTCCCGTGTCTGTCAACAGATCAAGAGCATACTTTCTTTGGGATAGAAAGAGCCCTTCTTGAGACCGACACACTTCAATACCCAAGAAGTACTTCAACTCTCCAAGATCCTTGATGTCAAATGATCTGTTTAAGAAGGCCTTTGTGGACTGAATTCCTTCCTTATCATCTCCTGTGATGATAAGGTCATCCACATAAACCAAGACCGCCACGATTCCTTTGGAGTTTTGACGAGTGAACAAAGTATGATCTGAATGGGATTTCCTAAACCCATTATCAGTAAGTGTGGAGCTTAATTTGTGATACCAGGCCCTTGGTGACTGCTTCAACCCATATATTGCCTTCCTAAGTCTTAGAACCTGTCCCTCTTTGCAAAAATCTTCAAGGCCTGGTGGTGGAGTCATATACACTTCCTCTTCAAGTTCTCCTTGTAGGAATGCGTTCTTGACATCCATTTGCCATAAGTCCCAAGTCAGATTCGTAGCTAGTGAAAGAACAACCCTTACAGTGTGTAGCTTAGCCACCGGTGCAAATGTATCAGTATAGTCCTCTCCATATGTCTGAGTGAAACCTCTTGCAACTAGACGTGCCTTGTACCTTTCTATGTCCCCATTGCTCTTATACTTGATGGTGAACACCCACTTGGAACTCACAGCCTTCTTGCCTTTGGGAAGTTCTTGTATATCCCATGTATGATTCCTTTCCATAGCTCCCTTCTCATCTCTTACTGCATCTAACCATTCTTTCTTGCTCTCAGCTTCTTCATAAGTCCTTGGAATCTGACTTTGTTCAATCTTTCCAAGGAATGCTTGATGACTAGATGGCAAGAGGTCAAGGGAACAAACAGCTTGTATGGGATGAGCCACGGCCTGGTTGTTGTAGAATACCCTAGTGTTCCTAAGTCTAGTACTCCTCCTTAAATGCTGAACAGGTGGTGCAGCCTCCTCTACAACCGTTTCCTCTTCCATTTGGTGAATAGGTTCCTCTATACCCACTTCCAAGTCGTCTTGTTCTTGATTTTGGGCCATAGCTTCTTCTTGGATTGGAGTTGGTTCTTGAGTTACCACCCTTGTTCATTCTCTTGGGTATCTTGTGAACTACTTAAGGTTCTTGTTTCTTCGTGTCTTGAATCCTTTGGCAGATCATTTCCCAAATGATTCAAGAGAAACCTCAAACTCGTAGCCAAATCAGAAGGTGACCTTGAGAGATCCTTCAATCCTTCCCAATCTTTCTGATCATAATAGCTTTGTTCTTCTATGAACTTGACATCTCTAGACACATATGTCCTGTTGTTGCTCGGATCATAGCACTTATAACCCTTTTGTGTTGTCGAATATCCAAGGAACATACACTTGATGCTCTTTGCCTCCAACTTGTTTCTTAGATCACCTGGAACATACACAAAGCACACACACCCAAATACACGTAAATGATCAATGGAAGGTTTAGTTTTATTGAGTACCTCAAATGGGGATATATCTTGCAAGACTTTGGTTGGAATCCGATTGATGAGGTAGCAAGAAACCAAGACTGCATCTCCCCAAAAACTTTTAGGAACATTGGAATGAAACATCATGGATCTTGCTACTTCCATTAAGTGTCGGTTCTTCCTTTCAGCAACTCCATTTTGTTGTGGTGTGTGTGGACAGCTAGTTTGATGTAGTATTCCATGTTTGTTTAGATGAGCTTTGAATCTTTGACTTGTGTATTCCCTCCATTATCTGATCTTAACACTTTGATCTTGGCATTGAATTGATTAGTAACATAATTATGAAAGTTTATAAATGCCTCATAAACCCTATCTTTAGATGGAAGTAATGTAACCCATGTATATTTCGATTTCTCATCTATAAAGGTCACAAAGTATTTATTCCTATCTCTAGACATGTAAGGTGAGGTCCAAACATCGGAATGTACTAAATCAAAGCAATGCTCATAAATTGTAGACGATTTAGGGAAAACAACACGACAATGTTTGCCAAGGATACAAGCCTCACAAACTGAGTGATCATAAGCGACATTAGGAATTATTAAGCTTAAAGCACGAGCATGAGGATGTCCTAATCTAGCATGCCATAAGACATCTTTATTAGCAAAAACACAGGATTTGAAAGCTAAGGAATCCAAATTGCTTGGAGGGTCCTCAAGAACATAGAGCTCATCTTGAGTTACACCACCTCCAAGTATCTTACCACTCTTAATATCCTGAAAGTAAACATTGTTAGGCCCAAATGTAACATTGCAATTGAGGTCTTTAGTAGCCTTTTGACAGAAACTAGATTAGACTTAAATTTAGGTACAAAGAATGCATTAGTTTCTTTGTCAAATAGTCTTAATTTTCCGGTTCCTTCAATTGGAATACCCTTACCATCAGCTATAGTTACTTGTCCTAGACATGGTTCAATGTTCTTTAACAACCTAGCATTGCTAATCATATGGTGAGAAGCACCTGAATCCACTACCAACTTATGATCTGGTTTATCAAGCGATTTATGGGAGTAGAGTGTGATACCGGAGAGTTTTGAGGCATAGGCCTTGATGAGATCCTCCAAGTCACTCTTCTTAACATACTCCATGGATACATTCATAGCTAGCTCCCCTCCTTGGTTGGATGAACTTGCCGGTTCAGTCGCAACCATTTGAGAGATGTTAGCCTTTGAATCCTTGAACCGGTTTGGCTTGAGATGAGGATGAAGTATCCAGCACTTGTCCTTGATGTGGCCATTCCTCTTACAATGCTCACACATCACACTCTTCCTATCCTCTTGCTTAAACACGCTTTTGTTGGCCATGACTAGTTCTCCTTTACCACCAAACAAACCAATGTTGCCTTGCTCCCTTTGAATCCGTGAGCACACCTCTTTGAAATCAGGGAGTTTTGGCTCTCTCAGGATGGACTTAATCACATCCTTAAAGGCTGGATTTAGGTTGAGAAGGAGCCCAAATATCTTGTCTTGTTCCTTCCTTTCATTAAGCACCTTTGGATCCATAGAACTTGGTCTCAACATGTCAAGCTCGGACCATGTTGACTGGAACTTTCCCAGGAATTTTGTGAACTCCATATCCTCTTGGTGTAGATCATTGAGAGCCTTCTTAACCTCATACACACGGCTGAGGTTTGAAACATCCCCATACACCCTCTTGAGAGTGTCCCAAAGAGACTTGGCAGTTTCACAATGTGAATAAGCTTCAAGAATGGATGGGTCCAATGAATTTTGGAGGAATCCAAGGACTGATTGATCTTCTTGGAACCACCTAGCTTCTTCTTTTCTTGTTGCCTCATCCTTCTTCTCCTTTGGATCATCTATAGATGGAGTATTATCCTCCAAGATGTGATTCCAAAGTCCTTTGCCACAAATGGCTGTCTTGATGGTTCTTGACCATAATGTGTAGTTCAAGCCTTTGAGAACTACTGCTATCACCGTAGGTTTCAGGCTGGAACTAATTTGAACTGTATCCTCCATTGTTAGGCTTTGAAGAGCTCAAAGGAAGCAGCTTTTATGGTTGAATGAAACCGTGAGTTTTTAGTCTAAAGACTGAGAGATTTTGACAGAATTTTAGATTAGAAACTGAGAGATTTGAGTAGAAAAGATAAGAGAATGATCTTATGCTCTGATACCATGTAAGAATATTGAGATTATAGAGGAGAAATGTGAAGAATTGAATCTGAAAACTCAAAGAGAAGTATGAGAAATGACTTAGACTTATGGAGAAGAATCTCCTAAGAGTATATTATACATTGAGTCTTTACAGCCCTTTTATAGAGGATTTACAATGTGAACACAAAAGAAAACGAATTCAAACTTGTGGATGAGTTTGAATAGAGGAGGAGCCTGTCAACAACCAATGAGAAGAGAGGAGACAGCATGGGCATGACTGTTTGGTGTGGTTGCCAAGACTGTGTGCAGCATGGGCATGACTGTTTGGTGTGGTTGCCAAGACTGTGTGCAGCATGGGCATGACTTTTCCACCTTGATTCTCTTCCCAAGGTAGCTATTTAACCATTTCAACCATGTGGTTAATAATAACCCATCCTTTTTCATTTCCCTTGTTATTCAAACTGAATTTTCGTGCTCACACTTGCCTTGTAGGTCAAGATAGGTCTTATTTGATTTTCCTATGTCAATATACAAGTCTTATGCACAACAATATATCAACTAGCGTTCATTGAGTTCGAGTCTAATCTTTTCCACCTATCGCCTTAGGCATCAACTCTCGTTGGCTAAAATGCAATAACGATGTTCAGGCTTACCTACATGTTCTGTCTACATTTATTAGGAGCGGAATATCATTGATCTAATCAACGATTAGCTACTCCAATCCCTAGCATTAAGCACACCCTAAACATCAGGGATTTGTCATTTAATCTATCTAAACAACCCTAAGTCAAAATCAGATTCCCTTATTCTATCTTACCTACGAGCCATACAGAAAACTACTCAAACATATTCAATAAAACAATAATCATAAAGAAGTAAAATAAAAAAAAACATAAGATAAGAGATAGAGTAGAGAAATCCTTCACTAAAAACCAAGAGTGCAAGAAGAAAGGTTGAAACCAATCTCTCCGCTCTCTAAAAATGGCTAGAGCAATAAACTAAAAGAAAATTGAATAAAAATTTGGTTAAAAGTGTTTAAAAAGGGTTTATATAGTATTCCTAACAATTATGTTTAATCCCGGGACAAACCAGTTAAGTAAAAATAGGTTTAAGTCACGTTGGGCTTGGGTTGGCCAAAGATCACCACATGAGATTGGCCATATGGCCGATTTCATGATGGGCACTAGAATTGTGCAGTTTGGGCTCAGATCGGCTATGGTGAAATTGGCCTGATGGCCAGTCCCGTGATGGGCAGTGGATTTTTGCAGGTTGGTTGGAGATCGGCCAGGCTGAGATTGGCCTGTTGGCGAGTCTCGTGATGGGCAATGAGTTTGCACAGGTTGTCTTGAGATCGACCATGGTGAGATCGGCCCGATGGCCAGTCTCGTGATGGACAATGGGTTTTTGTAGGTTGGCTTGAGATATGCAGGCTGAGGTCGGCCTGTTGGCCAGTCTCGTGATGGACAGTGAGTTTGCACAGGTTGTCTTGAGATTGGCCATGGTGAGATCGGCCTGATGGCCAATCTCGTGATGGGCATGAGGAATTCTTGAGATTGGCCAGGCTGAGCATGGACTTTGCTTGAGATCGGCCATGGTGAGATTGGCCTCATGGTCGATTTGGTGATGGGTAGTGAGTAGGTTTGAGATCGACCAGGCTGAGATCGGCCAAATGGCCAATCTTGTGGTGGGCTGGAAGGATTCTTGAGATCGGCCTGATGGCCGATCTCGTGGCTTCCAGGAGACTCCTTGGCCAGTTTTTGTCGCTTGATCCCATCTAACTTCTCGTTGTACCTGAAAACATCGAGAAGGTATGCAAGATGATGCAGAAATGCATGCAATATAGAATGTAATGTCAAAAGCCAATGAATGTAAATGGATGGATAGAATACCTAAAATGCCAATGAATATACCAAAAAGATGGTGAAATGCATGGTGAAACATGTAAAATCGATGGTTATCATTACCAAGGAGGGGATGAAAAAGAAAACCATGAAGGAGACACATGGCATGAAGAGACTAACTCCAAAAGTAGTCTAGAAGAAGTACATAATGAGAAACAAGGAGTAATCTATGGTGATGAGTTGGAATATGATGAAGAAGCCAGAGCACCACCCGGCCGACCATGGGAGCAACAATCGGATGGTGAAGAAAATCATGAACCAAATACATCTCATTTTCAGGCCATGAACAAGGAACATACGCCTATCTACAGTGTGAACAAGACATGGAATATTGGTTCCAAAATAACCAAATTCAAGAGGAAGAAAAGACAACCTATGGCAAAGACATCCTAACCAAAGATGCTTTTAGGATTTGGGATCAAGACGCCTACATACGGTTAGAATATGATGAACCATAGGCAACATGGGATAAAATGAAGCAGCTGATGTATGATGAGTTTGTGAGAGACATATCTGCTCGCCGAAAATACTATGTGAAGATTCATGCAAACCTCAAACCAATAAGATGGCTTTTAGCATCATTGTCAAACAAAAAAAGCTAGGCAAACAAGACTCTACTTTCCAGAAGAAAATAAAGTGTTTTCAAACCCTTTAGGAGGAAACAAAGGAGCTAAACCAATGGTCCAACCCAAAGATAACCAGTAAGTTCCAAAGGCTCAAGCCGTAGCACACAAAAAACTATCAAAGCCATTGCTTAAACTACACGACAAATAAAAACCATGTAAGTCCTTTGAACACTTAAAACTAGTTGAATTTATATGCTATAAATGTCAAGAAAGAAGACAATTTCCTAATAAATGCCCGACTAGGTAAATAATAACAACTTTGCTAGTTGAAACCAAAAATGTTAAGTCTAAAAGTGTTAAAACAATAAAAGAGCCTGAATTTGAAAATTCCAGTACTATCATAATGCACTTGTCTTTGTAAAAGCTGGCTGAAACAAGTCTAGGTACACAAAGACCCAACAAAAACCAAGAAAAAATACCTTCTACACTAAACTGATGTTCGGAACAAAGAGCACACCATGGAGAATCCAAAACTTTGAATGCCAAGAAAATAAACCAGCTTCTTTGGAAATGAGTAATTGCTTCCTTGCTTATGAAGAAGAAACCACCATATGCACAATGACTAGAACCGAACCATATGAGTGCCATAAACCAAAGTAATGCCCTAAACCCTCAAGTAAATAAAAGTATTAACTTGCGTTCTCTATGTGTAGGCCAAAATTTTTGAGGGCAAAAAATTTCAAAGGAGGGTATGATGAGGTCATCGGCCCAACCCCGAGCCAACTTCCTGGCCGGGCTGATCCGAGGAACACCAAGATGGCCAAACACGTGCAAACGGATACATGAGTGTATCTTCATGAATTCAAGCCTAACCAAGAAATGTCTAGCCAATACGGAACCTGGCCTATAGTTCTGACTCACAGAGGACACACGGCGACATGGAGTTCACCCCAAACCAGGCGAGATCAAGTCATGCACCATTCATCAAGTTGGAGTTGCCGAAATTTACCATATTTGGAACTTTCTCTATCTGAAAGTCTCCAAACATTTCTTTGGCAACCAAGAGACTTCGTGATACTTCTAGGAGCTCTCTTAAGCACTTCTAGAAGCCCAAAAATCCTTGGACCAGGTGGGTCCAATGTCTTCAAATGAACTGAGTGGAGCCATTTATGGTGAGTGAGATGACCAATTGGTTTAATCACTTGCAAATCAAAACATGGCATCCATGAGAGATTATTAAGGCCCTAAGCAAGCCCAAAATCAACCTACCATGCACAACCATAGGATCAGACGGATCTCTCTTCTCCAAAATTTGCCATATATGGACCAAGTGCATTTAATGTGTTCAAATTGCAACATCTCTATTCCTTGAAACTTGGGCACACACTGAAGAATTTCCAAAGCATCCAGGATATACCTAGACATCTTACATTTATCCTTAAGCATTTAAGATACAAGAATTTACACTTTCCATATTTGCCAAACAAGATATTAATGGCCAATGGCCATATAATTTAAATATACGATTTCCTTTTTTTTTTTTTAGGTTTTAGGACCGTTGCTATGAAAACTTTATAAGCTCAGAAAGACCTCATTGTAAAGATAGACCACCATTGAAATAAAAAAATTGACTACAAAGTATTTTCTTCAAAGGCTTGTATTTGAACATTGTTCTTGTTCTTTAAAAACTAAGTATGTGATTCACTTCCTTTCTATTAAAGCCACAGCCAGTTAGTTTGAGAAATTCAAACTCTCTTGGTTCACCTTTCATCATGTGATTCGATCAAAAATCCCTCCTTTTAATTCCCTTGCCCGCTTAAACCAAGAGAGATTCTCGGTCTTGCGAGTCATGGTCATACCTCTTGTGAGATTGATACTCAAACTTACATCACATGTGTTACATAAATTTTAGTTTTACTTAGCTTCTCTCTTTTAGACATGGCACTTCACATCTCATGCACTTGTCGTGGGCTTAAAGGTTCTAAGCTATCTTTATTGTTGTTGTGCATTAGGTATAATGATTTGTGCAACCATTGTGTAATGCTTCTTTGTCAAATTGCTATGGAAGACCTAGAAGTAGATGTCCTACATCACACACAAATATATTTGCATATTTGCCTATGCTGACTGGTTCGGCAATTTTGAGCTCAATTTCATTGTTCAGCCATTTGAGCCTGTTTGATTGAGGATGCTTTGTCTTTTTGATACCTAGCTTATAAACCAAATACTTGCTAGCTCGCTAGTACGAGAACCACCATCTATGAGCAAACTACATACCTTATAGGTTATTATGCACCAAACATAGAAAATATTTTCTCTTTGTATAATTTTTGGTTCAAAAAGAACGTAAGAGCTCTCCTTGTAACTAGAAGTTCTCTAGTATGAGGATAACCCATAACATTTTCCTCATAGTTTTCCGGTTAATACTTCTCTTCATCTTGATATTCATATTCACAATTTGATTTAAGGATAATAACTCTTTGATATAGGCATTCACTTGCATTGTGGTCTTTTCTTTGACATTTAAACAAGTTATGTCACAAGATCATTGAATTGTAATTTTACCATGCTCTTGTTTGTTGTTTTTTGATGTTTCAGGCATGGATTTCTTGAACATGGATTATGTTTTAATGATTTTTCCTTTTTTTAAAAAAACTTTTTGAGGTTGTTGATTCCACGTAAACTTGCTACGGTTTGCTGAGAAGGTCTTCTTTTTAATGTGTTACTCGGCCAGAACCACAAGATGCAACAACTCTTCCAAATCATGATAGATTTGCCTTTTCATTTTCTTAGAGTCGATCTTTTAACCATCTAGGAATTGAACTAAAGTTTCCTCAAAATTTTTATTCTCCAACCTGTTTCTAAGCATTTCAAATTCATCAAAATATTTTTCAACAGATTTAGGCCCTTGAATAAGTTTTCAGAACTTCTTATGCAACTATCCCCAACCTGTTTCTAAACATTTCAAATTCAGCAAAATATTATTTAGACCCTTGAATAAGTTTTCAGAACTTCTTATGCAACTATGTGTAGTTCTATGCATGGGCATATCTATTCCTTAGTTGGAACATAATATCTTCCCAAGTACTGATTTGACCATGTATGTGTCTTCTTCTTCTTTTATACACATCTCTGTCCCACTAAGATAGAGCGCTTTCAATGAGTTAAGGCACTGCTAGACACACTTTTCTTTCTGAGTAGTTGTAGTACTCAAATATCAACATTTGAGAAATATTCATATCTATTGGTTCTCCAATGGTCACACATTCCTGTCTCACACTAAACAAACATATCAAGTGAAGAGAAAGTCAAAATGACACAAGCAAAAATAATTGAAAATCGACACATCTAATGGCAGCAACACAAAGTAACAACAAATGATGAATTTTTTGGATTTTAGTACACAAAAACATATTGGGATTTAATTTTTATGGGTTTTCATTGGAGATGCAGTTCGACAAAAGTAATAGTTAAATGAAAATAGAAAAACAAAAATATGGGTACAGAACTTGATTATGAGCGATTAAAAACTTTGGTACCAAATGATGTAGGAAAAATGGCGCTTGTTCGAACAATGGGGGGACTGTAGAAGAGGGTTTAGATGGCTGTACGACACTTTTTGAGTACTCAAGAGTGATGGTTTGATGGATAGATTATTGGCGACTCTTCAACGATAACACTTTTAAAGGTTCCAAGAGATGAATTGACAGATGGGTGGATTAAGAGATGCCAAACAAATTATAGACAGTCTGTGATAGGTTTAGAGCACTCAACTTTCAAAGATTCAGACACAATTCCTTTCAAAGGAAGAGAACCTAAATTTTTATTTCATAAAACTTGTCAACTTACATGCAAACTTACATGCTGAGAATCGACTTTATATAATAGTCAAGTAGTAAATGCCTTATATAGCTAAAAATACATGATAATAGAAGGATTAAATGCAAATAACAAGTAAACACTAGGAGATAATGAAAAATAAAAAACTTTTAAACTGACAGTAATATTCTTGCATAATAAACAAAAAAACTTGTTAACTTAAACATGAAAGCACTAGAATATAGAGAATACCAAGAACTTTGTATAACACAAACAAATTCTATTAGAAATCACTTAAACACAATTCTACAATAGTGTTTAATCAGATTTACGCACTACTAACACTTAGCATGCCACTGACCAATTCCTAATCTACCGAAAACTCATCCACAACAACAGTTGTGTACACTCTTTGTTCACTCACCAGAGAACGTGTGCAACACCTTGCACACAGAGCCTCCCTTTCTTTTCAGAGCGACAACCCTAGCTGCCAGTCGACATCTTCTTTTTATATGTCACTTGCACTAGGGTTTTCTCTTTCCTAAATGAATATTCAGCAATATTCTTCACCACGAACTTGCCTTCTTTGAATATCCTTTCTTCCTTACACAGTTTGATATCTCCTTTCCAACGAGATCGCGCCATGTCAGCGCTTTCAAACTTCCCGTGTCCAGACTTACGTGTTGCAAACCGTTTCATATGTTTAGCCACAATCCTTATGCTAACAATCTCCCCCTTTTTGTCTAAATGTGAGATCTCCAGAAACCTGCATCATCATTAACAACCTCCACACACACACAGAACATGCATCACACAAGTAGTCTTAAACCTATCAGATTAACATCAAGGTTAGTCTCACACAAGGTTCAATGATCTTACACAACACCACACATGTTCCGGAGATTCCCAAAAAGACAGAGCATAACTAGCAAAAACAGTGCCAAAAACAAAAGAGATCAAATTATGATAAACACAATGGCTCTCCCTATCTACTGGATCCTATGTAGGGTCACGTTAGCCACTCTCCTCTCCGGACTCATGTCCTCCTTCAGACGTATCCTCACTATCTTGGCGTTTACCGCCAGCCGTGTATTCTCCTCCTTCTTGAGATCACAATTAGACAAAAACACACATGAGAGCAACACATTAGAGCACAACACCAATACAGGGAAGAGAGTAAATACCAATAACCCTCAGTTGCATGGCCTTAACCAATCGTCCAAGCTCTCTCAAGTCATCCAAAAGTCGTGGTGTAGATGGTCCGGCGTCCTCTTTCACTTCTGCCTTGTTTCAGATCAAGCACCATTGGAAGTGGAGGGCCGAGAGGAGGTATCACTACGATGACCAGGGACATGTCGTTGGTACATAAGAAGATTATGGATCAAGTTGGGAAAAATGAGCCGCGTGGTTCTGTCCGAAGTGTGACCAATTTTCAGAATCTGGTCATAGACAACTTTACCAAAGTCGAAGGCTTTCCCTTGAAGCAACATGAAGAGAAATTGCACTCGGCCTTTGATCATTGAGGTCTTGTTCGAGGTAGGCAACCAATTGTGACAACAAAACTTGTACAACAACTGCATCGGAGGAGTCATATGTTTGGAGTAGAAGCCCTCCCAGCGATTCCACTTACCACCCGTGAGTGTATGCACCGCGGCATCCAAGTTTTCAGTGAGCCAGCCATTCGAAAGAGCCAAGCTCTCTGAATTAGTTAGTGAGTACATCTCATTGATGATATCCGGAGTGAAATCATACATCAACCCACGAACATAGACCATATTTGTGCCGAGCCTATACTCCATATCCCTAGATTCACATAAAATTCCCTCACAATTTCTGGTACATAGGGACTTACATCGAGTACGGTGTAGATCAGTCCGGCTGTCTCAATGAGCACCTTCACTTCCTTGAGATTCTGGTCTTCAAGCTTGAGGTACTTCATGTCAAGGAACTCCCGAGTACGATATTGCTTCATCCGGTCAGCAGCATCGGCAGAGGCAAAACGCTGGTTGAAAGCGTGTGTCATGGGCTTCGCAATCTCCGGATTTCGCCGAAAGACCTCAGCAACTTTGACTCGTTTAGCTTCAAATCGGGCTTCGACTTCAAGGTAGGGATAATGTCCTCCAGTTTGTGGATCCTCGGCATCCTCCATCTCGGCGTCAGATTCGGGAGGTGAGGGAGTGTCGGCGATGGGTTGTTTCCCAGAGCGGCGCGAAGGACGAGAGGTTGTTGGAGGTGCCGGAAGAGCAAGGAGTGCAGTAGAAGCAAGAGCTCTGTCGT
This sequence comes from Pugionium cornutum, assembly GCA_018901935.1. NCBI lineage: Eukaryota > Viridiplantae > Streptophyta > Magnoliopsida > Brassicales > Brassicaceae > Pugionium > Pugionium cornutum. Next base: position 22,070,820 of record CM032161.1, read on the forward strand.
CGAACATCGCAGCGGCAAGTTCTCGTTCTCGGGTTGCCGCACGGCGTGTGAAGGGCCTTCTCGGAGTTGCCATGAAGGTATTTCAGGTGTTAGGGTTTCGGCAACCGGCGCCTTTGAGAGGTGGGATGCACACGAAGGTGAAAGGACTCCTCTTTTATATGCCCGAGGTGTTAATGCTCATCCCACGTTCAACATATAAAAAAATAAAATTAGTGTCACAAATAACAGAACGCATTTAACTGTTGCACACCTAGAAATGTGCTAGTGCTCCAATGGCAAAGGGAAAATTTCAAACACTCAAAGCACAGACAGTTTGATTCAGGGAACCGATGAAGAGATATAGACTGTCACAAACTGCATATCACATTAAAAATTAAAAATAAAATTAAAAAAGAGAACACAAATTACTTAACCAAGCCCACAGAAATGTATGAATTCAAACTGCACTATGCACAAATGGGAATTATAGTCACATAGGTGATGCAGTCACGTGGAGGAGGTCAATCCAAATAGTATACCAGAATACTGTACCAACTAATCATCTCATTAATCTTGAACACATAGGGAAGTTACCTTTCCTCTACTTGAATAGTCTCATCTTTTCCTTTTTTTTGTTTCCTCAGAAGGAACTTAACCTCGAATTAGATCTATTTCAGTCCAGATTGTGGTAGCAACCTGACCCGAAAACACCTTTTCTCGATTAAGTACTACCTTCTGCCCAATCCGGACAGTGATCAAGCCTAGAGTAAAATGTGGTAGCATCTTACGCCAAGTTGAGTATCCTATCATCTCAGGCCTTTGTATGTGCCATCATCTCTCCTTTTTTTTATCAGCTTTTCATCCTTATATTTTTGACAAATATCCGTGGCACATTACTATCTACTCCTTTCCCAAGTGTTCATTTGTATCTAGAGACTCATAATTGTCACAATCTACCTATCATACAACTGGAAATACCCTATCTCATTATTGTGACATGCATACACACATTTGAAACTTCCTTCCCCATTATTGCACATGCAGTCATAGATCACACATTCCGAGTGCCTTTCTTAATGAGATAAATGTGTTTGCATCTAATGCCTTAGTAAAGATATCTGCAAGCTGTTTCTCATATGCAACATGCACAATTTCAACAGTCTTATCTTCCACCAGTTCTCTGACAAAGTGATGCCTTATATCTATATGTTTATCGCACTCATATTATCACAATGTATAAGCAAGGGTGCAATATTCATACCGTAGTCTGCCAACATGTGTTTCATCAATAGTAGTTGAGTACAGCAGCTACCCAGGGCAATGTACTCTGCTTCTGTGGTAGACAACGTCACACAATTCTGTTTCTTGCTATGCCAAGAGATCATGTTATTTCCAAGGAAAAAACATCCACCTGAGGTAATTTTTCGATCATCAGTGCTACCCGCCCAATCTGCATCACCGAAACCAGCTAAGTTAGTATTTGTCTCTTTCGTGTAACACATACCTAGGTTTGCTGTCCCTTTCACATATTTCAGTATGCGCTTGACAGCCAACAGATGTGATGCACGTGGATTGCCCTGGTATCTTGCACACACTCCCACACTGTAGCACAGATCCGGCCTGCTCGCTGTCAAGTAGAGTAGGCTTCCTATCATTGCTCGATATAACTTTTCATCAACTGGTGGTCCTTCTTCATCCCTGGACAGCTTGCTGGTAGTGCTCATAGGCGTGATAGCAGTTTTACTCGTCTGCATATCAAATCGAGACACAAGGTTTCGCGCATAGGTGCTTTGTGACACAAAGATCCCTTCTGATGTTTGCTTCAGTACTTGCAGTCCAAGGAAGTAGTTGAGCTCTCCCACCATACTCATCTCGAATTCCTGCGTCATATTCATCACAAATCGGTCTACAAGTGCCTTGCTTGTTCCTCCAAATATGATATCATCAACATAGATCTGAACTATCAACATATGACCCTTTTCTTCTTGAATGAACAGAGTCTTATCTACGTTCCCCCTTCTGAAGTTAGATCTTAACAAGAATTGAGTGAGATGCTCATACCATGCCCTTGGTGTTTGCTTAAGTCCATATAGGGCTCGCTTGAGTTTGTATACATGTGAGGGGAACTTAGGGTCTTCAAACCCTTTAGGTTGTGTCACATACACTTCCTCCTGGAGTAGTCCATTCAAGAATGCATTTTTTACATCCATCTGAAATAACTTGATGTCCATCTTGCATGCTATGCTGAAGAGTAGTCGGATCGATTCCATACGTGCCACTGGTGCGAAAGTCTCATCAAAATCCACTCCTTCTATCTGACTGTAGCCTTGAACAACCAAACGTGCCTTGTTTCTAACAATATTTCCATCTTCATCGATCTTATTTTTAAAGACCCACTTTGTTCTCACAACATTGAGATTGCTTGGTCTAGGCACCAAGTCCCATACGTCGTGTCTATTGAACTGCTCTAGTTCCTCATGCATTGCTGCCACCCATGATTCATCCTTCAGTGCTGCACTCACATCCTTCGGTTCTATGAGTGACACAAAAGAGGCCAGCTTAACCATATTCTTGAAGTCAATCTGAACTTTCCTGGTTCTTCTATCACCATGGATATCTCCAATTACATCACCTAGTGAGTGGTTACGATGCACTTGCAACTGACTGTCTGCCCGTGTTCTTTCTTCTGTCCCCTCATATTTAACTTCCTCCTCCTTTGGCAGTGATACATCAGCTCTGTTCTGGTTGCCTTGCACATCTTCTTCCTATGTAACTCTTTCAGCTGTTAATATGCTTCGATCATCAAACACCACATTTACTGATTCAACAATCATCCTAAGGTTTTTGTTATAAACCCGATAAGCCATGGAGTGATTCGAGTAGCCCATAAACAGCCCCTCTTCACTTCTAGAGTCAAATTTCCCAAGGTGATTTCTCTCATCGAGTATGTAACATACACACCCAAAAACATGAAAGTAGCTCAAATTTGGAGTCTTCCCTTTCCAAATTTCATATGGTGTAGTCTTGGTACCTGGCTTAACATAAACCCTGTTGATGATGTAGCACGCCGTGCTTATTGCCTCAGCCCAAAACCATGTAGCCACATTGTTTGCGTGCATCATCGCTCTTGCCATTTCCTGTAGAGTTCTGTTTTTTCTCTCCACCACTCCATTTTGTTGTGGAGTCCTTGGTGCTGAGAATTGATGTCTAATCCCATACTTGTTGCAGAAACTCTCAAACACCTCGTTCTGAAATTCTCCACCATGATCGCTCCTTATTTGACCAATGTTCCTTTCATCATTGAGCATCTGTAGTGTAAAGATCTTGAACTTCTAAAATGCTTCAGATTTCTCCCTCAAGAAATTCACCCAAGTAAACCGTGAGAAGTCATCTACCATAACCAGAATATACCTCTTACTGGCAATGCTCTCGGTCAGTATTGGACCCATTAAATCCATGTGTATCAAACTCGTTTAGAGCCAATTTCAGGTACCTGTTTATGTTGCACCTTTATTTGCTTTCCCTTGCAGCACCCTTTGCATGTGTTCCCGAGTTCCTTTTCAAGCTTGGGAACTCCACGAACCACTTCTGCTTGAACGATTCGTTGAAGCCCATGTATGTTCATGTGTCCGAGTCGTCTATGCCATAGCTCCAACTGAGATTCAACCACTGAAAGGCATTTAGCTGTCGCATTCCACATGTAGCAATTATTACTCGACCTGGACCCATGTAATATCAGATTTCCTTGATTATCCATTGCTTGACATTCATCCTTAGTGAAGAACACTTTTAGCCCTTCATCACACAGTTGGCTCACACTGATAAGATTTGCCTTGAGTCCTTCTACATAATAGACATTCATCAGTGAGGGTTGCAGGTCATTGCCAATCATTCTGACTCCTAATATTTTTCCCTTTGCACCATCTCCGAAGGTTACTTTCCCAGCCTTGATTTCTGTGTATGATCTCAGAATCTCCTGGTTACCAGTCATATGCCGTGAGCAACCGCTATCGAAATACCATGGTGTCGACTCCTTATCAGTTCCTGAGATGTAAGCCACTTTACCACACATTCCTTCCTCCTCTGTTCTGTTCGAGCAGGGAGTCTGCGCTAGAGCACTGCACTGTTTTTCCCTGTTCAACTCAGACAAACTAGAACAGTGCAAGTAATTCTTGTCAATCCAAACTTTCTTAAATTGACTAGGTTCAAGAAAGCACTTACCTGACTTCCAAGCCTGCCTTATGCGATTGATCAGTCTGTAACAATTGCGTCTAATATGCCCACTCTTCCCGCAGAAGTAGCACCCTTTAAATTTTGGTTCTCTAGCCCTTTGGATTTCATCTCTACCACTGACTGTAGATTCCTTGTGATCAAGGTCTCCATTTTGTACTTCTACGACTTTCACTTTCTCGCTCTGAAAAAAGTTCTTGAGATTCGTGTAGTCAGGACTTTCTGTGACACAGCCGCTCTCTGTGTATCCTCTGTAGCCAAGGCCCCATGTACGTCCAGTGGGTGTTCCCATCTCCAGAAGTCTATCCAGGTCCTTTGAGCCTTGATTCAGCATCCTAATCCTTTTGTAGTTCTCTGTCAAGTTGTGTTCCAGCGTCTGATTGCATTCCCTTTTTGAATCAGAAGATCTTTCAATTTGATCATTTCTGCTTCTAGCGTTTGGATCCTCTTCGCATCAGATAGATCTTCGCTTGAGCTAACTATTTTTCTTTCATCAGTGTCGCATTCAGGTTTGCCGCTCCTTTTATTACTCGACTCCATTTCCATGATGTTAACCTTTGCTTCCAGCATAGCCTTATCCTTGAGGAGTCGCAGGTTGGTATTGCTTAATGCCACCTAGTTATCATAGAGGCGTCGATATTCAGCCTTTGTATCAACTTCACCATCATCATCTGAGTCAGTCTCTTGGTCGGATTCCTTGGTTGTTTCGCTCGTGAATGCCACAAAGTTTAACATCTCATCATCTTCTTCACTATCGTCTGACTCGGTCTCACTGAAACTTAGTAATGACTTATCACTCCACTTCTGAAGATTTGGGCACTTTGATTTGATGTGGCCAACTCCTTTACACTCATAGCACTTCAGCTCCTTGCGTTTGGTGAGAGGGCACTCAGCCTTGAAATGCCCATATCCTTCACACTCATGGCATTGCATATCCTGTCGTCTGCTTGACTTTCCACCCTCCATCCTTTGTGGTTTATTGCTGAAGCAATTCTGAGATGTTCCCTGTTCGTGACTGTAAGACTTTGGTTGTCCCTTCTCAATACGCTTAAGTGCCTTCTTAAAGCTTCTTGCCATCAAGCCCATACTTTCCTCCAGCTTCTGATTCAGGCTGTCTTCAAGTTTTCTCATCCGATCTGTATCTTGTTCAACATTGAATGCTATTCCTTTTCCCAGCTTAGACGGCTCTGCAGCGCTCTCCATCTCTTCAGCCTTCAGCATCCCTATCAATTGCGAAAATTTCATGTCATCTGTGTTCATGGCAATCTTCAGTACTGCCTTATGCGGTCCAAATTTTGCTGGAAGGCATCTCAATAGTTTCTTGACAAGCTTTTTGTCCTTATATACTTTCCCTAACACAGCTGCTTCATTTGCGATTGAGCTGAGCTTTGATCCAAAGCTCGCTATAGTTTCATCACTTCCCATCCGCAAGTTTTCAAACTGTAAAGCTAGATGATCAAGTCGCGTCCTCTTGACACATGATGTACCCTCATAAGAATTCACCAAAATGTCCCACGCATCCTTCGCAGCCGCACATCCCTGAACAAGCTTGAATTGCTCAAGGTCGATTGCACAGAATATTTCTGTGAGGGCATTTGAATTGAACTTAGACGCACTTTTGTCACCATCTGTCCACTTCTCTTTGGGTTTTGGAATTTTCTCACCTTCTTGGTTCAGTATCCATGGTTCTTCCCAGCCGTCCTCCACTGCTGTCCATGCATCTTCATCTATTCCCCGAATTCTCTGTCGCATACGCACTTTCCAATGCCCAAAGTTGTTTTCATCCAAGACTAGTGGTTTTTGCACAGCAATGAGTTCTTTGGGTGTCTCCATACTCTGTCTCAGAACCTCAACCTGTTGATAAATCTCAGATTTATGCTAGGTGACCCGCTCTGATACCAATTGAAAGCACTAGAATATAGAGAATACCAAGAACTTTGTATAACACACACAAATTCTATTAGAAATCACTTAAACACAATTCTACAATAGTGTTTAATCAGATTTACGCACTACTAACACTTAGCATGCCACTGACCAATTCCTAATCTACCCAAAACTCACCCACAACAACAGTTGTGTACACTCTTTGTTCACTCACCAGAGAACGTGTGCAACACCTTGCACACAGAGCCTCCTTTTCTTTTCAGAGCGACAACCCTAGCTGCCAGTCGACATCTTCTTTTTATATGTCACTTGCACTAGGGTTTCCTCTTTCCTAAATGAATATTCAGCAATATTCTTCACCACGAACTTGCCTTCTTTGAATATCTTTTCTTCCTTACACAGTTTGATATCTTCTTTCCAATGAGTTCACGCCACGTCAGCGCTTTCAAACTTCCCGCGTCCAAACTTACGTGTTGCACACCGCTTCATCTGTTTAGCCACAATCCTTGTGCTAACAAAACATACGAATTTAAACACGTGCTTTGTTCTATTTGTACCTCCTTATAATGATTACTAAGTTTATTTGATAATAATAAACAAAGTTGTATTTTTAAATCCTTGTAGAACTCGATGAAGTGAAACTATTGGATTCTTTAGTTATTTATAGTTTTTTTCTTGTATTTTTTAGTAAGCTCAGGGAAATCCTCCATATTCTATTATTGTGAGGACACTTTCCAAAGACTTGTTTTTGAACATCATACAAAGTTCTTTGTGCCTGATCTACTTCTTAGATTTATCTCACAGTAGCTATTCAATGGTCTATTCCTCGGTTTTTCTACTAAGCTGTCCTCATCAATGCTCCTTTGGAAAATTAGACATAACCCAAATAAAACTACAAAGTTCTGCATGAAGTGGTAGAAAATCTTTGAATCTAGCTTTCAAACCTAGGTTATCGATAGATTCATCTTGAATTTCAAGAATCTAGCCAACTTTCGATGTGCGATCTTCTAGTTTTCATAACTCATTTATAAAACATGTGAAAGACCTGTATATTAGTCTGATTTATTTTTTATCATCAAATTTCCATATCTATATATAATTCATATAATAAATAATTTTATTAGTTGATAGCATGGATTTAATGTTCGTATTGTATACAATTTTAAATATTATTTATTAAAGCATCAATATTATTTCCTCTATTTCATAGTAAGTGATATTTTACTTTATTATTTTTTGTTATTTTGAGTGAAATTTTCACTATATAACAAAAAAGGTTTCATTTAATTTGACTTTTAATATCCTGCATATTATTTTGTTGTTGGTCGAAATGGATTTAAGCGATTAATAGATGATTTATTTTAGAAAAATGAGAATTTACATGAGATTTTAGTTTATGTAGAAGTAATTTAAACATCACTTTAAATAAATCATAAAGAATATCTGATATCAATAACTTACAACAATAAAGTTATGATGGTTTAATAGTTATGACTATTGTAGTTTGAAAAAGTAGTGGTAAAAATATTGTAGTTTGAAAAGTACTGGTAGAAAAGTATCGTAGTTTGAAAAAATAGTGATAATTAAATTAAAATATACTAGTTGACTCGGCTACAATATGCATAAGCAGGCACAAAATAAATTTTTAATTTTATTATAGATTTTAAATATTTTTTAGATAAATATATGTGATGGATATAATATAAATCATATTTTTAAAATAATTTATGAATTAAGTATTTGTTGTAATTCTTATTTATATATTTTCTCGACTGATAGATGAAGATAGTATATATATATTATAATAATGTGTAACACATATTATCATTTATGTATTTTTAAATTTTAAGTTGAAATTATACATGAACTTGACATATGAACCCTAAGTGAAAAGAAAATGGGATATCAAATATTTTAGTAATTGCATTTTACAATTAATATTAGAGAAATAAAAATTAAAGGGCAAGTGTGTAAACTAGTACCATTTCAAGTTTTTTTTTCCAAATATAACACTAATCATTTAAATTTCCAAAATATCAGAAATTTAATAGTAAAATAATTAAAAATTTCATCATAATAAAAATATTTTAAACCCTAAATTAGAAATAATAAACATAAACATTATGTTTTAATTTTATATATAGTTTATTTGAGGTAAATAATTATTTTTACATAATAGTTTGTAGTATTTTAAAAAATTTATGTTTAATGTGTTAAATTTGGAACATAAATTTAAGTATTTGCTATTTCAGTATATTACTATTAATTAAAATAGTTGCCATTTTTACTAATTGCACTTCCTAATTAATATTTTAAAGTAAATGAATGAAAATATGTAACTTATTAAATTAATAGAAAATAGATGCAATATATATATATATATATATATATATATGTATATATATGTATATATTTTTGTCACTAAATATTTATTTATATGATTTGAGAAGTTAACAAATAATTATTAAATGAAGAAAAAATGACAAATAAGCAATTTTTACTACTTGCACTTTTCTAAGGGAATATGGTTTAACTATTATATGGCAAAATAATAAAGAAAATAGAAATACATTGTAAGTTAACAAAAGGTTCACTCTTATCTTTTATCAATGGAGATTTTCTTAAAAATGTTTACAAAGAAAAAATGATTGGTTTCTGACGATTCTTTGTACGTAGTTATCTAGGCTGACGACCTATTTCCCCCCGTATTATACTCATATAGCATCAGTTCCACCTAAAGTTTTCACCTCGTATCATTTTTCCACATATCGGAAGTTAAAAACATATATCCCCACATTTGTAAAGTTCGAAACCTAATTCTCCCTATCTTGGTTTTATTGGGTTTGAACCTTATAAACCAATGAACCCGGTAGTGAACCGGTAATTTAAACCCATTTCCAACCCGCGATTTCTCCCATCCGACCCACAAACCCACGATTTTATGACCTTCTTCTCCAAATCTCCAATTTTCTCCAAAATCCCCAAATTTCAACATAAACCCTAATTTTTGAAAGTTACTTGAAATTCGTTTTGCTCCTCAAATCGAAGGTTCTGGGCGAAGATAATGAGTAATGTATCATGTGGAACTTCAAATTCAAGAGGATTGAAGGTTCGTCGATGAAATCCAGAACTGCTCGCTCGAGATCAAAGTCGTTCCTTTGCTCTCTTTCTTCGTCATCCGAGTCTGCAACTTTGGGAACGTCGTCCCACTCCACCATCGACATCGATTCTAGTGTGAGAGTGATTGATTCTTGAGTGAGATTCGATTAAGGTTTTTTCGGGTGGGATTTGGGTAAAAAATTTGGGGATTTTGCGATTAGGGTTTTTGGCCAAATTTTGGGGGTTTTATTCGTATGATTTTGGGTGGGTTAGGATTAGATTTCGGGTGGATTATGTTAAATTTCGGTTTTATGAATGTAAATCGGATCCTAATTGGGCGATTTTGGTTTATTTTCGGGTTAAAATGGTTTACTACTAAATTGTAAACAGTAAACCGTGTTTAAACCGTAATTTCATTTTAAATTAGAACGATAGGGGGAATTAGGTTTCGAACTTTACAAATGTGGAGATATATGTTTTTAACTTCCGATCTGTGGGAAACTGATACGAGGTGAAAACTTTGGGTGGAACTGATGCTATATGGGTATAATACGGGGGGAAATAGGTCGTCAGCCCTAGTTATCTCTGCAACTTGAGAGTTATGTTTTGAGATTTCATTGATATTAATCAATAACAAAGACTGTTTGAACATTTTTTCTATGTTTAATTTGGATAATATCAGCTGATTACAAAAATTATTAAAATATAAATGAAAAATGGATTATTGAACTCATCAAAAATCATAAGTTTGTTGGATAAACTAATGACGAAATACAACGGTTCCACATTGAAAATTTGGAGAGAATTCTCTCATCATATAAAGCGGAAGCTTATGTAGAAGTTTAAAAGGTTAGAGAGAAAAGAGACCAAATCATGCGCCTACCACTACCGGGCTGGGTCGGGCCGGGCTCGGTGTTGGTTTTGATAAGGTTATTTTATGGACAATTTTTGGTTAACGGTTTTAAGTCAAAATCATATCCACTTTTTTCTCCTCCACTCACCCATGTTTTCGTCAACGATTATGCCCACTTCCAATGATTTTTAGGGTTGTAAAACCGCTTTCTTCGGGCTATAAATACAAGCCTCAGTGCCTCATTAACCAGTTCCACACACATTTTTTCTCTGAAAAGTTTTCACAATCTTTCTCGTTCTTCTTCTAATCTTATATCGCGTAAATCTTGAGAGTATACCGTAGAAATATTGTTTGCATATTCTATAATTAAGTGAGCCGATTATAGTCTCATTGCGGTTGTATTCAGAAATTCATAATTTAGCAAATCCACCACATTACGGGAGATTTAACGAATTAAGAAATGAGATCGGTCTCGCCTCTGCGAATTCGTCTTTTTAATCGTTTTCAATTGTTTTTAATCTGTCAATGTGTTTTTATTTCACAGTTTTCAGATCCGGTTTTTTGCGCTCTTATAATTTTAATTCATTAAATCCGCTTTTTTTCTTATCGCTTGAATAAGATTAAGAATTGCGATCGATTTTCAAACAGTTTTTAAAACGGTTTTAATTCGAATTTTCATCGATTTAAAACAGTTTCAAACAATTCGGATCGATCTGCAACGGTTCTTAACGTTTCAAATAAGTTCGATCGATCGAGAACGATTTTCAAAACATTTTAAATTGATTTTTTGTGATTTATCTGAAACAGTTTCTCCAAACGTTATATAGCGATTCCACAAAACGTTTCATAACAACGATCTACGGTTTCAGTACATGGTTTCCACAAAGGCCATACGGCGAGTTTTGCAAAACATTTAAAAACATAGTTCTAGAAACTCCTCGGAATGTAGCAGCAATTCCTCGGAATGTTACAACTCCTCAAAATGTAGCAGCAAGGAGAAGGGAAAAGCATGGATTCGCCATCAACTTTGAGTCCGACAAGTTGGTTCTTAGGAAGAATGGAGTGTATTTGAGAAATGGGTATGTCAAGGGAGGACTGATCAAAATGTGTGTAGTGACAATTCTCAAAAACTATGATGTTCCTACTTGTTCCAAAGTTGCAATGAACAAAAAACCAATTGAAATTTTAATATATGGCATGAATGGTTACCACATGTAAATTATAAACTGATGCAAAAGTTGATTAATTTGAATATGATCCCAAAATGCAAAATAAGTAAGACAAATGTGAGATATGTGTTCAAGCAAAATTTGCAAAAACTTCATCGCCTCATGTTGAACGAACTACTGAACCTAGAAGTGATAAAAAGTATTTTGTAACTTTTATAGATGATTGTACAAAATAATGTTACGTCTCTGCAAAAATTTAAACAAACTTGAAGTTGAAAATCAACTTAAGAAAACTATCAAAATAGTTAATAAAGATAGAGGAGGCGAAAATGATGGACCATTTAATGCGTTTTGTCAAAAAATAGCATTATCCATCAAATAGATACTCCTTACTCACTAGAATCTGACAGAGTTGCGGAACGAAAAAACCAAACTCTCAAAGAAATGATGAAAGCAATGTTATAAGAATCTAGATTACCCTAGAATATGTGGGAGGGGGGGGGGGGGAAGCGCTACCACCATAAATTATATCCTCAACAAAATACCGCACAAAGACACCAGGAAAACGCTGTATGAATTATAGAAAGGTATTGTACCATCATACAAATACCTGAAAAGTGTGGGGATACCTAATAAAAGTAGTAGTACCTTCTCCAAAAAAAAGTCACAACAGGATCTAAAAGTGTAGATTGCATATTCATAGGATACACACACACCATAGTAGTTCTTATCGGTTTCTTGTACATAAATCAGATATATCAGTTATCAATGTCAACACAATTATGGAATAAAAAATGCCACTTTTTTTGAAAGCGTGTTTCTGTGTAAGGATAAATATCTGAAACGAGCATGTGAAGAGAGTATGCAATCACCACAACAAATGAGACAAAGAAAAAGAGCTGATAAGTAAAGATCTTTTGGTGATGATTTCCTAACTGTCTTTCTCTTAGAGAATGAGCCGTGAACATTCACTGAAGCCATGTCGAAACCGGATGCACCTTCATGGATGGAAGCCTTCAGTCGTGAGATCGGTTCTATTATGCAAAATCATACATTAGAGATAACTGATCTACCACAAGCCTCGAAAAAATTATGGTGTAAATGAATTTTCAAAACAAAATTAAAAATCGATGGCTTATAGAAAAATACAAGACTAGACTTGTTGTGCAAAGATTATAAAAAAAGGTATGGATCTCTTTGACACCTATTTTCGAGTAACAAGAATAATTCAATAAGAATGCTGATAATCATTGCAGCACTAAGAGATTTTTGTTGTAAGATCTTAGTAGTTAAAAATCGACAAAGAAAATATCAAAACAATTCAAGATTGCCTAACCCCAACAAAAATTGGACATGTGAGGAGTTTTCATGGATTGGCTAGTTTTTATAGAAGACTTATCAAGGAATTTAGTACTGTTGTTGCATCTCTCACTTCAGAAATTATAAAGAATGTGGAATTCAAATGGGGATCAGCACAAGAGAAGGCATTCAACTAGCTGAAAGATAGCCTCACACATGCACCTCTTTTAGTACTTCCTAACTTTGATAAAACCTTTGAAATTATATGTGATGTTTCTGTAACAGTTATAAGAGCTGTCCTAATGCAAGAAGGAAAACCAGTAGCTTACTTCAATGAGAAACTTAGTGGAGTTTCACTTAACTATCCCACATATGATAAAGAGCTATATGCTATGCATTTAAGAGGACAAACTAAAATTAAGAAGATACATGCAAAGTGGCTTGAGTTTGTAGAGACTTTTCCCTATTTGATCAAATATAAGAAAGGTAAAGATAATATTGTAGCTGATACTTTATCAAGGAGACATGCTCTCATCAGCACAATGGAAGCTAAGATTATGGGATTTGAACACATCAAGACAATGTATGAGGATCAATGAGAGAACTATTGATTGGAGAAGCTCATGGACGAGGACTCATGGGACATTTTGGCTGAGATAAGATATTAAGTGTACTTATGGAAAAATTCTACTGACCACATCTAGAAAGAGATGTTGAAAGATTCTGTGCTAAGTGCATCACTTGCTTGAAAAAAAAATCCATGTCACACCCATATAGTATATATATATATATATGCCTTTGCCCATTGCTAACCTACCTTGGGTAGATATCTCTATGGATTTTTTTTAGGTTTGCCAAAGATCAATCTCAAGAATTATATCTTTGTAGTTGTAGACAACTTCTCAAGGATGGCTCATTTTATACCATATAACAAAACTAATGATACTAATCAAATAGTTTATCTTTCTTAAAGAAGTAGTGTGTCTACATGGAGTGTGTAGAACAATCGTTTGAGATCGTTACACAAAACTTCTAAGCCATTTCTGGAATACCTTATGGAAAATGTTTGGAACTAAGTTGCTCTTCTTAATCACTTGCCACCCACAAACCAATGGTCAAACAAAGTAGTAAACCGAGCTCTTTCAACCTTGTTGAGAGCCACGGTCGGTAAGAATCTAAGGAATTGATTGTCTTGCTTACCTTACATTGAGTTTGTTTATAATCATGCTAGACATTCAGCAACTAAACTTTCTCATTTTGAAGTGGTTTATAGATTTACTCCTACTACTCCACTGTATCTTATACCTTTACTTCAAGATGTTATTTCTACTGTAAGAGAAACCATGGCAGATTATGTTAAGAAGATTCATCCAAATGGAAAAAACGAGCAGTACAAAAGAAATGTAGATAAACACTGAAAAATATATTATTTGAACTTGGAGATTGGGTCTTGTTGCACATGAGGCATGAAAGATTCCCCAACCAAATGAAATCTAAGGTTTCCCTAAGAGGAGATGGTCTTTTTGTGTTCTAGAGAAGATCAACAACAATACCTATAAGCTTGTGAAATGGTCGACCCCTGCGAGACCATTCAGAGGAAGACCATCTTTCACAGCCGGTGCAGCATCAACGGGAAGGTATGTAACCTCATCATATATGGTGGTTCTTGCACTAACGTGGCTAGTGTGTATATGGTTGATAAGCTAGGTTTAGAGAAGACTAAGCACCCCCGGCCATACCGACTGAGATGGTTAGATGACAAGGTGGAGCTTAAGATTCATGAGCAAGTAACTGTGCCATTCAGTGTGGACAGATACCAAGACCAGGTCGTTTGTGACGTGGTACCCATGCAAGCTGGCCATCTTATTATACATGGCAATTCGACAAGCAGACAAGGCATGATGTCCGGACCAATCTATATACTTTTGTACACGACAAAAGGAAGGTCAGCCTAGCCCCTCTCAGTCCTGCCGAGGTACACGAGTTACATCTGAAAATGAGTAAGGAGAAAAAGCTAATTAAGTCTAATTTTTTTTATTCAACCAAGTCATGTCCAGAGAGCTTTGGCCTCTAAATACTTAATGCTTCTAATGGTTTTTAAGGAGGTTTTGAGTGCAGGAAAAGAAGATATAGAACTACCTCATGAAGTATCAGCCTTTCTCAACAAGTTCCAGGATGTATTTCTTGAGGAGATACCAGCAGGCTTGCCTCCCCTACGTGGAATTGAGCACCAAATTGACCTCATGCCCATAGCAGCCTTGCCCAACCGGCCAGCATACCGGATGAGTCCAGAGGAGTCAAAAGAACTTGAAAGGCAAGTTAAGGAGCTATTGGAGAAAGGCTATGTTCGAGAGAGTCTCAGCCCATGTGTTGTGCCAGTGTTGCTAGTCCCCAAGAAAGATGGGACTTGGCGCATGTGCGTAGACTGCCAGGCCATAAACAACATCAGTGTCAAGTACCAGCACCCCATACCATGGCTTGATGATATGCTGGATGAGCTGAATGGAGCCATGGTCTTCTCCAAAATAGACCTCAAGAGAATATACTATTGACATTGGAAAATCAAATAAGACCTATCTTGACCTACAAGGCAAGTGTGAGCACGAAAATTTAGTTTGAATAACAAGGGAAATGAAAAAGGATGGGTTATTATTAACCACATGGTTGAAATGGTTAAATAGCTACCTTGGGAGAAGAATCAAGGTGGAAAAGTCATGCCCATGCTGCACACAGTCTTGGCAACCACACCAAACAGTCTTGGGAGAAGAATCAAGGTGGAAAAGTCATGCCCATGCTGCACACAGTCTTGGCATCCACACCAAACAGTCATGCCCATGCTGTCTCCTCTCTTCTCATTGGTTGTTGACAGGCTCCTCCTCTATTCAAACTCATCCACAAGTTTGAATTCGTTTTCTTTTGTGTTCACATTGTAAATCCTCTATAAAAGGGCTGTAAAGACTCAATGTATAATATACTCTTAGGAGATTCTTCTCCATAAGTCTAAGTCATTTCTCATACTTCTCTTTGAGTTTTCAGATTCAATTCTTCACATTTCTCCTCTATAATCTCAATATTCTTTCATGGTATCAGAGCATAAGATCATTCTCTTATCTTTTCTACTCAAATCTCTCAGTTTCTAATCTAAAATTCTGTCAAAATCTCTCAGTCTTTAGACTAAAAACTCACGGTTTCATTCAACCATAAAAGCTGCTTCCTTTGAGCTCTTCAAAGCCTAACAATGGAGGATACAGTTCAAATTAGTTCCAGCCTGAAACCTATGGTGATAGCAGTAGTTCTCAAAGGCTTGAACTACACATTATGGTCAAGAACCATCAAGACAGCCATTTGTGGCAAAGGACTTTGGAATCACATCTTGGAGGATAATACTCCATCTATAGATGATCCAAAGGAGAAGAAGGATGAGGCAACAAGAAAAGAAGAAGCTAGGTGGTTCCAAGAAGATCAATCAGTCCTTGGATTCCTCCAAAATTCATTGGACCCATCCATTCTTGAAGCTTATTCACATTGTGAAACTGCCAAGTCTCTTTGGGACACTCTCAAGAGGGTGTATGGGGATGTTTCAAACCTCAGCCGTGTGTATGAGGTTAAGAAGGCTCTCAATGATCTACACCAAGAGGATATGGAGTTCACAAAATTCCTGGGCAAGTTCCAGTCAACATGGTCCGAGCTTGACATGTTGAGACCAAGTTCTATGGATCCAAAGGTGCTTAATGAAAGGAAGGAACAAGACAAGATATTTGGGCTCCTTCTCAACCTAAATCCAGCCTTTAAGGATGTGATTAAGTCCATCCTGAGAGAGCCAAAACTCCCTGATTTCGAAGAGGTGTGCTCACGGATTCAAAGGGAGCAAGGTAACATTGGTTTGTTTGGTGGTAAAGGAGAACTAGTCATGGCCAACAAAAGCGTGTTTAAGCAAGAGGATAGGAAGAGTGTGATGTGTGAGCATTGTAAGAGGAATGGCCACATCAAGGACAAGTGCTGGATACTTCATCCTCATCTCAAGCCAAACCGGTTCAAGGATTCAAAGGCTAACATCTCTCAAATGGTTGCGACTGAACCGGAAAGTTCATCCAACCAAGGAGGGGAGCTAGCTATGAATGTATCCATGGAGTATGTTAAGAAGAGTGACTTGGAGGATCTCATCAAGGCCTATGCCTCAAAACTCTCCGGTATCACACTCTACTCCCATAAATCGCTTGATAAAGCAGATCATAAGTTGGTAGTGGATTCAGGTGCTTCTCACCATATGATTAGCAATGCTAGGTTGTTAAAGAACATTGAACCATGTCTAGGACAAGTAACTATAGCTGATGGTAAGGGTATTCCAATTGAAGGAACCGGAAAATTAAGACTATTTGACAAAGAAACTAATGCATTCTTTGTACCTAAATTTAAGTCTAATCTAGTTTCTGTCAAAAAGGCTACTAAAGACCTCAATTGCAATGTTACATTTGGGCCTAACAATGTTTACTTTCATGATATTAAGAGTGGTAAGATACTTGGAGGTGGTGTAACTCAAGATGAGCTCTATGTTCTTGAAGACCCTCCAAGCAATTTGGATTCCTTAGCTTTCAAATCCTGTGTTTTTGCTAATAAAGATGTCTTATGGCATGCTAGATTAGGACATCCTCATGCTCGTGCTTTAAGCTTAATAATTCCTAATGTCGCTTATGATCACTCAGTTTGTGAGGCTTGTATCCTTGGCAAACATTGTCGTGTTGTTTTCCCTAAATCGTCTACAATTTATGAGCATTGCTTTGATTTAGTACATTCCGATGTTTGGACCTCACCTTGCATGTCTAGAGATAGGAATAAATACTTTGTGACCTTTATAGATGAGAAATCGAAATATACATGGGTTACATTACTTCCATCTAAAGATAGGGTTTATGAGGCATTTATAAACTTTCATAATTATGTTACTAATCAATTCAATGCCAAGATCAAAGTGTTAAGATCAGATAATGGAGGGGAATACACAAGTCAAAGATTCAAAGCTCATCTAAACAAACATGGAATACTACATCAAACTAGCTGTCCACACACACCACAACAAAATGGAGTTGCTGAAAGGAAGAACCGACACTTAATGGAAGTAGCAAGATCCATGATGTTTCATACCAATGTTCCTAAAAGTTTTTGGGGAGATGCAGTCTTGGTTGCTTGCTACCTCATCAATCGGATTCCAACCAAAGTCTTGCAAGATATATCCCCATTTGAGGTACTCAATAAAACTAAACCGTCCATTGATCATTTACGTGTATTTGGGTGTGTGTGCTTTGTGTATGTTCCAGGTGATCTAAGAAACAAGTTGGAGGCAAAGAGCATCAAGTGTATGTTCCTTGGATATTCGACAACACAAAAGGGTTATAAGTGCTATGATCCGAGCAACAACAGGACATATGTGTCTAGAGATGTCAAGTTCATAGAAGAACAAAGCTATTATGATCAGAAAGATTGGGAAGGATTGAAGGATCTCTCAAGGTCACCTTCTGATTTGGCTACGAGTTTGAGGTTTCTCTTGAATCATTTGGGAAATGATCTGCCAAAGGATTCAAGACACGAAGAAACAAGAACCTTAAGTAGTTCACAAGATACCCAAGAGAATGAACAAGGGGTGGTAACTCAAGAACCAACTCCAATCCAAGAAGAAGCTATGGCCCAAAATCAAGAACAAGACGACTTGGAAGTGGGTATAGAGGAACCTATTCACCAAATGGAAGAGGAAACGGTTGTAGAGGAGGCTGCACCACCTGTTCAGCATTTAAGGAGGAGTACTAGACTTAGGAACACTAGGGTATTCTACAACAACCAGGCCGTGGCTCATCCCATACAAGCTGTTTGTTCCCTTGACCTCTTGCCATCTAGTCATCAAGCATTCCTTGGAAAGATTGAACAAAGTCAGATTCCAAGGACTTATGAAGAAGCTGAGAGCAAGAAAGAATGGTTAGATGCAGTAAGAGATGAGAAGGGAGCTATGGAAAGGAATCATACATGGGATATACAAGAACTTCCCAAAGGCAAGAAGGCTGTGAGTTCCAAGTGGGTGTTCACCATCAAGTATAAGAGCAATGGGGACATAGAAAGGTACAAGGCACGTCTAGTTGCAAGAGGTTTCACTCAGACATATGGAGAGGACTATACTGATACATTTGCACCGGTGGCTAAGCTACACACTGTAAGGGTTGTTCTTTCACTAGCTACGAATCTGACTTGGGACTTATGGCAAATGGATGTCAAGAACGCATTCCTACAAGGAGAACTTGAAGAGGAAGTGTATATGACTCCACCACCAGGCCTTGAAGATTTTTGCAAAGAGGGACAGGTTCTAAGACTTAGGAAGGCAATATATGGGTTGAAGCAGTCACCAAGGGCCTGGTATCACAAATTAAGCTCCACACTTACTGATAATGGGTTTAGGAAATCCCATTCAGATCATACTTTGTTCACTCGTCAAAACTCCAAAGGAATCGTGGCGGTCTTGGTTTATGTGGATGACCTTATCATCACAGGAGATGATAAGGAAGGAATTCAGTCCACAAAGGCCTTCTTAAACAGATCATTTGACATCAAGGATCTTGGAGAGTTGAAGTACTTCTTGGGTATTGAAGTGTGTCGGTCTCAAGAAGGGCTCTTTCTATCCCAAAGAAAGTATGCTCTTGATCTGTTGACAGACACGGGAAAGCTTGGGGCTAAACCGGCCAAAACTCCTCTTGAAGATGGCTACAAGGTCAACGGAAAGGGGAGAAAGCTGATGAGTTATTTAAGGATGTTTCTCAGTATAGGAGACTAGTTGGGAAGCTGATCTACCTCACCCTCACACGACCAGACTTGTGTTTTGCTGTGAATCAAGTAAGTCAACATATGCAAAAGCCTACTGTATATCATTGGAGCATGGTAGAAAGGATCCTTAGATACATCAAAGGATCTCCTGGTCAAGGTATATGGATGGGCAAGAATGGGAACACTGAGATTGTCGGGTATTGTGATGCGGATTGGGCTGGTGATAGGGTGGATAGGAAATCAACCACTGGGTATTGCACCTTCGTTGGTGGGAACTTAGTCACTTGGAAGACTAAGAAGCAGAAGGTGGTATCATGTTCTAGTGCTGAAGCAGAATATAGGGCTATGAGGAAGATGACAAATGAAGTAACTTGGCTCAAAGCACTCTTGAAAGATTTCGGTATTGCACAACCAGGGCCAATTACCTTCCATTGTGATAATCAGGCAGCCATTCACATAGCTTCAAACTCAGTGTTTCACGAGAGGACCAAGCACATAGAGATCGACTGCCATAAGGTTAGGGAGAAAGTTCAAGATGGAACCATTCTGCCATGTTATACAAGGAGTGAAGACCAACTAGCTGACATCTTCACAAAGGCAGCAAGTCTCAAAGTTTGCAAGAACATCTTTAGCAAACTTGGGCTTGTTGATTTATCACACCCATGATCAAAGGTCTCCTAATCCAAGAGCAGCACACTCTTTTTCCCTTATTAAGGTTTTGTCCCAAGTGGTTTTCCTTAATAAGGTTTTTAATGAGGTGTTGCCTTGGGTTCCCAAGCTTAAGACTTTAGGGTGATTCCAAAGTCTTTAGCTTGAGGGGGAGTATTGACATAGGAAAATCAAATAAGACCTATCTTGACCTACAAGGCAAGTGTGAGCACGAAAATTCAGTTTGAATAACAAGGGAAATGAAAAAGGATGGGTTATTATTAACCACATGGTTGAAATGGTTAAATAGCTACCTTGGGAGAAGAATCAAGGTGGAAAAGTCATGCCCATGCTGCACACAGTCTTGGCAACCACACCAAACAGTCTTGGGAGAAGAATCAAGGTGGAAAAGTCATGCCCATGCTGCACACAGTCTTGGCATCCACACCAAACAGTCATGCCCATGCTGTCTCCTCTCTTCTCATTGGTTGTTGACAGGCTCCTCCTCTATTCAAACTCATCCACAAGTTTGAATTCGTTTTCTTTTGTGTTCACATTGTAAATCCTCTATAAAAGGGCTGTAAAGACTCAATGTATAATATACTCTTAGGAGATTCTTCTCCATAAGTCTAAGTCATTTCTCATACTTCTCTTTGAGTTTTCAGATTCAATTCTTCACATTTCTCCTCTATAATCTCAATATTCTTTCATATACCACCAGGTCAGAATGAAGGAAGTCGATGAATGGAAAACCGCCTTCAAGAAAAAGCAAGGGCTCTACGAGCGGACAATCATGCCATTTGGCTTGACCAATACCCCCAAGCACCTTCATGCGTCTTATGAACCAAGTTCTTAGGATGTACATCACTAAGTTTGTCGTAGTGTATTTTGATGATATTCTTGTTTATAGTAACTGCCTTCGGGATCATATCACACATCTTGAGATGGTACTTAAAATCCCTCGACAAGAAGAGTTTTATGCCAATCTCAATAAGTGCACCTTTTGTACTGACAAGCTTGTTTTCCTAGGCTTTGTTATGAGTTCACAGGACTTACAGGTTGATGAGGAGAAGATTCAAGCCATACAAGTGGCCAAAACCAAGCAACATCAGCCAAGTAAGGAACTTTCACGGCCTCGCCAGGTTCTACCGGAGATTTGTGCCCAACTTTCACAGCATTGCCTCACCCTTGATGGTAGTTGTGAAGAACAATGTCGAGTTCATCTTGGGAGAAGCCCAAGGGAAGGAATTACAGACCTTGAAGGACAGCCTCACTCACGCACCAGTGTTAGTTATACCTGACTTCAATAAGATATTCGAAGTGGAGTGTGATCCCTCCGGCATAGGCATAGGCATAGGCACGGTGCTAACACAAGGAGGAAGGCCAGTGGCATACTTCAGCGAAAAGTTAGGTGGGGCTTAAACTGCCCCACCTACGACAAGGAGCTCTATGCGCTAGTCCGAGCCTTGGAGACTTGGCAACACTACTTGTTGTTCAAGGAGTTTTTGATCCACACTGATCACGAGACTATCAAGCACCTTAGAGGGCAAACCAACCTCAAGAGAAGACATGCTAGGTGGATGGAGTACATAGAAACCTTCCCTTACGTCATCAAATACAAAAGGGTAAGGATAATGTGGTAGCCGATGCATTATCAAGGAGGTTTGCCTTGATCTCAACAATGGAAACAAAGATCTTAGGATTTGAGCACATCAAGACCTTATACAAGGATGATCCTGACTTTGCTGAGAGTTACAAAGAGTGTGACACATGGAGTCACGGCAAGTTCTATCTCCATGACAGATTATTGTTCCAGGAAAGAAGGCTGTGCATACCACAGGGATATCTACGAGAGCTTATCACCCGAAAACCTCATGGAAGAGGTTTTATGGGCCACTTTAGTGTTTACAAGACACTGGCCATGGTCAAGGAACACTTCTACTGGCCACACATCAAGAGGTCAGTAGAAGCACATTGTGCAAGGTGAATTACTTGAGTACACCCTCATGGGTTGTATCTCCCTCTACCTATACCTACACATCCATGGGTAGACATCTCCATGGACTTTGTTCTAGGTCTGCCAAAGATCAACCAAAAAGATACCATCTTTGTAGTGGTGGAGTGTTTCTCTAAGATGGCACACTTTATACCGTGTGCCAATGTTAATGATGCCATGCAAATGGCAGAGCTGTTCTTCAGTGAGGTAGTGCATCTTCATGAAATGCCAAGGACCATCGTGTTAGATAGAGACACCAAATTCCTCAGCCACTTCTGGAGGATCCTTTGGAGAAAGTTGGGCACGAAGCTACTATTGTCTACCACGTGCCACCCTCAGACAGATAGCCAAACTAAAGTGGTCAACCGGACATTATCAACTTTTCTTAGGATCACCCTTGAGAAGAACCTCAAGACATGGGTGGAGTGTCTGCCATTCATTGAGTTTGCTTAGAACCGAGCAGTGCACTCAACCACTAAGAAGACCCTTTTTGAAGTGGTTTATGGCTTCAACCCCAAACATCTTTGTAGCAAACACCACTGCCACCAACAGATATGACCAACCTAAGTGGAGCATCTAATGCAAAGTTCATCAAGAAATTGCACCAGAAGGTCGCAGAGAACCTTGAGAAGAGGACTGAGCAGTATGTGACTCATGCTAACAAGGGGAGAAAGGAAATGATCTTCTAACCAGGCGATTGGGTGTGGCTACACCTACGGAAAGAAAGATTCCCCAACCTAAGGAGTTCTAAGCTGGCCCCCAGAGGAGATGGACCATTCAGAGTTTTGCAGAGGCTCAACAACAACGCCTACCGACTTGAATTTCTAGGTGAGTTTAATGTGTGTAACACATTCAATGTGACTGATTTGGCTCCATTCCTTGCAGATGAACCAGATTTGAGATCAAAACCTACTAAAGGGGGACTGGATGATGAGGACATCAGTTCATATGGCCGGCCAGATGATCAAAATGGCTGACCAGAAGGTCTGCCCGAGACAGCCGGATCATTTGGCGAGTCTGACGGGCCAAGCGGTACCATCGGCCCAATGATCAGCCGGGCTGGGCCGACTAACTTCGAAGGTGAAGAGGCCCAAAACTCCAGCCCAACTGGCGGTGGCGTGGCCAACACCGCTGGCCCAGCTGGTGATGCCGCCGGCCCACCAATCACTATGGCCGACTCCGATTGCAACTCGGCATGCCCAACACACGGCACAACCAGCTCAAGCTCCACACAAGGAGACTCGGACCAGATTGTCAACCAGCTTCAGGGCATGAACCTAAGGGAATTTTTTGCACCAATGGTACCACCATAGCCATGACAAGAAGTAGAACAAGGGCACTCTTCTACAAGTTCAACTTGTGGGTAGACAAGTTACTAGAAAACCAACAACAAGGAGCAATGGGCCAAGAGTGCAAGGATCAAGTCATGGGTTTCTCAACCTCTCAAAGTGCTCCTAAAAACTTGGGTTCTCGTGGTAAAGGAGGTAAATGCCCAACATTTCATAAACCTACTCCAAATTGAAAACTAAGCGCGTGTAACAAGGTCGGCCACTTTCCACTTCTGGGCCGAGTGGTAAGTAGGTAAGTTTTCAATTATTAGATTTCTTTTTCTGTTTTGCAGCGTAGGAATTAGTAGTTTTCCATTTTATTGAGATAAGAACAATTAATTAGTTGTATTTTCGGTTATTCTTTTTTGTAATTTTTCCTTTATACACTTTTGTATCTTTTCTATTTTTATTTTGGGTCGATCTTAGAATGTCAAGCTGCTGAACATATTAATAAGGTTCTTTTCAGCATTGTAGTTCGACAACCATTTTAATTATATATAAAGAGAGCTTTTCTCTAAGAGTTTTTCTCACAAAACTCCTATCGCTTAGAACGTAATCGAGACCATCCCTCCTACTTCTAAGATTGTGATTTATCACGGCCGTCCGAAGAGCATCACGGCCGTGAGTTAAGGCTTGTATCAGCCATGATCAGCCGGCTTGATCGGCCATTTGGCCAATCATCTTCACTCTTGGGTTGGGCATTCCATGTTTTTTCTTGAGGTTGATAGGCCAGCTTGATCAGCCAAATAGCCTATCACCCACAATCCAGGAGCTTTGGCTTCAACTTTGATCAGCCGAGTGGTCAATCACGATTCCTCCAGAACCTCGGCCCACCTCCTGATTGGCTGACTTTGGTCAGCGGTTTGGCCGATCAGGGTCTTCTCCCGAGACTTGGTCCATTCTATGCTCTCCACATGATTGGCTGGCCATGATCGGCTGAATGGCCGATCACAAGGTCTTCCCTTTGGCTCTTGCTTTTTCTGTGTCGAAATTTCCCAATCATTTTGGCCTTTAGTGTCTATTTGCATCCTCCATATTCCAAACATCTCAAAATAGTCAAAAATACATGTAATACTATATGAAATGCAACCTATGACTCTAAATGAATGCACAATGCAAAATGAGTCTAAAATGCATGAATATGACCTATTTACAACCCAAGCCTATAAAGTGGGTAAAATAACCACTTATCATGGACCTAGATCATAGAACAAGACAATACATGAGGAAGATCTTCAAGACCAAGATTCTACGGCCTCAAATGAATACATAAAAATGTACAAGACAAATACCAAGACCAAGGACATGCCACACACTTAGCACATTCGAAACCAGCCAATTGTGTGCCTAATTGGCCATTTTCAAGTAATGCTAAATTATAGATTTTATATTATATTTTGGCAGGTTATGGACCCCAAAAAAGGCCCAAAGGTGATTTCAAATTCAAAGTATTTGCACCAAAAGGGAGACAAAGACACGAGGCCGTAGTTTCTTGTTTTTACTTTATGCATTTTTCTATTTTTTTGTTGTTGCGATATTCGTTTTGTTTGATTTTCTATGAAAAAACTAAAGTCCCTCCCTTATTCAACGATCGGCCCATCGGCCGATTGCACTGACCGATCTCGTAGAGAGAAAAAATTTCCAAGCCTTGGGAATTTTTGTCATTCGTCCCGTCGGCCAATCGCAAAGATGGATCGCATGAAGAGGAAAAATACCAACAATCTGCCTCATCCATTGGCCGATCAAAAACATGTACACTTTCTCAGCCTATATAAAAAAATGTTTTCATATTCTTCATCCACGAAAAACACTCTCCATTCTCTCTATTTTTGCGATTTCAATTTCAAAATTCACCGACACTTGGGATTTCTTTGAAGTGATTTCTTTGAAGTTTAAACAACAGATTCTCATTCCATCCCAGTTTTTTCATTCAATTCACGTATCTCCTCATCAATCCAAGGTAAATGATTACTATTATTTGCTCCTTGAACTTTTCATAGTTCAAACAACATATTCTCAATTGATTCCTTGTTTTTACTCGAAGCTGTTTTTAAAAACTCGGGTTTAATAGTTCCATCACTTAGTCGTTGTTTCAAGGAACAATGATAGAAGTTTGAGAATTAGGATATCAAAAATTTGGGAGATTTTGAAAATTGATGAATTAAAGTTTTATTGGTTGCTTGGCTAGTGAACATGAGGATTCTAAAACTCGTTTGCTCATCCATTTGATTTTGTAGACAACATGCAAAATATTGAGCATTTGAGAAACGTTTAGTTTAGGAGACGGGTGGAATTAATTTTCAAAATTATATTTGCTGGAATGTTTAGTACCCATTTGGTTATAAAGTCGAATTCTCCATGAGCAGTGATGAGAAGAACGCACTTGGTGAGATTTGTTCTTGGAACTCATTTACTACCTCAATTTGGTAGGTTAATAACTCCACAAAAAGAAAGAACAAACACCAACGATGCATCAAGCTCCAAGGCTCAAGGAAAAAAGCCAATGACCTCCAAAACTGAAGGGAAAAAAGCCTCTACTTCTAAGGCACGAAGAAACAATAGTTCAAATTCCAACCATGATTCAAATGTTGTGGTTCAACGCACCGAGGCGGAAGAAAACGCCCTAAGGAACTCACGAGGATTCGTGTGCACCAAAAGAGGTTTCTCATCCGCAATTTGCTAGTGAAAATGGGTATATATAAGGCTGTGAAAAATGGGCGTTGGTCACTTTGCAACTCATCGAAACCAATTATTCCCTAAAGTAACATGGCACTTCCACGCCACAGTAGAACTCCATGATAATCATGGTTTTTTTCATTGTTTCACGCTGCATTTCACCGCCATTTCCTTATCTTCATTAGCAGCTTAGGCCATTGATCAATCATTTTCTATCCTTTCTCATACATCACTACATTCTTTAGTTTAGGGATTGCATTTAGCATCTTGCATATTGTTTTTGAGTTTTTCTAGCTACAGTGCTTAAAAAGATGAGTTTGAGGCATGGTCATATCCTACCAAGGGCTAAATAAGGAGATAGGCAAGGTGAGATGGCCAAGATCTCTAGAGCATATGCGATTGGCCAGTTGGCCGATCCCCCCTGCCGATCCCATGCGAAACTTAGCCAGTCTGGCACCAAGGCTCCTGGAAAAACGTGATCGGCCCGTTGGCCGATCGGAACCACCAATCACAGGCCACCCTGCATGCCTGCCCACTGTTGATCATGCTGGGCTGATCGCCCAGACCGATCGCAGGACATATTGCATGCCTTTCGACTGTTGATCATGCGATCGGCCCAACGGCTGATCACCCAGACCGATCGTAGGCCATCTTCCATGCCTATACCAATCACTGGCCATCCTTCACGCCTATGCAATGCTGATCACACGATCACCCCAACGACCGATCGACCAGACCGATCACGGGACATCCTCTCGCTGTCACCCAGCATCACCCGATCTCTCCCATGTACTCTAACTTGCCTACTCAACAATCCGCCCAACGTTCGATCGCACTGGCCGATCCCATCGACCACACGACCTGTCCAACTCGCCTGCCTGCTCAGAAATTGGCCCACGGGTCGATCGTGGCCACTCTCATCCTTATGCGCATTTTTATGATTTTAAGTTAACTGGTTTATCGCGGATTAAACCAATTTTTTAAAAGATACAATACAAACCCTTCTAGATCACAATTAACCTAAGTTTTTTCAGTACTCTTATTCTCTTGGCCGATGTTTTGGAGACTCCTTGCACTTGGATTTTTTTCTTGCAATTTTTCAATTCTAGTAAAAAAATTCTTATTCTCTATCTCTTGTTTTATGTTTTGCTACTCTTATTTCATTGCTTCTGTTATTCCTATGATTATGTGTTAGTAGATTAGGGGAATTTGATATTGACTTAAGATTGCTTAGATCGATTAGATAATAAATTACTCATGTTTTGAATGTGCTTAATGCTATGATTGAAGTAGCTAATCAATCTCTATACTTATGATATTTTGCTTCGAGAGATGTAGACAGAATATGTTGGTAAAGCCTAATCATGTTTATCACATCTTAGCCAGCAAGAATTGTTGTTTAAGGTGATAGGTAGAGTAAGATACACCTGAACTTAAGGATTGCTAGTCCATAAAATACGGTTCAACAGAATTAATTAATCTATAGGCTAGTTAAATGACTATTTTCATGAGAGTGGAGTAGCTTAGTAGAAAGTGTTATATTTTCAAGGAAGTTATCTAATCGAACATGTAGTATCATTAGTCAATTGAAATTATGCCAAGTCGAGTGTTTTACCCATGATCCATGTGTTCCATTTATTGAATTGGTTTATCATCACTATGTTCTCTACAATTGGTAGGCAAACAAACCAAAAACCTCAACTATAATCTACTTAGATTTAGCTGGTTCATGTACTTTTATTGTGCCACTCTATCTTCCATGTGGATTCTATACACAACCACTACTTCGATTGGACTGCAATTGGAGTCGTATAGGGATTAAAACTTAAACCTCATCAAAGTTTGGGCGATGTTACTGGGAATTTTGCAATAGCCTTTAGGATTTTGATTCGATTAGAGACTAGTTTTTTTTTTCAGTTTTCTTATGATTCTAATCATTGTTTATTTGGTTTTTTAAATGCAACTAGATCTGCAGCCAAGTGTAGTCGATGTACAACAGTTAGAAAGAGACGCACCAAGAGATAAGATAGAGCGTTTGAACCAGATGAGAAGACTAAGAGAGATGGAACACCACGAGCAGAACTTACCCTAAAAGTGCTGAAAATTAAGCCCAAGCAGCTGGGAGTGATAATCACAATGTGTGGAGAGCAAGAGGTCCAGTGAACCACTAATGACACATAAGAATGATCGGATCATTTGATGAACTGACAGTTGATGGCACTCGGACTAGGATTCACCCACCCCCTGTTGAGAACAACAACTTTGAAATCAAGGGGAGCTTGATTAACATGGTGCATGGGAGTAAAATTTCGTGGTCTACCAGTGGAAGATCCACTGGATCACTTGGATCAGTTTGACATGTTTTGTGGGACTATTAAGATCAACGGTATCTCTGAGGATGCATTTAAGCTGAGGTTATTCACATTCTCTTTAGGAGATAAGGCACACAAATGGGAGAAGATTTTTCCCCATGATACCATCTTCATGGGATCAGTGCAAGAAGGTCTTCCTGGCTAAGTTCTTCTCAACTTCAAGGAGTGAGCTCTCTAGTTTTGTGCAACAAGGTACTGAAAGCTTTTACGAAGCGTGGGAGTAATTCAAAGGTCAAACAGCATAGTGCCCCCCACCATGGATTCTCTAATGAGTCGCTTTTGAGCACCCTATACAGAGGAGTACTCCCTAGGATCCGTATGCTCATGTCATAATTAACCAAGTTTTTCACTACTCTTGTTCTCTTAGCCGACTTTTGGGAGACTCCTTACACTTGGAATTTTGTTTTGCAACTTTTCAATTCTAGTAATGAATTCATATTCTCTATCTCTTGTTTTATGTTTTGTTACTCTTATTTCATTGTTTCTGTTATTCCAACGATTATTTGTGAGTAGTCTGTTTTATGGATTATGGGTAAGGTAGATTCGAGGAATTTGATATTGACTTAGAATTGCTTAGGTAGATTAGATAACAAATTCATCATGTTTAGGATATGTTTGATGCTAGAATTTAAGTAGCTAATAAATTCCTAGACTTATGATAATTTTTCTCCCGAGAGGTGTATAAAGAATGTGTACGTAAAGCCTAATAACGCCTATCACATATTAGCCAACGAGAGCCGATGTTTAAGGTTATAGGCACACTTATATACACTTAAATAGGATTGCTAGTCAATAAATTATCGTTCAAAACACTTGATTAATCTATATGGTAGTAAATGGGCTATTGCCATCATAATGGATTAGCCTAGTATAAAATGTTCTATGTCTTGGTCATTCATCTAATCGAACATGAAGTGTCATTAACCAATGAAAAATTACTCCGAGTCAAATGCCTTATCCATGGTCCATATGATTCATTTATTGAACTAATTTATCATCGCTATTTTCTCTGAAATTATATAACTAAGAAAACAAACCAAAAACCCCAATTAGAATCTACTTAGATTTAGGTGTTTCATATATTTCTAATTTGCTACTTTATCTTCCCTGTGGATTTGAAACCCAACCAGTACTTCGATTTTTCTGAATTTGGAATTGTATAGGGATTAAAACATAAACCGCATCACTCCACTACTTGCACCCTAACAAGAAGATGACTAGTGAAGTCTACTTGGGGTTCAAGATTAAGGAGCATTAGTACATGATCACCATCTTTGATTTGTGCGACATATATGGATTCCCAAATGGAAACATGGTGCGATTCCTAAACTTCATCAACGCCAACCCATTTTGGGATTCCATAGCACATGGTCCTTGCTGAGGAGGATCCTCGAAGATGGCTAACATGCAAAATCCGGTGGAGAGGGTAGTTCTCAAAACTCATGGATTACAATTTTTGCAAGGAAGAACGGTGGAGTGGTAAAGATTCTTAGCTGTGCCTCCTCTTCTAAGGGTTAAAAGACAGAGTGATGGATAATTCTGAGAACAAGCTAGACGACTTTTTAGGAGACGATGCCAACATTGGGTGCAGTTTCGCAAAGGAATTGATGGTGTACCTCACGTGGGCTCATACAACACGAGACCCTCACCTCTTCATCTCTTAATCCAATATTTGCAAAAGCGAGAGTACCCATTAAGTACCACTCTTAAGACCCGCATCGAGATGCGATTAGCTATAGATATCTAGTGAAGTCTGATGTTTTCAAAAAAGTCGAGGATGAATCTGTTCAACCCATTCATCGTTGAGAAAAATAATGTTAACAAAATTATCTTCCAACTGCCAAACCCAAAAAGAACAAGCATCAATACTATGGAAAACATTCTCTTTACACATGGTGGAGAACCGATTGATTTTTCACTTCCGGCAAATGAAGAAAAAGAAAGAGATGAACATGGCGGAAAAGATGAGACACCTCCCCAACGCCGGAACGCGCCAATGAGCCACCTAACTCTACCGGACTTCCCATTTAAACCAAAGAGTATCCGCGAGAAGATCATGTACCAAGCGTACAATCTCAACAACAACAAGTGAAGAAAAAAGTTTCTTGAGATGCTACAAAGGAAGTTGGGGAAGACACTCGGGTTAGTCTCATCCGAGGAAGAGTTAAGAGGAAGAAGTGGGGAACAAAGCAATAAAGGATCCAACGCGAAGAGCAAGGGGTGAAGGTAGATGTAGGTGGAGCTTATGAGGAAGAAAATGACTCAATTCAAAAATTCCTCCGACAGTACCAAAGTAAACAATATGGAGTACCAAGATCTTCCCACCACTAAAAGGATACTAATCATTCACCATTGTAGATACCGCATTTGCATTTTTCTTTATTTGTTGGTTCTTAGTTTATTAACATCTCTTACATATTTATTTTCTCATCAAGACAATAAGAGATAAGTACGGGGGAGAGAACAATAATGGTGTCATTTACATAATTTACATTGAACATATATGATGCATTAGAAAACACAAAAAAATTCATATGCATTAGAAAACACAAAAAAATTCATATGCATTTGCTTATCATCTACTAGGACCTATTCTAGAGCTTTTATATTTTATTTGCACTTTCATATGGATCAATGATTGTAGTTCCTAGCCTATACTCAAGTCATTAATGATGCTTTAACTGTCTTGATAATTTAAAATTTTTGGTATTTTGTTTCAACTAACTTGATTTGAGCCTAACTTCAATCCAATTTGAACATCAATTTGACAATAATTATCTTAATACACCTTGAAAATACTTGTTCAAGGATACCGTATAAAAACTTAAGTATTTTACAAATTTCACCACTCTCTAGTTGACCCAAATGGCTGATTTTCCATACCACTCTCCAACTAAGTCATTTCTTTCTAGCCAACCTTACTCGCATGTGTAAAACTTATGAGCTATTTTTCGAATATTAACTTTTCAAACCATGTTTATTTTTGAAAATGACAAGGCTAAAACCTTCATTTAGAAGCTAGCTTCACATCACTAAACTAACCATAGATTAGGATTCTTGGGGTGGAAAGGTTGGTTATGACTTGGAAGTTTTTGAAGTGGAGAGTGTAGGAAATGGAAAAAAAGAAAATGTGTTGAAAAGAAAAGGGAATGAGAAAAGAGATCGAGAATTGGCTTGGAAAGGAAAATAGCTTTAAGTTCTTAAGTTTATGATACTCTAAGTGTTTAAGATAAGACAAAATGCTAAAAATGTTTCCAAAAATAGACAACAATGAAAGAAGAATTAGATGAGACTAAAAACCATGATTATATTTAATTTTGAAAACTTCCCTGATTGCTTGAAGGAAAACGGTTTTAAATAAAATGAATGACATGTACAAAAGATAAAAGTTGCCTTAAAGGGTAGATCTTAGCAGTAATGGACTTCACTTGGTTTTAGTAAAGTGACAAAACATTATGGGCATGGGTAAAGCACCAGTTGTTCTTAACTTTTTAGTGTTTTGCAAAAAATTCTAATTTGTTTTTGAGATAACCTTTCATAAGAGCCTCATTGAAAACATTTTCAAAATCACTTTTCCCTTTCAAAAGATATCGTCTTGACTGATATTTTGCAAAATTCACGGAACACTTTAATGAATGTTAAGAGGTTAAAAGATTTGATACACATGGATTTTGAAGATTTGTTGGATAATGAAATTTTGGTAATTGCGTCTAAGTACTAAGAAATAGAGGCGATTCTTGCATCATAATACTCTTATTTAAGGGATTTTGAGGATTAGAGTTTTGTTTTCTTTTGAACATGAGATCACACTTCAAACTTCTTTTCAGTTTGTCTTATTTTGTTTTCTTCGAGGATGAGTAAAAGGCAAATCTAGAGGAGTTGATATTCATGGTTTTTAAAATTTTTTACCTTGTATTTAGCCACCATTTTCTTTTCATTCATGAAAAATTCTAAATCATTTGTTTACTTTTTATCAATCATTTTCATATAAAATGTATGTTAGGATATAGATGTACATTTTTAATTCTTGCATATTTTTTGAGTGATTTCAGCTACCAGTGTGACCAAAGAAGTGGAAGGCACTTGGAAAGACAAGTATTCTTGGTGGCAGAGAGAAGAAATGCCCATAAGAGCTACCATCGGCTTTCTGGCCGATGTCTCTAACCGATGGAATTGACCAATTCGTGGAGAATATTGGATTGAGATACAACACCCTAGAATTTGTACCCATCAGCCCATTGGACATGCAGTGTTTATTTTGTTTTAGTACCTATGCACTAAGTTCTGGTTCACTGGTATGGAAGATAGAGTTGGGCAGAGGTCTACAATGTGATGCTCAAGTATGACTGATACAAGTTTAAGATCGTGGCCGTGTTGCTCTAGGACAAGGTGTGATTGATACAAGCTCAAATATGACTGATAAAAGCTCAAGTATGACTGATACAAGCTTGGACGAGAAACTCGGCTTGTAGTTTTTTAGGATATTTTTTGTGAGTGTTAGGGTGGTGTGGTGATGTGAACCACATGAGATGTGAGAAACCTCGTGATAAAGACTTTTTAAAAGAAAATTTGATTCTTTATTGATATGAGGAAAACGTTGTGGAGCTACAATGATGAAGGAGTCTTATTAATATGCTTAGAAGCCTTGACCTTCTAGGGTCGACTCACAAAAGAAAAAGAAAAAGATACAAAGTGCACAAAGGAAACTTACAACAAATGGAAATAACCGAAAAGTAAACTACTTAATGTTTTTGACTCAATAAAAAGGAAAAAATACGAAATCCTACCCTGCAAAACATAAAAGGCAATATAGAAATGTAAAACTTACCTTCTTACGTATCGTCCAAGAAATAAAAAGTGGACGACTTTGTGGTAGACACGCGCCTAGCTCTCAATCATGCAATTGAATTAGGTTTGCATCTTTGTACCTTGACATTGTTTGCCACGAGGGCCCATGCTTTTGGAGCAGCTTGGTGAAATGGTAGGCACTTGTTCAAGTTGCCTTAGTCTTCTAGAAGCACTTCCACGAACAAGTTGAATTTGTGGTAGAGTGCTCGAGTTCTGCTTCTGGTCATTGCTCCTGGTGGCACCATTGGCGCTGAATTCTCTTCTAGCCATGCCTTGGAGCTGGTAGGTCAGTTGGTCCGAGTATTCCATAGTGTTGCTCGTGCTGGCCATGTCGCCGCTCGATTTGTCCATGTCGCCCATGTTGTTACTCGGGTCGGCCATGTCGCCAATTGAGTTGGCCGTGTCGGGCAGGTCCTCTAGTCAGCCATCTTCTTGGTCAAGTCTTTCTCTCCGGCCATTTGATATGGTGTCCTCATCATTCCCTCCCTCTTCAGTAGGTTTTGTGCTCAAAACTAGATCATCTGCAAGGAAAGGAGCTAAATCAGTTATGTTAAAGGTGTTAGACACATTAAACTCACTTGGAAGCTCAAGCCGATAGGCGTTGTCATTGATTCTTTCGAGGATCCTGAATGGCCCATCCCCTCTAGGGGCTAGCTTGGAACTCCTTAAGTGGGGGAACCTCTCATGCCTTAGGTATAGCCACACCCAATCGCCTGGTTGGACGATCATCTCCTTTTGCCTATTGCTGGCATGAGTAACGTACTACCGGTCCTCTTCTCTAGGTTCTCTGTGACCTTCTGGTGTAGCTTCTTTACGAATTCTGCCTTGGACTCTCCGTTCAAATTTGTCATCTCAGCTGGTGGTAGTGGGGTTTTCTCCCATGGCGTTTGACAATTGAAGCCATAGACAACCTTAAAAGGTGTCTTCTTGGTGGCTGAGTGCACGGCCCAGTTGTAGTAAATTCTATGAATGGCAGACACTCCACCCATGTATTGAGGTTCTTCCCAAGTGTTGTTCTGAGAAGAGTAGACAAAGTCTGGTTGACCACCTCAGTTTGGAAATCGGTTTGAGGGTGGCACGTGGTGGAGAACAAAAGCTTGGGGCCTAGCTTCCTCTAAAGTGTCCTCAAGAAAGAACTCAAGAACTTTGTGCATCGATATGACACAATGGTCTTTGGAACTCCATAAAGGCGCACTATCTACTTGAAGAATAATTATGTCTTTTGTGTGGCATCATTGACATTTGCACAAGGTATGAAGTGGGCCATCTTGGAAACACAATCTACCACTGCAAATATGGCATCCTTGCGGTTGATCTTGGGCAATCCTTGAACAAAGTCCATCAAAATATCTATCCATGGATGCGTTAGTATGGGCAGAGAGAGATACAATCCATGAGGGTGTATTTTGGACTTAGCCTTCTTGCAAGTTACACATCTTGCACAGTGGACTTGAAAGAATATTGAGATTATAGAGGAGAAATGTGAAGAATTGAATCTGAAAACTCAAATAGAAGTATGAGAAAATGAGAAATGACTTAGACTTATGGGGAAGAATCTCCTAAGAGTATGTTATACATTGAGTCTTTACAGCCCTTTTATAGAGGATTTACAATGTGAACACAAAAGAAAACGAATTCAAACTTGTGGATGAGTTTGAATAGAGGAGGAGCCTGTCAACAACCAATGAGAAGAGAGGAGACAGCAGGCATGACTGTTTGGTGTGGTTACCAAGACTGTATGCAGCAGGCATGACTGTTTTGTGTGGTTACCAAGACTGTGTGCAGCAGGCATGACTGTTTGGTGTGGTTGCCAAGACTGTGTGCAGCATGGACATGTCCTTTTCACCTTGATTCTTCTCCCAAGGTAGCTATTTAACCATTTTAACCATGTGGTTAATAATAACTCCCTCCTTTTTCATTTCCCTTGTTATTCAAACTGAATTTTCGTGCTCACACTTGCCTTGTAGGTCAAGATAGGTCTTATTTGATTTTCCTATGTCAATACTCCCCCTCAAGCTAAAGACTTTGGAATCACCCTAAAGTCTTAAGCTTGGGAACCCAAGGCAACACCTCATTAAAAACCTTATTAAGGAAAACCACTTGGGACAAAACCTTAATAAGGGAAAAAGAGTGTGTTGCTCTTGGATTAGGAGACCTTTGATCATGGGTGTGATAAATCAACAAGCCCAAGTTTGCTAAAGATGTTCTTGCAAACTTTGAGACTTGCTGCCTTTGTGAAGATGTCAGCTAGTTGGTCTTCACTCCTTGTATAACATGGCAGAATGGTTCCATCTTGAACTTTCTCCCTAACCTTATGGCAGTCGATCTCTATGTGCTTGGTCCTCTCGTGAAACACTGAGTTTGAAGCTATGTGAATGGCTGCCTGATTATCACAATGGAAGGTAATTGGCCCTGGTTGTGCAATACCAAAATCTTTCAAGAGTGCTTTGAGCCAAGTTACTTCATTTGTCAGCTTCCTCATAGCCCTATATTCTGCTTCAGCACTAGAACATGATACCACCTTCTGCTTCTTAGTCTTCCAAGTGACTAAGTTCCCACCAATGAAGGTGCAATACCCAGTGGTTGATTTCCTATCCACCCTATCACCAGCCCAATCCGCATCACAATACCCGACAATCTCAGTGTTCCCATTCTTGCCCATCCATATACCTTGACCAGGAGATCCTTTGATGTATCTAAGGATCCTTTCTACCATGCTCCAATGATATACAGTAGGCTTTTGCATATGTTGACTCACTTGATTCACAGCAAAACACAAGTCTGGTCGTGTGAGGGTGAGGTAGATCAGCTTCCCAACTAGTCTCCTATACTGAGAAACATCCTTAAATAACTCATCAGCTTTCTCCCCTTTCCGTTGACCTTGTAGCCATCTTCAAGAGGAGTTTTGGCCGGTTTAGCCCCAAGCTTTCCCGTGTCTGTCAACAGATCAAGAGCATACTTTCTTTGGGATAGAAAGAGCCCTTCTTGAGACCGACACACTTCAATACCCAAGAAGTACTTCAACTCTCCAAGATCCTTGATGTCAAATGATCTGTTTAAGAAGGCCTTTGTGGACTGAATTCCTTCCTTATCATCTCCTGTGATGATAAGGTCATCCACATAAACCAAGACCGCCACGATTCCTTTGGAGTTTTGACGAGTGAACAAAGTATGATCTGAATGGGATTTCCTAAACCCATTATCAGTAAGTGTGGAGCTTAATTTGTGATACCAGGCCCTTGGTGACTGCTTCAACCCATATATTGCCTTCCTAAGTCTTAGAACCTGTCCCTCTTTGCAAAGATCTTCAAGGCCTGGTGGTGGAGTCATATACACTTCCTCTTCAAGTTCTCCTTGTAGGAATGCGTTCTTGACATCCATTTGCCATAAGTCCCAAGTCAGATTCGTAGCTAGTGAAAGAACAACCCTTACAATGTGTAGCTTAGCCACCGGTGCAAATGTATCAGTATAGTCCTCTCCATATGTCTGAGTGAAACCTCTTGCAACTAGACGTGCCTTGTACCTTTCTATGTCCCCATTGCTCTTATACTTGATGGTGAACACCCACTTGGAACTCACAGCCTTCTTGCCTTTGGGAAGTTCTTGTATATCCCATGTATGATTCCTTTCCATAGCTCCCTTCTCATCTCTTACTGCATCTAACCATTCTTTCTTGCTCTCAGCTTCTTCATAAGTCCTTGGAATCTGACTTTGTTCAATCTTTCCAAGGAATGCTTGATGACTAGATGGCAAGAGGTCAAGGGAACAAACAGCTTGTATGGGATGAGCCACGGCCTGGTTGTTGTAGAATACCCTAGTGTTCCTAAGTCTAGTACTCCTCCTTAAATGCTGAACAGGTGGTGCAGCCTCCTCTACAACCGTTTCCTCTTCCATTTGGTGAATAGGTTCCTCTATACCCACTTCCAAGTCGTCTTGTTCTTGATTTTGGGCCATAGCTTCTTCTTGGATTGGAGTTGGTTCTTGAGTTACCACCCCTTGTTCATTCTCTTGGGTATCTTGTGAACTACTTAAGGTTCTTGTTTCTTCGTGTCTTGAATCCTTTGGCAGATCATTTCCCAAATGATTCAAGAGAAACCTCAAACTCGTAGCCAAATCAGAAGGTGACCTTGAGAGATCCTTCAATCCTTCCCAATCTTTCTGATCATAATAGCTTCGTTCTTCTATGAACTTGACATCTCTAGACACATATGTCCTGTTGTTGCTCGGATCATAGCACTTATAACCCTTTTGTGTTGTCGAATATCCAAGGAACATACACTTGATGCTCTTTGCCTCCAACTTGTTTCTTAGATCACCTGGAACATACACAAAGCACACACACCCAAATACACGTAAATGATCAATGGACGGTTTAGTTTTATTGAGTACCTCAAATGGGGATATATCTTGCAAGACTTTGGTTGGAATCCGATTGATGAGGTAGCAAGCAACCAAGACTGCATCTCCCCAAAAACTTTTAGGAACATTGGTATGAAACATCATGGATCTTGCTACTTCCATTAAGTGTCGGTTCTTCCTTTCAGCAACTCCATTTTGTTGTGGTGTGTGTGGACAGCTAGTTTGATGTAGTATTCCATGTTTGTTTAGATGAGCTTTGAATCTTTGACTTGTGTATTCCCCTCCATTATCTGATCTTAACACTTTGATCTTGGCATTGAATTGATTAGTAACATAATTATGAAAGTTTATAAATGCCTCATAAACCCTATCTTTAGATGGAAGTAATGTAACCCATGTATATTTCGATTTCTCATCTATAAAGGTCACAAAGTATTTATTCCTATCTCTAGACATGCAAGGTGAGGTCCAAACATCGGAATGTACTAAATCAAAGCAATGCTCATAAATTGTAGACGATTTAGGGAAAACAACACGACAATGTTTGCCAAGGATACAAGCCTCACAAACTGAGTGATCATAAGCGACATTAGGAATTATTAAGCTTAAAGCACGAGCATGAGGATGTCCTAATCTAGCATGCCATAAGACATCTTTATTAGCAAAAACACAGGATTTGAAAGCTAAGGAATCCAAATTGCTTGGAGGGTCTTCAAGAACATAGAGCTCATCTTGAGTTACACCACCTCCAAGTATCTTACCACTCTTAATATCATGAAAGTAAACATTGTTAGGCCCAAATGTAACATTGCAATTGAGGTCTTTAGTAGCCTTTTTGACAGAAACTAGATTAGACTTAAATTTAGGTACAAAGAATGCATTAGTTTCTTTGTCAAATAGTCTTAATTTTCCGGTTCCTTCAATTGGAATACCCTTACCATCAGCTATAGTTACTTGTCCTAGACATGGTTCAATGTTCTTTAACAACCTAGCATTGCTAATCATATGGTGAGAAGCACCTGAATCCACTACCAACTTATGATCTGGTTTATCAAGCGATTTATGGGAGTAGAGTGTGATACCGGAGAGTTTTGAGGCATAGGCCTTGATGAGATCCTCCAAGTCACTCTTCTTAACATACTCCATGGATACATTCATAGCTAGCTCCCCTCCTTGGTTGGATGAACTTTCCGGTTCAGTCGCAACCATTTGAGAGATGTTAGCCTTTGAATCCTTGAACCGGTTTGGCTTGAGATGAGGATGAAGTATCCAGCACTTGTCCTTGATGTGGCCATTCCTCTTACAATGTTCACACATCACACTCTTCCTATCCTCTTGCTTAAACACGTTTTTGTTGGTCATGACTAGTTCTCCTTTACCACCAAACAAACCAATGTTGCCTTGCTCCTTTTGAATCCGTGAGCACACCTCTTCGAAATCAGGGAGTTTTGGCTCTCTCAGGATGGACTTAATCACATCCTTAAAGGCTGGATTTAGGTTGAGAAGGAGCCCAAATATCTTGTCTTGTTCCTTCCTTTCATTAAGCACCTTTGGATCCATAGAACTTGGTCTCAACATGTCAAGCTCGGACCATGTTGACTGGAACTTGCCCAGGAATTTTGTGAACTCCATATCCTCTTGGTGTAGATCATTGAGAGCCTTCTTAACCTCATACACACGGCTGAGGTTTGAAACATCCCCATACACCCTCTTGAGAGTGTCCCAAAGAGACTTGGCAGTTTCACAATGTGAATAAGCTTCAAGAATGGATGGGTCCAATGAATTTTGGAGGAATCCAAGGACTGATTGATCTTCTTGGAACCACCTAGCTTCTTCTTTTCTTGTTGCCTCATCCTTCTTCTCCTTTGGATCATCTATAGATGGAGTATTATCCTCCAAGATGTGATTCCAAAGTCCTTTGCCACAAATGGCTGTCTTGATGGTTCTTGACCATAATGTGTAGTTCAAGCCTTTGAGAACTACTGCTATCACCGTAGGTTTCAGGCTGGAACTAATTTGAACTGTATCCTCCATTGTTAGGCTTTGAAGAGCTCAAAGGAAGCAGCTTTTATGGTTGAAT
Organism: Pugionium cornutum; assembly: GCA_018901935.1. NCBI lineage: Eukaryota > Viridiplantae > Streptophyta > Magnoliopsida > Brassicales > Brassicaceae > Pugionium > Pugionium cornutum. The sequence continues at coordinate 22,110,447 of CM032161.1, forward strand.
GAAACCGTGAGTTTTTAGTCTAAAGACTGAGAGATTTTTGACAGAATTTTAGATTAGAAACTGAGAGATTTGAGTAGAAAAGATAAGAGAATGATCTTATGCTCTGATACCATGAAAGAATATTGAGATTATAGAGGAGAAATGTGAAGAATTGAATCTGAAAACTCAAATAGAAGTATGAGAAAATGAGAAATGACTTAGACTTATGGAGAAGAATCTCCTAAGAGTATGTTATACATTGAGTCTTTACAGCCCTTTTATAGAGGATTTACAATGTGAACACAAAGAAAACGAATTCAAACTTGTGGATGAGTTTGAATAGAGGAGGAGCCTGTCAACAACCAATGAGAAGAGAGGAGACAGCAGGCATGACTGTTTGGTGTGGTTACCAAGACTGTGCAGCAGGCATGACTGTTTGGTGTGGTTACCAAGACTGTGTGCAGCAGGCATGACTGTTTGGTGTGGTTGCCAAGACTGTGTGCAGCATGGACATGTCCTTTTCACCTTGATTCTTCTCCCAAGGTAGCTATTTAACCATTTTAACCATGTGGTTAATAATAACTCCCTCCTTTTTCATTTCCCTTGTTATTCAAACTGAATTTTCGTGCTCACACTTGCCTTGTAGGTCAAGATAGGTCTTATTTGATTTTCCTATGTCAATAGGACTTCTATGGCCTTCCTGATATATGGCTAGTAGAAGTGCTCCTTGACTATGACAAGGGTCTTATCAACGCCACAATGACCCATAAGATCTCCACCATGAGATTCTCGTGTGATAAGCTCCCGTAGGGACTTGAGGTATGCACAACCTCCTTTCTATGAACAAGAATCCATCATAAAGATAGAACTTTCCGTGACTCACTTTGCCACTTTCTTTATAACTTTCAGCAAAGTCTGGATCATTCTTGTAAAGATTTTTGATGTGCTCAAATCCTAAGATCTTATCTTTCATGTTCTATATCAAGGCATATCTCCTTGATAGTGCATCGGCCACTACATTGTCCTTGCCTTTCTTATACTTGATGATATAGGAGAAGCTCTCAATGTATTCTATCCACCTAACATACCTCCTTTTGAGGTTTTTCTGTCCTCTAAGGTGCATGAGGGTCTTGTGATCAGTGTGGATGACAAACTCGTTGGATAGTAGATAGTGTTGCTAAGTCTCCAATGCCCGGACTAAGGCATAGAATTCCTTGGCTAATATTGTCGGGTGTTGGCTACTCCTGTATAGCTCGGATCTTTTCCTCATCAACATGTAGGCCCTATGAAATTACAACAAAACCTAGAAAGACAAGTTTATCAGTACAAAAGGTGCACTTCTTGAGATTGGCATAGAGCTCTTCTTGCAAAAGGGTTCTTAGCACCATCTCCAGATGTAAAATATGGTCTTTTACAAACACTTATTGTAAACTAATATGTCGTCAAAATAAACAACAACAAACTTACTGATGTACATCCTAAGAACTTGGTTCATAATGCGCATGAAGGTGTTTGGGGCATTAGTCAAGTTAAATGGCATGACTGTCGACTCGTACAGTCCTTGCTTTTTTTAAGATAGTCTTCCATTCATCGCCCTCCTTCATTATGACCTGCTGGTACCCATTTTTTAGGTCTACCATCTAGCATGTCATCCAACCTGGATATGGGGTGCCGGTACTTGACAGTGATGTTGTTGATGTCCTAATAGTCCATACACATCCGCCATGTTCCATCTTTCTTTGAAACCAACATAACTATTACAGCACATGGGCTGAGATTCTCTTGAACATATTCTTCCTCGAGGAGCTCTTTGACTTGCCTTTAAAAGTAAGGAGGGAAAAACTTTTGCCTCATAAGGTCTTTCATGTCGACCCATGAGTCTACGGGGCATTGGTCTCTTCTTTCTCTGGTCAGAGACCTCACGATCCCACCATATGTGAGAGTATTGTCCGTGAGTTGAACTACTGTCATGGAGTTTCTTTTAGGACCTGGATGGTTGTAATAATTAAAAATATGATCCATTTTCATGAAAAATCTCGAAACTTTCGATTCCCACTAAAAATAAGGGTGGTCGCAAATCAGTTACAAATTATTATTCTTAACTTGATTATTCTAGTATGTATAGATGAATAAACATATAGAAGGTGTTCGATAAAATGTATAGCTGAAATCTAGTTTTTTATTCTTAACAAATGATAACTGATATTTAAAGTGATGAGTAAACTAAATAGATTTGGATTTACTGAATACTAGTCAATTGATTATAGTACATAAGATTTGATTAATCAATCGATAATAAAATTGTTTATTGTTGAATTAAAGTATCATGAAGTATTATGTATTATGTATTATTGTCATGAGAGTGAATTAAACTAAACATCGTTAGTTAATGGATAGTCGCTCCTGCTCCATTTCCTTAGCCACCTTCCATATGTTTTAGTTTCTCATTGAATCTTGTTTTTCTGTTTTCTTGTGTCTTGCTTTATTATAGTAATTCACATTTCAATATTAGTTTAGAAACAAAAGCTCAATTCGAACTTATTTACCTTTTAGTTTTTTGTAGTTTTTTAATGTGTTATTATATCTTACTTTTGAATTCAATTACTATTTTGATTTTTTTTATTTAAAGTTTTAATAGTAGTAAAGATAAAACTTATTTTTCATCAGCAATCCACACTTGAAATTTCTCAACGACTTTGCATATGTTCCGGGTTGATTCATGAAAACGTCCATTGCGTGGAACTGACAAATATTGGACTAAAAAAAATAATACATATTTTTTGCTTTTCTTTTCTTGTCTAAATTCAAACCTTTTATTCCTTTATGTAAACCAATTTTTGAAATAAGGAAGAGTTAGCGACATCATATGATGCCATTAATAGTTGGTATTAATTTGGTGTAAACGTACGGCATGTACATATAATCGAAAAAGTAACTAATTAGATGTCCTAAGTATTTAGAACATCATTCTGCGACATTAAAACATCGCTAAACAGCAATGAGTTCGGGTCATGTGATTTCCCTTATACTAGCAATGTTTGTGAGATGTGGTATATTTTAACGACGATATAACGATGATTTTTTTGTCAGTTGTTAAAAGCTCGTTATGACAATGTAATAGACCTACATTTGTGGATATACGGTGGGACTTTGGATTAGGAATCATGTATTTTCAACTTAAAATTAATGGACATTGAAAGGCGGATCTTCATAGGTGAATAGTATAACATGAACCCACGCATAATTTGTTTTCTTTTTCGAAATTACTAAAATTATTATTTTAATATTTTTAATTTAAATATTTATTAAAATATACCATGTATTACAAAACCTCGTAGATCCACCATGTAGGTAATGAATAGAGTGATCTATGAATTTTGGATGCCCATGAACTTTATATACTAAGGTAGAAAATTAGAAATATTCCAATTTTTAATATGGAATTTCCACACTTTAATAGGTTTTTTGGAGATGTGCATTGAACAACACAATCATCTCGAACATATCACAACAAAAGAACCATCTATACCGACTACTTATAACAAAAAAAACTACTTTTATGGAAAATTGTTTGTCGGGCCAACCTTGAGTTTTAATACCATATTAGAAATCATAAACATTTAATTCAAAACCAATTGATAATAAATAGAATGGTTTATAAATTTTAAACACTAGTGTAGAAATATCTCAATTTCCAATATAAGACTATCACACTCTAATATTATGTCCACCTCCGTCTTATTTGAAGCTCGGGGTTAATTATCTTTTATATTAGAATAATGACCTAGAATGACCCACATTCATCCTATAATCATACAAATGACCCTGTATTATGTACGATTACTCATATGACTCGAAAATTTGGTTAAAAGTCATGTAAACCATGATAACACGATTTATTTACAATTATGCCATTACGTATTTACAATTATGTCATTATGACTTCCGGTGTTTCTTCCGTTTTGTTTCGCCGTCTTTGTGTTAGTTTGAAGTTTCATTTTCTAGTTTTTCGTTGTGGTACGTCGTCTCTTCCAGCTTAACACTCGCAGGTTTTGGTAAATTTTTCATATTTTCTTTCATGCATTATGTAAAAATCGTTTACTGACATAAATCGATAAAACATTCGAAATCAAAACCCTATTCTGTTTTGTTATTGACATATACATCGTTTGTTGTAGGTTTTGTGAAACTCCAACACGGAATCCGGTAAATTTTCATTCATTTAGATTAAAGTACAATTTTTGAATTTCCCGCGTATTGAGAAATTTATATTGAGATGGTGGCAGACTTATTTGTATATATGGCAGGTTTTTTTTATATATATGAGATATTTCTTTTACTTTAATGACATATTTATTTTCCTTTGAAGGCAAACTTATTTGGCTTTGGTGTCAGATTTTTTTAGATTATAGGTTGAAGATATAACCATTTTGTTGGCTGATTTACAGTTTTTTTATAGCAGATGTACAATTTTTTATAGTAGATTTAATCGATATTTCATGAATCCTTTAAATATTTGGTGGCGATTTTATGTATATATGATGGTAGACATATTTTTAAATGATAGCAAATTTATTACTTTTGATATTATTGAATATTGGTAGAAGATTTAATGGATATTGTAGATTTATGGATTTCGTGAACACATAAATGGCTGATTAAAATAACTTTTATGGCAAGCTTATTAAAGATAATGTTGGTAGATTTACTGAAGATTTCACTACAGATAGTGATGGCAGACTTATTTGTATTTAATGGCAGACTTATTGTTCAAAACATTTTCTGTTGGTATGAAGAATTTAGTGAAAAAGAATTACCCCATGCGTCTTTATCCAGAGGATAAATCGCCAATTCAAAACCGGAGTATGAATCACAACTATTTTCTGTCCAACTTAGAATTGATAGAGGAAGCAGTTGGTGTTGATGTTTGGAATTTCCTGAGAAATTCATCAGTTGGTGTTTATATCAAGCTTAAAGAAGCAGAGTTCATTTGGTCTGCGAAAGTTGTCCATTACTTCCAAACACATCAGTTGGCGATTAAGAGAATAAATGAGATGTGGTCTTTGATAAGTGGTCCACCTGTCAGGTTTTGTCTATATGAATTTGCAGAAATCACAAGTCTAAACTGTGATGAAATTGTTTCACATGATTGGGATGTTGACCATAGAGAGTTTTGGAAAGAGCTTAATGTTTCTAGTGTTGAAGGACCTAGCCTTAGCCATGTGGTACATGTGTTGGACGAATGCAATAATTGGAGTTTTGAGATGAGGAGAATGCTAGAATGCCTTGCCATTTTGTTTGTTGGAGTGTATGTGATACAAGCCTTGAACCAAGGTTGTAACACGCGTAGGCTGCTTGGAGAAGATTAGGTGAGAAACTCGACCTTAGGCTTCTGGACAGGGGTTTTCTGGTAAGTAATGGATGGAGAGGTGAATTGAACCATATGAGGGGTGATGAACCTTGTGATATCACAACTTAGAAACTAGGAGGGCTACTCTCCACTAGGGTTCTAAGCGCACAAGTTTATTTGAGAGAAAACTCGTAGAAAAAAAGTTCTATCTTTATTAATATCAAAAAGTTGTCGAACTACAATGCTGAAGGACAGCTTGATCTTCTACGGTCGGCTCAATAAAGAAAAATAGAAAACTTACAAAAGTGCACAAGGAAAAATTACAAAAAGGCAATATCCGAAAAATGACTTCTACCTAAATTGTTCTTGACTCAAAAATGTAAAACTTCTAATTCCTACCCTGCAAAACAGAAAAGGCAAGTGTATAATTGAAAACTTACCATTCTTACCTATCGGCCAAGAAATGGAAGGTGGCCGACCTTGTGGCATGCACGCGCCTAGCCCAAGTCTTCGACTTGGAGTAGAGTTATGAATCGTTGGGTCCTGACCTCTTTTACCACTAAAGCCCACGTCTCTGGAGTCCTTTGTAATGTTGAGAAGCCTTTGCACTCTTCCTTGTACTGTTGGCCCAATGCTCCTTGTCGATCATCTTCTAGGAGCTTGTTTACCCACAAACTGAACTTGTGGAAGAGTACCCTTGTTCTGCTCCTTGTCATTGCTCCTGGTGGCACCACTGGTGTAGAGACTTCATCCAGGTTCATGACTTGAAGCTGGTAGCGTAGCTGATCTGAGTCCCCTTGTGTTGATGTGGAAATGGTGGTGCAATCGGCTGGATCGGCTGGACTATGCGAAGAGCTGGCCGAATTGTCATCGGAGCCGGCCAGGTTGATTCCGGAGCCGGCGGCGTCACCAATTGGGCTGGCGGTATCATCCACGTTACTGCCAGTTGGGCCGGAGGTTTGGGCCTCTCCGCCAGAAATATTGATCGGTCCGGCCCGGCTGGTCGTAGGGCCGGCGGTACCGCTTGGGCCGGCAGACACGCCAAATGGCCCGGCTATCTCGGGCAAGCATTCTGGTTGGCCATTCTGGTCTCCTGGCCGGCCACACGATCTGATGCCCTCATCATCCGCTCACCATTCAGTAGGTTTTTACCTCAAAAATGGCTCATCTAGAAGCTCGATCAGGTAGGCGTTGTTGTTGGTTCTCTCCAGTACTTTGAATAGTCCATCTCCTCTTGGGGCTAGCTTGGTACTCCTTAGGTTGGGGAACCTCTCTTGCCGTATGTGTAGCCACACCCAATCGCCTGGTTGGAAAATCATCTCTCTTATCCCCTTGTTGGCGTGAGTCACGTACTGGCCGGTCCTCTTCTCTAAGTTCTCTACTACCTTCTGGTGTATCTTCTTTATAAACTCTACCTTAGATGCTCCGTTGAGATTGCTCATCTCTGCTGGTGGCAGTGGTGTTTGCTCCAAAGGTGTTTGAGGGTTGTAGCTGTCGACCACTTCAAAAGGGGTCTTCTTTGTGGCTGAATGCACTGCTTGGTTGTACGTGAACTCTATGAATGGCAGACACTCCACCCATGTCTTGAGGTTCTTCCCTAGTGTAGTCCTGAGAAGGGTTGACAATGTACAGTTGACTACTTCAGTTTTGCCATTGGTTTGAGGATGGCAGGTGGTAGAGAAGAGCAGCTTCATGCCTAGCTTCCTCCAGAGGGTCCTCCAGAAGTGGCCGAGAAATTTAGTGTCTCTGTCTGATACGATGGTACTTGGCACTCCATGAAGCCGTACTATCTCCCTGAAGAACAGCGCGGCTGTTTGCGTGGCATCATTAACATTGGCACATGGGATGAAATGTGCCATCCTGGAGAATCGGTCCACCACTACAAAGATAGCATCTTTGTGGTTGATCTTGGGCATACCTAGAACAAAGTACATGGAAATATCCACGCATGGATGTGTAGGTATGGACAGAGGGAGATACAACCCATGAGGGTGCACTCGGGACTTCGCCTTCTTGCAAGTGATGCACCTTGCACAATGGGCTTCTACTGATCTCTTAATGTGTGGCCAGTAGAAGTGCTCCTTGATCACTGCTAGTGTTTTGTGAACACCAAAGTGGCCCATAAGACCTCCTGATGAGGACATCAGGTCGTACATCCAGCCAGGAGACCAGACTGGCTGACCAGGAAGCTTGCCCGAGACAGCAGGACCATCTGGCGCGCCTGCCGGACCAGACAGTACCGCCGGACCCTCGACCTATAGGACCAGACCGGTCAACATCGCCGGCGGAGAGGCCCAAGCTTCCGGCACACTTGGTGGGGATGTGAATGACACCGCCGGTCCCCCTGATGACACCGCCGACTCCGGGATCAACTTGGCCGGTCCTGAAGTCATTCCGGCCAGTACCACGCACAATCCAGCCGGTACAGGCCATCCAGCCGAGTACACGTGCACTTCCACTTCTACACAAGAGGACTCGGACCAAATGAGCTACCAGCTCCAGGACATGCACTTAGAGGAAGTCTCAACACCAGTGGTACCTCAAGGAGCAATGACAAGAAGCAGATCATGGGCGCTCTTCCACAAATTCAGCTTATGGGTCGACAAGCTTCTAGAAGAAGATCGACTAAGGACAATGGGCCCTCCTAGCTCTAAGTTTGTGATTTATCACGAGGTTCATCACCCCTCGTGTGGTTCACTTCACCTTTCCATCGTTTACCAACCAAAAAACCCCTATCCAGAAGCCTAAGGTTGAGTTTCTCACCTAATCTTCTACAAACAGCCCATGCGCATACATCCTTGAATCAAGGCTTGTATCATTTTGGTATCAGAGCTTAAAGCTCCTAAACCAGGTTGTTTCTATCCTTTTGCTTGTTTTGTTTTTAGTTCTTGCATTAGTTTAAGTCGCATTCAAGAAAAATAAAAAAAATAACCTCAAACTCCAAACCAAGTGCATCTAGCCTTCCACGTGTATCACAAGGGTTTAGATTCACTTTTGCATTACCATTCACGTTTTCCTTCTTGTTTAATTCATATTTCCATTAATTTTAAGTTAAATTAAAAAGAAAACAAAAAGAAAAGAAAAGAAAATAGGAAAATACCCAAAAGATTTCGAATTGGACAGCTAGCACAAGTTGTCTAGGAAGTTTCCTTTTTGCCTTTTATTCGAATTTCCTTTTCTTAGGATTTTTCCTTTTTGCATTTTTTCAAACCCCTTATAAAAAGAAAACCCTCCTAACAATTTAGGAGCATCCTAACTTGTCTTCTTTCTTTGTAGCACACCATGGGATAAGAGAATAGAGAAGCAGCCGAAGCCATGATGGCCATGTTCACCACACTCCAAACACAACTCGCATCCATAGGCGAGAGGTTGGAGCGCGTGGAAAGACCAGTGAGATTCCAGGCCATAAGGCACGTGAGAGCTGAGCACGACCGTCCTGAGGGTCCTGAGTACCTTAGGACACGGCACGAACAGGAGGAACCCCAGCCAGATGGAGATGAGGACACACAACCTCATAACTATCACCATAGACCGAGAGGACCTCCACGGCAACTAGAGGCAGAAGATGATGGCTTTGAGCCATATGGTCTTCACCAGAGACCAAGAATGCCTCCTAGACATCATGAGGATGGAGCTGAACACACCTACAACTGGGTAATACATCCTGATGTTAAACTAACTCCTCCAAGTTTTGCAGGAAAAGTAGACCCTGAGGCTTACCTAGATTGGGAGAGGAGAATGGATCATATCTTTGATCACTACAACCAACCAGGACCTAGGAGAGTCTCAATGGCAGTAGCACAACTCACGGACAATGCCCTCATCTGGTGGGATCGTGAGGTGTCTGACAGAAGGAGGAAGAGAATGACACCCGTAGACTCATGGGTCGACATGAAAGACCTCATGCAACAAAGGTTTGTTCCACTTTACTTTCATAGGGATTTGCAACGTCGTTTTCGTACTCTTAAGCAGGGTACCAGATCAGTAGAGGAGTACTATGAAGAGTTCGAGAAGTTAAGGAACAGATTGGAGCTCAATGATGATGAAGAAGCATTGATGGCACAATTCTTGGATGGACTCCAAGAAAGGATCAGCTGCAAGGTGGAAAGGCAAATCTACAACGACTTCAAGGACTTGTTCCACCTATCTGTGCAAGCTGAGCAGCACATCAAACGTAAGAGTCAAGACATCCGCAGCAAGCCTAAGACACCTTGGGCACCAAGCAACATGCCTAAGACCGTAGACAAAGGCAAAAGCGTAGAGATCGAGTCAAGGTTCAAGAGCAAGCCTCCTGAACCCACCTGATGAGGACATCAGGTCGTACATCCAGCCAGGAGACCAGACTGGCTGACCAGGAAGCTTGCCCGAGACAGCAGGACCATCTGGCGCGCCTGCCGGACCAGACAGTACCGCCGGACCCTCGACCTATAGGACCAGACCGGTCAACATCGCCGGCGGAGAGGCCCAAGCTTCCGGCACACTTGGTGGGGATGTGAATGACACCGCCGGTCCCCCTGATGACACCGCCGACTCCGGGATCAACTTGGCCGGTCCTGAAGTCATTCCGGCCAGTACCGCGCACAATCCAGCCGGTACAGGCCATCCAGCCGAGTACACGCGCACTTCCACTTCTACACAAGAGGACTCGGACCAAATGAGCTACCAGCTCCAGGACATGCACTTAGAGGAAGTCTCAACACCAGTGGTACCTCAAGGAGCAATGACAAGAAGCAGATCATGGGCGCTCTTCCACAAATTCAGCTTATGGGTCGACAAGCTTCTAGAAGAAGATCGACTAAGGACAATGGGCCCTCCTAGCTCTAAGTTTGTGATTTATCACGAGGTTCATCACCCCTCGTGTGGTTCACTTCACCCTTCCATCGTTTACCAACCAGAAAACCCCTATCCAGAAGCCTAAGGTTGAGTTTCTCACCTAATCTTCTACAAACAGCCCACGCGCATACATCCTTGAATCAAGGCTTGTATCACCACCCGTGACCAGAGAGAGCCTGGTAAGTCTTCTAACCCTCAAAGATCGCGTGACATAACTTGTTTCAAGTGGAGGGGACGTGGACACATCTCAAGGGAGTGCCCAAACAACTGAGTCATGCTGATTACGGAGGCAGGAGAATATGAGTCCCAAGATGAAGAGGACTATGAACCAGAAGGAGAGTACGGTGACATTGAGTACCCTGATGTGGGGGAAGTGCTGGTCACTAGACGTATCCTCAGTGCAATGGTGGATCCTTCAGAGACCATCCAAAGAGAGAACATCTTCCACAGCCGTTGCACCATCAAGGGAAAGGTATGTAACCTCATCATAGATGGTGGTTCTTGCACTAACGTTGCTAGTGCATATATGGTTGATAAGCTAGGTCTAGAGAGGACACGGCATCCTCGACCCTATAGACTGAGATGGCTCGATGACAAAGTGGAGCTCAAGATTCGTGAGCAAGTCACTGTGCCGTTCAGTGTGGGCAAGTACCAAGACCAAGTCGTGTGCGACGTGGTGCCCATGCAAGCTGGCCATCTTCTACTAGGAAGACCATGGCAGTTTGACAAAGAGACCAGGCATGATGGCCGTACCAATCTCTACACCTTCGTGCATGACAACAGAAAGGTCAGCCTAGCTCCTCTTACACCTGCCCAAGTACATGAGCTACAACTCCAAATGAGTAAGGAAAAGAAACTTACCAAATCTAATTTTCTTATTCAACCAAGCCATGTCCGGAGAGCTTTAGCCTCGAAGGATTTAATGTTACTAATGGTTTTCAAGGAAGTGTTGAGTATAGAACAGGGACAGGTAGAGCTACCTCATGAAGTAGCAACTCTCCTCAACAAATTCCAGGATGTATTTCCAAAGGAGATACCAGCAGGCTTGCCTCCTTTACGTGGCATAGAACACCAGATTGATCTAGTGCCCGGAGCAGCCCTGCCCAACCGGCCAGCCTACCGGATGAGTCCAGAAGAGTCCAAGGAGCTTGAGAAGCAAGTCAAGGAGCTCCTGGAAAAAGGATATGTTCGAGAGAGCCTCAGTCCATGTGCTGTCCCAGTGCTACTAGTTCCCAAGAAGGATGGGACTTGGCGCATGTGCGTGGACTGCCGAGCAATCAACAACATCACAGTCAAGTATAGGCATCCAATACCACGACTGGATGACATGCTAGATGAGCTGAGTGGAGCCACGGTCTTCTCCAAGATAGACCTCAAAAGTGGATACCACCAGGTAAGAATGAAAGAAGGTGATGAGTGGAAGACTGCTTTCAAGACAAAGCAAGGGCTCTACGAGTGGACAGTCATGCCATTTGGCTTGACTAATGCCCCAAGCACCTTCATGCGCCTTATGAACCAAGTTCTTAGGGCGTACATCAGTAAGTTCGTAGTATTTTATTTTGATGACATACTTGTTTATAGTAAGTGCCTACGGGAACACCTCACACATCTTGAGATGGTCCTTAAAACCCTTCGACAAGAAGAGCTTTATGCCAATCTCAAGAAGTGCACCTTTTGTACTGATAAGCTTGTCTTTTTAGGTTTTGTTGTGAGTTCACAGGGCCTACAGGTTGATGAAGAGAAGATTTGAGCCATACAAGAATGGCCAACACCAGGAAACATCAGCCAAGTGAGGAGCTTCTACGGACTGGCCAGCTTCTATAGGAGATTCGTGCCCAACTTCAGCAGTATTGCATCACCACTGACGGCAGTAGTGAAGAAGAACGTGGGATTCAGTTGGGGAGAAGCTCAGGAGAAGGCATTCAAGGCCTTGAAGGACAGCCTTACACACGCACCAGTGTTAGTCCTTCCCGACTTCAACAAGACGTTTGAAGTGGAGTGTGATGCCTCTGGAATAGGCATAGGAGCAGTGCTAACCCAAGGAGGGAGGCCAGTGGCATACTTCAGTGAGAAACTAGGTGGTGCCTCACTGAACTACCCCACTTATGACAAGGAGCTCTATGCCCTTGTCCGAGCACTGGAAACTTGGCAGCATTACTTGCTGTCCAAGGAGTTTGTGATCCACACTGATCACGAGACTCTCAAACACCTCAGAGGGCAAACCAATCTCAAGAGGAGACATGTCAGGTGGATGGAGTTCATAGAAACCTTCCCGTACATCATCAAGTACAAGAAGGGCAAAGATAATGTGGTAGCCGATGCACTATCAAGGAGGTTTGCCTTGATATCAACCATGGAGGCAAAGGTCCTAGGATTCGAGCACATCAAGGATCTATACAAGGATGATTGTGACCTCGCTGAGAGCTACAAGGAGTGTAGCACAGGGAATCATGGCAAATTCTACATCCATGAGGGATTCTTGTTCCGAGAAAGAAGGTTGTGCATACCACAGGGATCACTAAGGGAGCTTATCATCCGAGAAGCTCATGGAGGAGGACTCATGGGCCACTTTTGTGTCGACAAGACTCTAGCAGTGGTCAAGGAGCACTTCTATTGGCCACACATCAAGAGGACAGTAGAAGCACATTGTGCAAGATGCATTACTTGCAAGAAGACAAAGTCCCGAGTGCAACCTCACGGGTTGTATCTCCCACTGCCCATACCAACACATCCCTGGGTGGACATCTCGATGGATTTTGTTCTAGGTCTGCCCAAGATCAACCACAAAGATGCAATCTTTGTAGTGGTGGACAGATTCTCCAAGATGGCACACTTCATCCCATGTGCCAATGTCAATGATGCCACACAAACAGCTGAGCTGTTCTTCAGGGAGATAGTACGGCTTCATGGAGTGCCAAGGACCATCGTATCAGATAGGGACACCAAGTTCCTCAGCCATTTCTGGAGGACCCTTTGGAGAAAACTAGGCACGAAGCTACTCTTCTCAACCACTTGCCATCCTCAAACCGATGACCAAACTGAAGTTGTCAACAGGACCCTATCAACTCTTCTCAGAACAACACTAGGGAAGAACCTAAAGACTTGGGTGGAGTGCCTGCCATTCATTGAGTTCGCCTACAACCGAGCCGTGCACTCGGCAACCAAGAAGACCCCATTTGAAGTGGTATACGGCTTCAACCCTCTCACCCCATTGGAGCAAACACCACTGCCACCAGCTGAGATGACCAACCTCAACGGAGCATCCAAAGCAGAGTTCATAAGGAGGTTACACCAGAAGGTAGCAGAGAACTTGGAGAAGAGGACCGGACAGTACGTGACTCATGCCAACAAAGGAAGAAAGGAGGTGATCTTTCAACCAGGCGATTGGGTGTGGCTACACCTACGGCAGGAGAGGTTCCCAAACCTAAGGAGTTCCAAGCTAGCACCAAGAGGAGATGGACCATTCAGAGTGCTCGAGAGGATCAACAACAACGCCTACCGGATCGAGCTGCCAGGTGAGTTTAATGTGTCCAATGCGTTCAATGTTACTGACTTGGCCCCTTTCCATGCAGATGATCCAGTTTTGAGGACAAAACCTACTGAAGAGGGAGGGAATGATGAGGACATCAGGTCGTACATCCAGCCAGGAGACCAGATTGGCCGACCAGGAAGCTTGCCCGAGACAGCAGGACCATCTGGCGCGCCTGCCGGACCAGACAGTACCGCCGGACCCTCGACCTATAGGACCAGACCGGTCAACATCGCCGGCGGAGAGGCCCAAGCTTCCGGCACACTTGGTGGGGACGTGAATGACACCGCCGGTCCCCCTGATGACACCGCCGACTCCGGGATCAACTTGGCCGGTCCTGAAGTCATTCCGGCCAGTACCGCGCACAATCCAGCCGGTACAGGCCATCCAGCCGAGTACACGCGCACTTCCACTTCTACACAAGAGGACTCGGACCAAATGAGCTACCAGCTCCAGGACATGCACTTAGAGGAAGTCTCAACACCAGTGGTACCTCAAGGAGCAATGACAAGAAGCAGATCATGGGCGCTCTTCCACAAATTCAGCTTATGGGTCGACAAGCTTCTAGAAGAAGATCGACTAAGGACAATGGGCCCTCCTAGCTCTAAGTTTGTGATTTATCACGAGGTTCATCACCCCTCGTGTGGTTCACTTCACCCTTCCATCGTTTACCAACCAGAAAACCCCTATCCAGAAGCCTAAGGTTGAGTTTCTCACCTAATCTTCTACAAACAGCCCATGCGCATACATCCTTGAATCAAGGCTTGTATCACCTCCTCCATGAGCTTTTCGTGTGATAAGCTCTCGTAGAGATCCTTGTGGTATGCACAGCCTTTTTTCCCGGAACAAGAACCCATCATGGATGTAGAATTTGCCATGACTCCTTGTGCCACACTCCTTGTAGCTCTCAGCAAAGTCAGGATCATCCTTATATAGGTCCTTGATGTGCTCGAATCCTAAGACCTTTGCTTCCATGGTACATATCAAGGCAAACCTGCTTAATAGTGCATCGGCTACCACATTATCCTTGCCCTTCTTGTACTTGATGACGTAAGGAAAGGTTTCTATAAACTCCATCCACCTGGCATGTCTCCTCTTGAGATTGGTTTACCCTCTGAGGTGTTTGAGAGTCTCGTGATCAGTGTGGATCACAAACTCCTTGGACAACAAGTAATGTTGCCAAGTCTCCAAGGCTCGGACGAGGGCGTAGAGCTCCTTGTCGTAGGTGGGGTAATTCAATGAGGCCCCACCTAACTTCTCACTGAAGTATGCCACTGGCCTTCCTCCTTGGGTTAGCACTGCTCCTATGCCTATTCCAGAGGCATCACACTCCACTTCAAACGTCTTGTTGAAGTCGGACAGGACTAGCACTGGTGCATGCGTGAGGCTATCCTTCAAGGCCTAGAATGCCTTCTTCTGAGTTTCTCCCCAGCTGAATCCCACATTCTTCTTCACTACTACCGTTAGTGGTGAGGCAATGCTGCTGAAGTTTGGCACGAATCTCGTGTAGAAACTGGCCAGGCCGTGGAAGCTTCTTACTTAGCTGATGTTGCTCGGTGTTGGCCACTCTTATATGGCTCGAATCTTTTCTTCATCAACATGTAAGCCTTGTGAACTTACAACAAATCCTAAGAAAACAAGCTTGTCAGTACAAAAGGTGCACTTCTTGAGGTTGGCATAAAACTCTTCTTGTTGAAGGGTTTTAAGCACCATCTCAAGATGTGTAAGGTGTTCCCGTAGACACTTACTGTAAACCTATATATCATCAAAATAAACTACGACAAACTTACTGATGTACGCCCTACAAACTTGGTTCATAAGGCGCATGAAGGTGCTTGGGGCATTAGTCAAGCCGAATGGCATGACTGTCCATTTGTAGAGCCCTTGCTTTTTCTTGAAAGCAGTCTTCCACTCATCACCTTCCTTCATTCTGACCTGGTGGTATCCACTCTTGAGGTCTATCTTGGAGAAGACCGTCGCTCCACTCAGCTCATCTAGCATGTCATCCAGCCATGGTATAGGATGCCGGTACTTGACTGTGATGTTGTTGATTGCTCGGCAGTCTACGCACGTTTGCCAAGTCCCATCCTTCTTGGGTACTAGTAGCACCGGTACGGCACATGAACTGAGGCTCTCTCGAACATAGCCTATCTCCAGGAGTTCCTTGACTTGCTTTTCCAGCTCCTTGGACTCCTCTGAACTCATCCGGTAGGCTGGTCGATTAGGTAAGGCTGCTCCGGGCACGAGGTCGATCTAGTGTTCTATGCCGCGTAGGGGAGGCAAGCCTACTGGTATCTCCTCAGGGAATACATCCTGGAATTTGTTGAGGAGGACTGCTACTTCAAGAGGTAGCTCTACCTGTTCTTTCTTTACATTCAAGACCTCTTTGAAAACCATTAGTAGCATTAAATCCTTTGAGGCTAAAGCTCTCCGGACATGACTAGGATGAATGAGAAAGTTAGATTTAATGAGTTTCTTTTCTTTACTCATTTGCTGTTGAAGCTCATGTACCTGTACAGGCGTGAGAGGACCTAGGCTGACCTTTCTCTTGTCATGCAAAAATGTGTAGAGATTGGTTCGGCCATCATGCCTTGTCTCCTTGTCAAACTGCCATGGCTTTCCTAGTAGAACATGGCCAGCTTGCATAGGTACTACATCGCAGACTACGTGATCCTGGTATCTGTCCACACTGAATGGCACGGTTACTTGCTCATGGATCTTGAGCTCCACCTTGTCATCGAGCCATCTCAGTCTATATGGTCGGAGGTGCCTTGTCTTCTCTAGACCTAGCTTATCAACCATATACGCACTAGCCACATTAGTGCAAGAACCACCATCTATGATGAGGTTACATACATTGCCCTTGATGGTGCACCGGCTGTGGAAGATGTTCTCCCTTGGAATGGTCTATGAGGGGTCTACCATTGCGCTGAGAATGCGTCTAGTGACCAGCACTTCCCTCACATCAGGGTACTCAATGTCACCGTATTCTCCTTCTGGTTCATAGTCATCTTCATCTTGAGACTCATATTCTCCAGCTTCCGTGATCAGCATGACCCGGTTGTTTGGGCACTCGCTTGAGATGTGACTGCAACCCCTACACTTAAAACAAGTGATGTCATGTGATCTCTGAGGGTTAGAAGACTTTCTAGGCTCTCTTTGGTCACGGGTTTGCTCAGGAGGCTTGCTTTTGAACCGTGATTCGATCTCTATGCTCTTGCCTTTGTCTACGGGCTTGGTGCCAATGTTTGGTGCCCAAGGTGTCTTAGGCTTGCTGCGTAGGTCTTGGCCCTTACGCCTGATGTGCTGCTCAGCCTGAGCAGAAAGGTGGAACAAGTGTTTGAAGTCGTTGTAGATTTGCCTCTCCACTTTCCGGCTGATCCTTTCTTGCAGTCCATCCAAGAATTGAGCCATCAATGCCTCCTCGTCGTCATTGAGTTGCAGCCTGTTCCTTAGCCTTTCAAACTCCTTGTAGTACTCCTCTACTGATCTGGTGCCCTGCTTAAGAGTACGAAAACGTCGTTGCAAATCTCTATGGAAATAAGGTGGAACAAACCTTTGCCTCATGAGATCTTTCATGTCGACCCAAGAGTGTACGGGTCTCAACCTCCTCCTCCTTCGGTCAGAAGCCTCACGATCCCACCAGATGAGAGCATTATCCGTGAGTTGTGCTACTGCCATGGAGACTCTCCTATGGCCTGGTTGGTTGTAATGATCGAAGATGTGATCCATCCTCCTCTCCCAATCTAGATAGGCCTCGGGGTCTACTTTTCCTGCAAAACTAGGAGGTGTTAGCTTAACATCATGACTGTTTACCCGATTGTAGGTGTAGTCATCTCCATCCTCATGATGTCTAGAGGGCATCCTTGGTCTCTGATGATGACCATATGGCTCGTAGCCATTGCCCTCTGCTTCTGGTTGCCGTGGAGGTCCTCTCGGCCTAGGGTGATAGTCGTGAGGCTGTGCATCCTCATCTCCATCTGGCTGGGGCTCCTCCTGTTCGTGTCGTGTCCTAGGGTGTTCAGGACCCTCAGCAGGGTCTTGCTCAGCCCTCACGTGCCTTATGGCCTGGAATCTCACCAGCCTCTCCACGCACTCCAACCTCTCGCCGATTGATGCGAGTTGTGTTTGGAAGGTGGTGAACATGGCCATCATGGCCTCGGTTGCATCCTGATTTCCTTCAGCCATCTTGTGCTACAAGCAGAAATAAACAAGTTAATTTGCTCCTAGAATCGATTAGGAGAATTTTTTATATAGTTGAAATAGAAAGATGCAAAAAGAAAAAATTGAAAAAAGAAAAATTTGAGAAAAAGGGAAAAGTAGAAAAATGGAAACTTCTCTAATAATTAATGCTAAAGATCCTAGATTCTTTTGGTCGATTTTCTTGCTAGTTTTCTATTTTTTTCTTTTTTAATTTAATTTAATGGAAATATGCTTTTAACAAAAAAAGAAAAACAAAATTGCAATGCAAAGAATGTATCTAAACCCTAGCGATGCACGTAGGAGCTAGATGCACTCGGTTCGAATTCACATGTTATTTTTTTATTTTCTTTGAATAAAACTTGAACTAATGCAAGAACTGAAAAAAAAAGACTAAGTAAAAGATAGAAACAACCTGGTTTAAAGAGCTTTAAGCCCTAATACAAAAATGATACAAGCCTTGAATCAAGGCCGTAACACGCGTGGGATGCTTGGAGAAGATTAGGTGAGAAACTCGACCTTAGGCTTCTGGACAGGGGTTTTCTGGTGAGTAATGGATGGAGAGGTGAAGTGAACCACACGAGGGGTGATGAACCTCGTGATAAATCATAATTTAGAAACTAGGAGGGCTGCTCTCGACTAAGGTTCTAAGCGCACAAGTTTCTTTGAGAGAAAACTCGTAGGAAGAAAGTTGTATCTTTATTAATATCAAAAAGTTGTCGAACTACAATACTGAAGGAGCCTTATTAATATGCTCGGCATATTGACCTTCTAGGGTTAACTCAATAAAGAAAAATGGAAAACTTACAAAAGTGCACAAGGAAAAATTACAAAAAAAAACAATAACCAAAAAAGGACTTCTACCTAAATTATTCTTGGCTGAAAAATGTAAAACTTCTAATTCCTACCCTGCAAAACAGAAAAGGCAAGTGTATAATTAAAAACTTACCATTCTTACCTATCGGCCAAAAAATGGAAGGTGGCCGACCTTGTGGCATGCACGTGCCTAGCTCCTAGTATTCGACTTGGAGTAGGGTTATGAATCGTTGGGCCCTGACCTCTTTTGCCACTGAAGCCCACGTCTCTGGAGTCCTTTGTAATGTTGGGAAACCTTTGGACTCTTCCTTGTAGTCTTGGCCCAATGCTCTTTGTCGATCATCTTCTACGAGCTTGTCTACCCAAAAACTGAACTTGTGGAAGAGTTCCCTTGTTCTGCTCCTTCTCATTGCTCCTGGTGGCACCACTGATGTAGACACTTCATCCAGGTTCATGCCTTGAAGCTGGTAGGTTAGCTGATTTGAGTCCCCTTGTGTTGATGTGGAAATGGTGGTGTAATTGGCTGGATCAGCTGGATTGTACGAGGAGCTGGTCGAATTGTCATTAGAGCCGGCCAGGTTGATTCCAGAGCCGGTGGCGTCACCAATTGGGCGGGACGTGTCATCCACATCACCGCCAGTTGGGCCAGAGGTTTGGGCCTCTCTGCCAGAAATATTGATCGGTCCGGCCCGGCTGGTCGTAGGGCTGGCGGTACCGCTTGGGCCGGCAGATGCGCCAAATAGCCCGGCTGTCTTGGCAAAGCATTCTGGTCGGCCATTCTGGTCTCCTGGCCGGCCAGACGATATGATGCCCTCATCAGTATGGCATTTCTCCTACCAGTAGAATTCCTTTGAATACTGCTAAAAGAGTGTTTCATGCAGAGAGGTTTGATAGTTATCCTTGGGTTCGTGTTGCTTTTACAAGTTTGATTGAGTTTGTCAAAATGATTGTCTTCAATGTAAAGAAGACGTACACAATACATGGATGTGTTCATGCTTTGCTGGTTTGGGCGTACAAATCAGTTCCTAGATTGGGAGAGTTATATGGAAACAGAAAAAAAAAACAAAAGAAGTTCCTCTTCTTTCTTGGGGTGGATCCCGTAAAAGATTTGATTTTGATGATTTTATAGCTGAAGAAAAGAAAGCTCACAATGAGGTACGTGTGAGACATTTAATTAGAAAAGAAGAAGAAGAGATATATCCCAAATGGGACAATGAAGAAGAAGATCCAAAGCTGGATAATTTGATCATGGATATACTGCATGATCGATTGGATGAAACCGCATGGGATCAAGTAGATGTATAACCACCAATGACCAAGAAAAAGAAAAGAAAAGTTGTTGTTGAATCTGAACAAAATTGAACCTCGTGAATCGTTGAAGAAAAAGAAAAATGAAGAAAAAGAAACTTGTGATGAAGGAACCGATGAGAAAATTTTTTGGAATGATAGAATGTTTCTCACTAGTGTTATTGAAACTGTAAGGCTTCTAAAAGAGGATGGAAAAAGCAACAAAAAATTGGTACGTAATTTTTTCATTTTTTTAAATTGGTGATAGTTTTTTTATCTGTCATGGCAAGTTGTTTATGTGGCAAAATTGTTTTTGTTTTATATTGTGATAGATTTGTTATTTTACTATGTCAGTTTTTATATATATGTGGTAGCAGATTTGTTTGTCATGTTTTATTAAGTGACAGATTTTTTATTTTACTATATGTGGTAGTAAAGTTGTTTGTCATGTTTTATTATGTGATAGATTTTACTGTGGCAGTTTTTGTATATATGTGGTAGCAGACTTGTTTGTCATGTTTTATTATGTGACAGATTTGTTATGTCATACGTGGTGACAGACTTATATTTTGTTTACCGCAGTTTTGCTTGTATATTTTTTAATGTTGGCAGACTTATTGTTCTTATTACTTTATGTGCAGTCTTGGATGGCAACAACACGAGCTACATCACACGATGAGACTCCAATTCGTTGTGTTATAAAGAAAAAGTATGTGCGATCTAAGAAAAAAGGAGAAAAGGTGGATGATGCGAGGACAAGAACGCCTGAGGAGAATTTGAGAACCTCAGATAACAAGAGTGGGTCAAAAGAGGATGTTAAAATCCCAAGTACTGTGAGAAACCCAGGTAACAAGAGTGGGTTAAAAGAGAATGTGAGAACTCCAGGTAATGTGAGAACCCCAAGTAACAAGAGGGCTTACAATCAGATGTTAGAACCCCATGTGAAAAGAAATACAATTTGTCAAAAAAGAAAGAACTTGTTGTTCAAGGTAACGATTTTTTTGCTAAAACTTTTTCCGATCCCATTATTCGAGAATCGAAAAAATTATTTGATGCAGCTCTAGATACTATGGTAAGTCATATAAAAGCTTTGGATGACAAAGCGGATTTAGAAAAACGTTAACCGTAATTGGCGAAGACCCAAAGAAGCCCTTTTGAAGGGAAACCCATCACCACCACCAAAAACTTGAAATGATTTATTTGCCCCAATGCATAAATTTTTGCTAAGTGTAATCTTTTCACCAACATCATACGATCCATTTGCCCCAGTTGAAGAGCATAAGCTGCGGAAATTAATGGAATTTATAGAACGTGATGAGTATGTTAATCTTATATTAATAATTTCTTATTATTAATCTCTTCACGTATATAACTTGTTAGCTTATATAGGAACGAACCAATTGGATCATGGGATTCGGGAGTTGAATTCTACAGAATACTTATTACTCCATGGGATAAATGGCATAAATCTGATTATGGCTGGTTGGCTGATACGGTACGTTATTACTTGGTTTACTTGACGGTAGTTTTGTTTAGGTGGAATATTTATTAAATGGCACATTTGTTGTATTATGATGACAATTTTTATTATGTTGATAGCAGATTTGTTTTATTTCGATGATTTATTATATTGCAGATTTGTTTTATTTAGTTTGCTGATTTGTTTTATTTTGATGGTAGATTTGTTTTATTTTGATGGTTGATTTGTTGTATTTTGTTAGCAGATTTTTTTTGTCAATGACAATTTTGTTTTTTGAGTGGTAGTTTTGTTTAGGATATGTTTTATTTTACTAGCACATTTATTTTATCATTGTAGTTTTGTTTAGGATATGTTTTATTTTGATAGCATATTTGTTTTAAATGTATTAATTTGTTTGTTTTTTATATTCCAGCATTTATGTTCTGCGATGACTATATTCCATAAGCGGTACATGCGCAGTACATCCCCATATCGGTCTTCACATATTGATTTCTTAGACCCTTGGTTTTGTGAATTTTTGGGTGCATGACTACGTGAAGTTCAATGAAGATTCTAAAAAAATTTGTTTTCGAAGATAGCTACAAACAGATGGTTAATGGTGCAATACTACATGATTCAGGGACAAAAAAGAAATGGTCCATCGATGTGGACCATTTGTACGCCTATGTTTTTGTTAACTCGAACCATTGGATAGCTGTGGACATTAGCCTGCAGAAGAAAACAATCCATGTACATGACATCATACCTCACGTGGTGCCAGATGACAAAAACATTCTTCAGTATTGTAGGCCCTTCACCAGAATGATTCCCATTATGTTGAACAAATGGGTTTCGTCTAACATTCTGAAGAAGACTGAGAAGCAATTTAGGATTAAAAGATTGAAGAATGTTCCTCAAAACTTTGTTACATGAGATTGTGGTGTCTATGCTATCAAATACATTGAGTGTCTTGCTCTTGAGTCTACATTTGATGGTTTGAATTACCAGAATATCCAAGCATTGCGTGAGAAGTCGGTTGCTGAAATACTTGACGAGGTTGTGAAACCCTCGTTTCATTTATCTAACCCCTTACCGCGTGCTTCCGAGTTCATAATTCTGTTTCTGACATATTCACAATGATAGACTTTTTATAAGTTTGGTGAGAGACTTAATTAATTTATGATCACACACTTATTAGTGAATGATGACATATTTATTTGTTTGGCCGTAGACTTATATTTGTAATCTGTCATCGATAGTATTATGGGATTTAGGGTATAACAATACTTTCATGGTAGACTTATTGGATTTCATGGCAGACTTATTGATTATTTTAGGGTATAGTGATACCCTAAACGTTATTTCGATGACAGATTTATTTATAATTTGATAGTTTGTGATGGAAGACTTATTGGTTATTTGCTATACCCTAAACAATATTTCAATGGCACACTTATTTGTAGCTTGACATACCCTAAATATATAATATTATTGTAAAGTAGCAATTATGATCTACAATCTAAACTCTAAAATCTACAATCAATTACAATATATAATCCCTAACATCTCAATCCTAATGATAGACTTACATAATCGTATCTCTTAGAATATACCCTAAAATCTAAATTTTTTGGGTGTTATATACACAGGTTCCCTATTTCTTTACCCCAAATTCTAGGGTTAGCTCATCTCCTCCTCTTGGGTCCCGAGTTTGTTTTGCTCCTTCGATTTGATTTCTATAGGGTAAGTTCAATTTACTCGCGTTTTGGATTCGATTTACTCATATTTTTTATTCGATTTACTCGTGTTTTTATTTGATTTACTCGCGTTGTATATTTACAGTGGTATGGGAAGATACAAATATATGCAAAGCTCTTCATCCAAAGGAATCATTAGCAGTGGATGTTGCAGAGTTGATGCTGAATTTGGAATCCCAACTAGGTGTTCATGTGGTGGAGAAGTAGATGTTTTGACATCTTATACAACAACCAATCCAGGGAGAAGATTCTTTACATGTCGACTACATGAGGATCCTGGATATCACATTCACAAATAGTGGGATGAAGCTATTGCACACGAATTAACTATCTTAAGGTTGCGGAATGAAGAGCACACAAGGACATGTCCTTGTGATACCAATTTGGAGATTATGCGTGTTAAGATTCAGAATAATGCCAATGAGATTGCGAAGCTGAAAGCAATAGTGGTAGGTTTAATCTTGATTGGTGCTATATTTTTCAACTTGTTTAAGTAGAGATGACAGACTTATTTGTTAATGATGATAGACTTATTAGTTAACGATGGTAGACTTATATGTTACTGATGGCAGACTTATTTGTTACTATGGTAGATTTATTGTTTACGATGGCAGACTTATTGGTAGAGATGGCCGATTTATATCACAAAGTTATATCACAAAGTTTAACATTACAAGTTTAACATTACAAGTTTAATATTACAAGTTTAACATTACAAGTTTAACATTACAAGTGCAATCAAAATGTTGGAAATCACAAAAATGACTCTAGAGCCTTACACATTTTATAATTATGTCCAGTTGCATTGCATTTGGAACATGCATGTTCTTTCCCAGACCGTTTCTTCTCTACTGATTTCTCTAAGGCAGATTTTATCCTTGAATTTTTGGGATGCTCTGGCTACTAGCAAACCAAAGGTGGCAAACACACATTATAAGTGATATGGACAGGAGCAGGTAATGGTACATCTCTGGGTACAACTGATTTCGCATACGCATTGTACAAATAGTTCGTAAAGTAATAAAGATGACAAAGTGATATACGACATATTTTTCGTGCCTCCGCTGCTGAAGGATTTGCGCATTTGCTTGGTTGGCGGCTGGCTAGCTTAGCTCTCGTCTTGTAGCTGCTGCTTATCGGCCGGCAGACCGGCTATCAGCAGCAAGAATTGAATCAAGGAACGCCAGTTAGTCGACTAAAAGGTCTGCAAA